>PYXC01000133.1:1207500-1237500 GCA_015244755.2 Tenualosa ilisha | reverse complement strand
TTCAGTTCATTTGGCTGAAGCTCAGCTCTGAACCCTGATGACCTGTCAACCTGTCATTCATGTGTGTATGCAATTGGGGGGGGATTGGTGTCAAAGAAAATGTGTGAATAAACATTAAAAACGAATCATCATTGCATCATTGCATCAAGCATACACTTGAGAAGGTGACAATGATCTCTTCTCAAGATCTTGAATTTGAAATTGATTATTTCACTTGACTTCACAAAAGCAATCCTCAGGTACCTTTGCGTCATCATTTATTTTCAAGCAACATATGTGCATTTTCCGTCCAGACAAACAACAGATTACACATTACAGAGTTTTCGGAAGGGGAAGTGCAGTTGCAAAAGCATCCGTGTTCACATTCGCTGCATCAATCATTAATATTTGGTGATTAATTAACATCTCCTTCTCACAACATACTCCTTGTCATCTGACATCATCTCACACTGACATGGCAGAGAGGCCCTTGCACTCTTGCCTTGTTTTACCTTTTACAACACTTAGTATCTGATGTTTGGAAGTTTCACATTTAGCACACAACGAGAGGGCGAGCAGCAATGTTCAAATGTCTGTGGAGAGAGAGAGAGAGAGAGAGAGAGGGGGGGAGAGGGGCTTAACAGAAAACCCTTCAGTCGTCACCTGTACACCACTCTGCTCTCCTTCCGCAGATAATCAGCCCTCACTGAGGCACAATCAGCCTGCATTGTCCTCTTCACAAATCCCGTCTCTAGTCCCTCAGCGCCACTGACGCCACAGACTGGTGGGAGGGCAGCCAGAAGGCATAAGCCTGCCATACATCTGCATGCTTTCACCAGCACAACTTCACAACAAGCACCCTGGCATACATTGGTCACGCCATGTGTACTTTCTCTGCTTGAATTACATAACAACAACTCTAGCACCAACACTCCAACAGCCAGAACATGCTTTGAATAAAGAACAATGATACAAAGAGTCTAACCTTCAATCATTTCCAGAATATAAGCCGCACCATATATAAACCTGAGGTCAGTGTTTTATGCAAACTAATAAAAGAAAAGCATGTATTAACTTCACTCTTGTATTAGCCTCACCCTTGTATTAACCTCAGTTTACAAAACATTACCTATTGAATCACAATCTGATCAGATCAAGTAGAACGATAAAAAGAAATCCAATCTTATAGCTCTCACTCATGTATGAACCTCATAGGAGAAATTTTGCAAAATGAATGTATTAACCTCAGTTAAAAATTGGGAAATTATGAGGGCCACAGACATCAGGTTCAGGTTAATAACATATTGGTTGGTTTCCGTCTTATGCAACCAAAGGCAGCTAAAGGTGGCGCCCACTGCGCAGTCATAGAGTCACTGGTAGACCGTGTCATCTCTTCCTGTCTTATTCAGCATTTGGGCACTAGTGGGGAGGTGTGTGTGTGTGTGTGTGTGTGTGTGTGTGTGTGTGTGTGAGAGAGAGAGAGGCGGAAGAGGGGTGGGGGTGGGGGGGTGCAGTGTTCAGTCAAACTCTATGTTATATTCATAACGTCAAAATATTTATAATTGTAATAAATGAATGAGTATTAAATAATAAATAATTCATAGGTTGAGGAATAAGATCATTAATGAGAGGAAAGTGGAGTGAATGCTGACAACAGACAGGAAAGTCTTAAACATCAGAATTAAAAAAGGGTCACATTACTTCAGTGTGCCCCATATGGGTTTGCATCAACCACTAACAAAGGCATATCACTTCAATAATGGATAGAAGTATTGTGCAGCCATCGGACAATGAAAAGACTTACAGACATCAAATTACATCCATACAGCCATTTCCTTTCACATCTACAGGCTTACTAGTTTCATTCTTGCCAACCTACTTACATGGCCTAGTTGCCAGGGAATGTTATGATGAACATTAGGTCTTTGACCATATAGGCTACAGCATATACGATATCTTTTTGCCTCTCCACTAATCCTTTTGCAAGCCTGGCTTAGAAGACCTCAATAGGCAGCCTTTCAGCTCCTTGGATCCAGGTAGTTCCATACATGTAGGTCAGATGGTCAAATAACCATCATGTTTTGTAGTAAATATTAAGTATTAAGATACATATTAGCTCACTGTGTGCTATTGTCATGTAATGGATAGTTAGCCTAGTGTTGGGAAAGTTACTTTGGAAATGTAATTTGTTACAGATACAAAATGATAAAAAAAATGTAATAGTGGTGTAACAAAGTTATGTAACTAATTACATTTAATTACTTTAGGATTACTTTTCTCAGTTTTGAATGAATATTCTCAACTGTCAACCATTTTCAAAATTTGAAAAGTGTTAACCTGTGCAGTGTTAACCTTACAGCATTACTAAACACTGACTACTGTCCAAATCCCTCAACAAAGCCACAGCAGTGTCAGACTTCAACATCTCTTCACTGTTACAGCTTATAGGCTGTAGATCCAGTAACAAGTTGACATGAAGTCGCATCAGAATAGTATGAGACTTTCAACTGTGAGAGGAGGATGTTGTGCTCAAGAAAAAAAAACAGTGAAGCAACAAGGATAATGTTATTAAACATAGGCAATGTTTCTGCAGAAGATATTCAAATGTAACTGAAATTGTAATCTTTGAAGATTTCTGAGAGTAACTGCACATGATTTAAACACTGCACATTTTACAAAGTAATGTAACTGTTTACATGTTACTTTTATTTTGTCATTTAATGACATAACGTGTCACATAGCTTGTTACTCCACAACACTGCCTATAGCCTCCACTGAGAAGCAATAGCTTTAAATGATGTAATCAATGCAAATGGTTAGACAGTTTACTAGTTTTACTAAAACCAGACACATTTCATAATCTAGCATGCTGGCAGCCAAATCATTTCAGACATTTCAAATGTCAAAACTGGTCTGAAAAATGAGAACAATCTATTTAACACCAATCAAATAAGCCGGTCGGTCACTGGCAGCTCAGACAGAGGCAAACTGGGTGACTATGCATTTACTAATGTTTGCAGATAAGCAGTTGTTGATATGACATAAGACTCATTTCATTTCAACATCTCAATGCAACCATATCAGTAATGTCTGATATCATATCAGGTACAGGATAATCCAGGGGCAAATAAGGGTGTGGTTTCAGAGCAATTTCATTGTCCTCTTTATGACACCCGCTGCAGCTACAGCTACATGTATATGACACACCGAAAATATATTATATAGCCTACTACTTCACAGGCAAACTATTGTGCATGGCTCAGTGATGCCATGTGGTGACTGTGCAACTTCTGAATTCCTGTTTCCTATACACGCTGTCTGATGAAAGCAGTCTCTTGACACAGCAGATGTAGGCTAGTGAGCTGCATTATTGACCTATATACCCCCTGAGCTTCTCATTCTGGGTGTTTGCTTAGCGCTCAGACCGCATGGCACAGGTCCATGTAGCTTATGAGTTGCTTCAGGCTGCTTGCTCAGTTCCACAGTCGACAAATTAGATGTGGGGACTTTACCAAGCGGTTGCTATAGTGTGCCATGAAAGGCTTGACCTTACCTACTTAACAGGTGAAAGCACTCTAGGCCGCACCAAAATTGGCTATTTGATTACTTACTTTTTTATCACAAAAGTCATGGCAGATGGCTGTTATCTCACATGCAAAATGATTTAAATTGAATTTCAAAAGCCAAAAACCTATAATAAGCCTTTTCAAAATTTATTTTGTACTTGCAGTTGTAATGGCCTAGGCCTAGACTATATGAAACGTAGGTTACAAATAGGTCTTGAAAATATTTACCTTTATGTATATGTCCCAGTTTTTGGCAATGCCTGGTTACAAACAGAAATGGCCTATCTTGGATAAACATCTGGTGGACAAGAGTAGACTCCACATTGCTTTGTTTACCATCAATTTAATTTTACAGTTATCAGTTGGCAAAATAAATAGCCCACTATTTGCTAATTTGCTAATAAAGAGTGTCTTTGGGCCTTTTGGGAGTGTTCAGGGAAGTCCCCAAACGACAAAAAAGAAGCACATTTAACTTAATAAAATGAAACTGAATAAAATAAAAGAAAGTATTAAAGAAATAAATAAGGAACAAGACAGAAGTATTTTTAGGACGAAAGTGTACGTGTTGATGATGTCATATTAATGCGTCGAAATCAATGATCAACAATGGCTACCGAGAAGACAAAACAAGAAGCTGCAGATGAAGATTACTCGTTATTACCCTTGGTGCACGATATAATTAAATGGTATGATTAAATAATGTACACTTAGCTATTGGCATTACACTGGCGCTACAGAAGTGTATTAGGTTGTCGTTTTTTCTGTTATTAACGTTTTCGTCCTGCTAATTGTAGGTAAAGACCCAGCTGAAGTTAGCTAACGCTAGTTAGCCGCAGTTATTTTTTCTTTAAAGAGACATAACGTTACTGGGCTTAAAAGAACTAGACCTACTCAAAGTAATATGTTCACAAATCCGATGACACGACTGTGTTGACATGGACTACTATAGTTTCATTAAATCAAACGCGCGTTCAATTGCAATTCCACCACAAGCTAACGTTTATGGTTGGTCCGTCCGAACATTCATCCGTCTAGCGAGATTTTATCCATTTGTATTCCACTACGCGTCAAGTCAATTGGTTTTACTGCCATTTCAGCCATATACACTGTATATAGTGAGGCGAAACAACGTTTCATTATTGATTCAAGTCGTGCTACATTTAAGATACATTGAAAGACCTTTGAGACAGGCTACATGTAGTGCATATACATTATAAATATACACAAAGTGCGTGAAACAGACAACAAGACAAGGCATAAGTAGACTTGTTACAGAGCACTGATTATTGTAAGGTAGGTTCACATTGTGACGGAGGTAAAAGTATTTAGCAGCATAGAAAAAGTGCAAGTGTGCTTTCAGTTCAGTGTGAATAAATATGTCATGGTTTGTTGTTCAGTCAGACTGCTTGAGGGAAAAAACTCTTCCCCATTCTGGAGGTGTGGGCAGTTATACTGCGGTACCTTTTCACTGTTGGCATTAGGGGGAACAGTCCATGGGACGGGTGTGTTGTGTCTTTAACAATGCTTGTGGTTTTGCACAGACAGTGGGTGTTGTAGATGTCAGAGAGAGAGGGAAAGAATTGATAGAAACTGCTCTAGTCGATAGTCTTTCATCTTCTAAGTTAGGATTCCTCTCAACTATGCATACATTTTCTCGGTATGTGTTGGTTCTAACACATTTTTTAGTCCTAAGTAAATGTTATTTGCACAGACCACACACCAGTTGAAAGCCATTAGATGCTTTGTACAGATCCTAAAAAATAATTTGTGATTGTGATGTTACCCTATTTGTTTGTTGTTTGAGGTGCTTTATTTTGACAGATCCTGAATAATTGGGAATAGTAGTTTAGGCTATTTTGTGCTTTGTTTGAGGTGTTTTTCAGGTAAAGTGCAGTTTGATATTGCTGCATGTTCACACTATTTAGGTCCCCAGTAATTACTCCATTGTTGTCCAGAAGCTTGTCTGCCCTTACTAGTGTTTTGTTGAATATGTGTTGTGTGTTCACAGCATGGACAAAGAGGGTGCAGATGTCCAGCAGGAGCTGACTAAACTCAAGGCGAAGATCCAGGAGTCCCGGGAGCAGATTGCATTGATGCCTGGGATTGACGTGAGCCCAGCGGTCCAGCAGCAACAGCTGGAGACGTTACGTGAGCAGGTCCGCACCAAGAAGCAGCTTCTGCAGAAATACAAAAGCCTCTGCATGTTTGAGGTGCCTAAAGCATCCTAAAAGTTACTAATGCCTTGCTGGAACTGTTGACATAAGGCATTCTGGAGTTTCAGTAGACCCATTTGCTAATACAGGGTCGTGTGTGTGTGTGTGTGTGTGTGTCTTTGTGTGTGTATGAGGGAGTAGAGTGAATGGGAGAGCAGCCGTTTCTTTCTCCTTTGTGATGTTATATGTGGTTATTTTTTACATTCCTTTTTGCAATAAAATTTGCTAAAAAATATGTCAGCCTACACGATTTTTAAATCTGAAGAAGGATATTCATTCATTGGACATGATCTGATGTCTGGGTCTTTGTTTCCTAGAAGATACTGTCTGGATTTACAGAGATTTGTAAATAGAGTGTAGTGCCCATATAGTGTTGCAGCTAACTTGTATCAGTGTGGTGAAATGAAAAGTTTACCAAACACAGATCATATTGTTCTCCCTTTTATTTAAAATTACTTTTACATATGAAAAGTAAACGTTGGCATAAAAGAATAAATATACATTCATGTGGATTCACATTTGTTCATAATGCAATGAAGCATTCAAGTAAAGTTTCTCTTTTTTCCCCCAAAATATAACAAAACGTAAACAATTGTCCTTTATATCATCCTTGTGGGATTCTTGTACATTCTCGAACGTGTGTATTGCTCTTTTGTAAACAGAAGAACAACGGAAAACTGTCCCAGGGGTACATCTCGACCCCGCCGCGCGTCCTGAGTCCGGTGGTGGGTGCATGTTTACTGACCATGACCACCACACATGTCGCCTTCTGCGACCGCGAACATCGCTAAGAGCCAGGCTCTCTTCGACCTGAGCGCCCAGAGACTTCTTAGCTCGTTTCCTCGGCTTTGTCGCTAATTTCACTTAACCCCTTTGTCAAGTTCAGAAATTCAACAGATTACACACCTGTCTTTACCCTGACCCCCGCCGACGGCTTTCTCTCTGATGTACATCAAGTCACTTTGTACGCTAGGACGGCGTGCGAACGGGGCCACAATGCCATATGCATCGCCGTCTTTGAATTTCTTGTTTCTGAAGGACTTTCGGTGCAGCACGTCAGAGTACTGCACAGACACTTTCCTGTGACGGTCGGGACTCATTTCGCTGGGCAGCTTGGCCATGGTGAAAAGTTTGCTGAACATCTGATCCACGTTAGTGTTCCGTTTCGCTGAGATCTCAAAGTACGCGCAGTGCTCATCTCCACCAACCAGTTGCTCGATCTCATCATCCTTGACCTCCCGGTAGAACTCTCGATCGCACTTGTTTCCACAGATGACCAGAGGCACATCAATGTTCTCCTTTGTCTTATTTTTCAAGCAAGACTTAGTCTCGAGTATCTGTCTCTTGAGGCGCTGCACCTCCTGGAAGGAGTCACGATTGTCCAGGCTGAAGACCAGGATGAACACATCGCCTGGAAGAAAGAAGGAACGCAAACGTTACATTTCATGCGCTAATTATTAAGATGATTGTTGACAGATTAATTTACGATATACTCCAAAAATATCAATGTGCATCGGCAAACCAAGGAATGTTAACTTTGCAAACTTCTAGCTGCATACTAATGGTTTTTGAGTTTTCATTTACCTGTCAGTATAGACAGTCGTCTCATTGCGGGGAACGGGTGGTTTCCAGACGTGTCCAAAATGTCCAACTGATACACATCCCCGCGGATGCTGTAAAACTTTCTGTGAAAGTCTTCAATTGTCGGTGTGTACTGGTCGTCAAAACGCTCATTGAGAAACCGAGAAATTATAGCTGTTTTTCCAACTTTGGTAGATCCCAGAATCACCATCCTGTAGCAGTTTTTGCTGGGAATGTCGAACTCGTTTTCCGAGGGAGTCACTTTCTTAATCATGATTGCGGTCAGCGCAAACCTTCTGAAGTCAGAAGTGAGTCGGAGGAGTGCTGGTCTAAGCTCAGCTCAAATCAGTTACCCCACTGGCTTAGTGGCAGCTCTATTTATACAGAAAAAGCAACCACTCCTCTCAAGCGCGTCATTCGTTACGCACCTTCGATCAAGTCGGTCAGCAGTTGGTGGGGTGCAGTTTTGCGTCAACCTGTCTCTTTCGGGCTGCAATCTCACTGAAAGTAACCGTGGTCTGGTTGGTTTATTTTTCTGCAACCTCTCAGTGTTTTGTTTTCATAATGCACAGCTGCTTAGGATATTCTGCTTTCAGCTAACACACACAAAGACATCCATCCACAGTAGACAACAAATTGTCCGCCATAGAAAGTTCTTACGATATCTTGCTAATATATAGTACGCATAATGACAATTAATCACTTCATTTCCACTTAATAATACATTCACTTTCAATAGGCTACCTTGGGTGAGCATGCCGAATACGTGTAGTTTTATTGAGTGGAGGTATTTTTTTAGAAGGATTCGCAAAATCGCTGAAAAATGTGTAATTACATCATAATTAATACATTGCACACGCATTTAGTCAGCTGTCTTTTGCAAAGACGGTCGAAGAGTGTTGCAGCGGTCGGGCAACAGATGCTGGGGATACCTGATGGAATCGCTAGAGGGCAGAGTAACGTCTCCAGAACAGTCTCCGAGATCACGACGGCACCTTAGCCCATTGTTTAGTTAAAGGGAGAATATTTCACCTGTGGCAGCCAAAACTTGCATACCGTCTGTGGTTTTCCATGTTTTCATCTGTGCATAACACAAATAAATTCATATCACACACACACACATTGCATTTTAAATCAGATTTTCAGATGGTTCCATGCTGTATATGCCCAATTCATCTGCTTTGCCCTACCATGTGTAAGTGCAAAGGTAAAGATAGGCTGTGAGGTGATTCATCTAGCCTCTAGCACTCAATGTGATTCATCCTGCCTACATTCAACGCTCTTGTAACTTATTCTTGTCCTCCTGAACCTCTACATGAAATGAAAACCTGCTATGACACCTTTCACCTTTCTGACAGTAACAGTGTTAATGATGGTGAACAGGTTGTGTAGGTAAGGAAGTAAGATAGGGAGTGTTGTCACACAATACACACAACAATACTCAATAGCATTTTTAAAACCATGTGATACCACATTGAGCCAGTCAGGTGAGTTACAGTTTTGTTCTGAATGATTAAACACTAACAGTGATTCTTTTGGCACAATTTCTGAAACTTGTAGCCAATCTGTTCACAAAGTCTGCCAAACAAAAAGCCTAATCAACACTTTACACCGTTTTCCATTTTTATGATCAGTGTTGCAGTTGGTGCTTTGTGTGATTATTAATTTTATTAATTTCATGGGTTTTGTGCACTGTTTTGTACAAAAATACCATTTTGAAAATAGCATGAAGAGTTTAACAAGTTCAAGTCCAAAAAGTGCTTTTATAAGTAATTTGTGATGTTTTGCTGTTTGGGTGGACAATTTTGTGATTTGTGTATAGAGTTTTGCAAAAATAGTCAAAAGTTCCAAAAATTGTGCTTAAGCAATCAGAAAAAACTGTAAAGGTAGGTGTTTGTGAAGATTCTCATCCATCCAGGTCATCTTAGTCAAAAGAGTTTAGTTGTAGGCAACTGGACTTCTTATTGAGCTTGACGTTTCGTCTGTTACAACAGACTTCGTCAGGTCTAATTCTGGTGTGGGAAAAGGTACTATTTATCTCTGGAGGAACCTCTTGGGCCAACCCCTTGGTCCAGGTCCAGGTCCTCTAGGGTGGGACCTCAAAGGGGCGTCGTACATAGCAGATAACTGGTGACGTAGCCCCCCTCCTCTGTTTAAGGTTGGCTGTTCCAGATGGGTGAAGATGGGCTCTTTCACCCCCCTCTCAAACCATCTATCTTCTTTGTCTAAAATATGTACTTCTGTGGAAGTGGACACTTATTCAAAGACACAGAAGTACATATTTTAGACAAAGAAGATAGATGGGGGGAGGGGGGCTACGTCACCAGTTATCTGCTATGTACCACGCTTCTTTGAGGTCCCACCCTAAAAGGTACAACCACTGTCCTGATGGCCCATCTAATGGCCCATCAGGACATTCCAACACCTGGATTCTGGAGAAGTGTGAAAACCTCAACAATTCTCATGCCAATTCACACCTGGACCAAGGGGTTGGCCCAAGAGGTTCCTCCAGAGATAAATAGTACCTCTTCCCACACCAGAATTAGACCTGACGAAGTCTGTTGTAACAGAAAAAACGCTGTCAAGCTCAATAAGAAGTCCAGTTGCCTACAACTAAACTCTTTTGTAAAGGTAGGTTTGGTTTTTTTACACTTAAAGCATTGTTTTCTGATCATTTATAATGAAATACAGCAGTTAAGATTGAAATGTTGATAAATGCCTCTGTTCTGGAAATTTTTGATTGTGGCCGTATACCACCCCAGCTGCAGAATGGCTGTAGGTGCACTGCTGCAGTCTTTCCTAAAACACATTAAACTTTCATTTGTAAAGACATGAAACTCACAAGTGGTCAGTAATGTTCACTAATACTGGCACAAAAGTCGTTTCCAACAGGATTTTGACCATTCATTCTCAATTGTGGACCTATTTTTCAAACCCATCGCACCCATATGTAAACTCCCACCTAAGAGTTTGAAGCGAAACCCTGCAAGCTGATAGAAGTCACACTTTGCAATGATTTTTGTGTCAGTGTATCAGTGGACATTACTGACCACTTGTGAGTTTCACGTTACTGACCACTATGAGTTTCGCATCTTTACAAATGAATGTGTCAGACTGGTTTCCTATCTAGTTTACACAAGTTTGTGTGTGTGTGTGTGTGTGTGTGTAAGTGTGTGAGACTATGCATGTTTCTTCAGCCTGTCTGCCTGTGTGCGTGTGCGTGTGTGTGTGTGTGCATATGTTTTCTTCAGTGATAATAATAATAATACATTTGATTTCTAAGCGCCTTTCAAGAGACCCAAGGAGACTGTACAAACAGAAACACCAGGGGACGGTACAGACAATAAAAACAGAAAACTAAAAACAAAACAACAACAACAACAACAACAAAAGAAAACAGACAGATACAAACTGACATTATGGAAGGATGAATGGAGATGCCAATTAGGAGGTAGTGTCTCTTCAGCCTTGTGTCTGCCTGTGTGTGTGTGTGTATGAGAGAGTGTATATATGTTTTTTCAGCCTTGTGACCATGTGTGTGTGCATGAATATGTTTTATTTGGCCTTGTCTGCTTGTGTGTGTGTGTGTGTGTGAGAGAGAGAGAGAGGGTGTGTATATGTTTCCTCTGCCTTCTGCCTGTTTATGTGTGTGTGTGTGTGTGTGTGAGAGAGAGAGAGACGGTGTGTATATGTTTCCTCTGCCTTCTGCCTGTTTACATGTGTGTGTGTATGCAGACTGGCTGTTTTCCTGTCCCCAGCGGTAGGTGACTGCAGGGGGTGGGTGTCAGTGACAAGTTTGTGTAACATGGGTGGGCTGGGTTGGAACGGAGGCCGTGCTTATTGGTCAGTAATTAGACCACTATGTTCCCAGCTCTGCATATTGAGGGGAGACACGTGCCAAGTCATATTTTAGCAGGCTGATGCGGTGGCGCCCTGGGGCTCCAGGACAAAGGCGCACAGAGATTAGCGTTGCTGCTAGAGGGCTCACAGCTGAAAGGATCCTGCCTTTGTGTACCAGGCAGAGGCACAGTACAAAACAAGCCACCATTTAGTCACCTTGGTCAGAAGCCTAAAGGGTCAGTGTTGGAGAGGAATGGGGTTATCTGTACTGTGCTCTGTGAGGCTGTGTGATCCAGCACAGGTAGACTGGTGTTTTTGTTTTCCTTTGTAGTACAAGCTAGGGACAGAGCAACTGAGATCTCCTTCAAACAATTTCTGAGGGTTTCCCGTGGTTCTTTGAAATGAGATCTCCAACACGTGTTGTCCTGTGGTACAGTGTAAATGTTTAGAGAGAGAACAGAACAAAATAAATGTTTAATATGGCTGCCCTTGTGTTGGCAAGATATTATATTATTTAACATAAATGTTAAATATTTCCCATTTACCAAGCTCTTTCGGTTGGTATTATAGACTGAATGGTAATACCAAAGATGTACTGGACATCCTCCAGTGTGATGCTCCTGATCTGATTTCCAGCAGGGACGATGTCAGCAAAACAAGAGCTGGGAAAGATCTGCCTAATGTACCGAGTATGTATATTCTATACAACCGTCCTGCAACCTAGAGAATATCCATTTGAAAAGTATTCATTTGCATTTCAGAAAAGTTCAATGGAAGCAGTGGCATGGGTCAGTAACTCACGCGCCCGTCGCGTCTCCGTTTGCGCTGGATCAAGGACTCATGATCAGTCTGTGTTTTTCAATTGTCTGATTTAATATTTATTTGTGCAGTCTGACCTAAATTTATACTGCCCTGAGTTCACCTGCTCCATTTCTCTCCCATTGTCTCTCTTTATGGTCCTGTGCCTCACAGTTCACTATCACCTTGGTGGATGTGGGCCCATTTGAGTGTGTGTGGTTAATTTGATTCGGGCTATTGAAATGCTCCACATAAACGCTGAGGGCTTGTGAGAGGTTCCGTAATAGAATCAGAGGATCATTCGCAGCCCAAAATGGAGGCCATTGCTCAGCAGTGACCTTTAGAGAGCTGCTCAGGGCTGCACAGAAATACAACTCCCATGTTGCCTCAGGACAAAGACCAGGAAAGGGGACCAGAGAACAAGCGGCTAATTCCAGGCATCGCAAAACAGGGATATTTCATGGCCAAATATCATTGCATGGAAGAGATTATTTTCTCTTCTGTTTGGTTCTATATGGAAGCAGTTGTGCTATTTGTACAGATTCCCACACTGATAGTCAGAGAGTATGAAAAAGAAAATATGTAATTGTCATCCCATGCTGTCCAGCCTGAGGCCTGAACCTGCAACTTCACAGCAATGTTGGATCAGGAGTTGAGCATGCGAGGCTCTCGAGATGTCCAGGGGGAGGTATGACTGCATAGCTAGGCTTGCTGGCTTCCCTTGTAATGTCAGGACAAATCTGTGCACATGTTTTGGTGTGTGTCCTTAGGAAGGGGGACTTGTGAGTAGATCAGGGATGGGAGAGGGAAATTGATAAGATTTGATCAATATTGACACCATTGTCAATCCTGCATATCGATCTGGTTCCTAATCAATTCTCTCATTAATTCCTTTTAGTAGGTAAGGTTCTCTTTAGGTTTTTAGTTCAACACTTGAACTGTGGAACTTTGTTGTCTATTTCAATTGTACTTTCAGCTTGCCCATGAGCTCAAAACATGCCAGAATTAATAAGAGGAATTGATAGTGTCTGTGGCATATAATTCCACTGGACAGAATGGATAGCATAGATGCGGTGTGTGTGTGTGTGAGATAGAGAGAGAAAGAGAGAGAGAGAGAGGGAATGGATAGCATAGATGCTGTTTGTGAGAGAGAGAGTGGGGATGGATAGCATAAATGCTGTGTATGTTTGTGTGTGTGTGAGAGAGAGAGAGGGGGGAGGGGTGGATAGCATAGATGCTGTGTGTATGAGAGAGAGATAGAGTGGGGATGGATATCATAGATGCTGTGTGTGTGAGAGAGAGAGAGAAAGAGAGAGAGGGAATGGATAGCATAGATGCTGTGTGAGAGAGAGAGAGAGTGGGGATGGATAGCATAGATGCTGTGTGTGTGTGTGAGAGAGAGAGACAGAGAGAGAGAGAGAGGGGATGGATAGCATAGATGTTGTGTGTGTGTGAGAGAGAGTGTGGGGATGGATAGCATAGATGGTGTGTGTGTGAGAGAGATAGTGGGTATGTATAGTATAGATGCTGCATGTGGGTGAAAGAGGGAGAGAGAAAGAGTGTGGGGATGTATAGCATAGATGCTGTGTGTGTGTGTGTGTGTGTGTGAGAGAGAGAGAGTGAGGATATATAGCATAGTTGCTGTGTGAGAGAGAGAGAGAGAGAGAGAGAGTGGGGATGGATAGCATAGATGCTGTGTGTGTGAGAGAGAGTAAGAGTGGGGATGGATAGCATAGATGCTATGTGTGTGTGTGTGAGAGAGAGAGAGTGAGGATATATAGCATAGTTGCTGTGTGTGAGAGAGAGAGTGTGTGGGGATGGATAGCATAGATGGTGTGTGTGAGAGAGAGAGAGTGAGGATATCTAGCATAGTTGCTGTGTGTGTGAGAGAGAGAGAGAGTGGGGATGGAGAGCATAGATGCTGTGTGTGTGAGAGAGAGTGGGGATGGATAGCATAGATGCTGTGTGTGTGTGAGAGAGAGTGTGGGGATGGATAGCATAGATGGTGTGTGTGTGAGAGAGATAGTGGGTATGTATAGTATAGATGCTGCGTGTGGGTGAAAGAGGGAGAGAGAGAGTGGGGATGTATAGCATAGATGCTGTGTGTGTGTGTGTGTGAGAGAGAGAGAGTGTGGGGATGGAGAGCATAGATGCTGTGTGTGAGAGAGAGAGGGGGGATGGATAGCATAGATGCTGTGTGTGTGTGAGAGAGAGAGAGAGTGAGGATATCTAGCATAGTTGCTGTGTGTGTGTGAGAGAGAGAGTGGGGATGGATAGCATAGATGCTATGTGTGAGAGAGAGAGAGTGGGGATGGATAGCATAAATGCTATGTGTGAGAGAGAGAGAGTGGGGATGGATAGCATAGATGCTATGTGTGAGAGAGAGAGAGTGGGGATGGATAGCATAGATGCTATGTGTGAGAGAGAGAGAGTGGGGATGGATAGCATAGATGCTATGTGTGAGAGAGAGAGAGTGGGGATGGATAGCATAGATGCTATGTGTGAGAGAGAGAGAGAGTGGGGATGGATAGCATAGATGCTGTGTGTGTGAGAGAGAGTGTGGGGATGGATAGCATAGATGCTATGTGTGCGTGTGTGAGAGAGAGAGAGAGAGAGAGTGGGGATGGATAGCATAGATGCTATGTGTGAGAGAGAGAGAGTGGGGATGGATAGCATAATGCTATGTGTGAGAGAGAGAGGTGGGGATGTATAGCATAGATGCTGTGTGTGTGAGAGAGAGGAGAGAGAGAGAGAGGAGTGGGGATGGATAGCATAGATGCTGTGTGTGAGAGAGAGGAGAGAGGAGAGAGAGAGAGAGAGAGAGGGGGATGGATAGCATAGATGCTGTGTGTGAGAGAGAGAGAGAGAGAGAGAGAGAGAGAGAGTGGGGATGGATAGCATAGATGCTATGTGTGTGTGAGAGAGAGAGAGAGAGAGAGAGAGAGAGAGTGGGGATGGATAGCATAGATGCTGTGTGTGGTGTGTGTGAGAGAGAGAGAGGTGAGAGAGAGAGAGAGTGGGGATGGATAGCATAGATGCTGTGTGTGTGAGAGAGAGAGAGAGAGAGAGAGAGAGAGAGTGGGGATGGATAGCATAGATGCTATGTGTGTGTGAGAGAGAGAGAGAGAGAGAGAGAGAGAGAGAGAGAGAGTGGGGATGGATAGCATAGATGCTGTGTGTGTGTGTGTGAGAGAGAGAGAGAGAGAGAGAGAGAGTGGGGATGGATAGCATAGATGCTATGTGTGTGTGTGAGAGAGAGAGAGAGAGAGAGAGAGAGAGTGGGGATGGATAGCATAGATGCTATGTGTGAGAGAGAGAGAGTGGGGATGGATAGCATAGATGCTATGTGTGGTGTGTGAGAGAGAGAGAGAGAGAGAGAGAGAGAGTGGGGATGGATAGCATAGATGCTATGTGTGTGTGTGTGTGAGAGAGAGAGAGAGAGAGAGAGAGAGTGGGGATGGATAGCATAGATGCTGTGTGTGTGTGTGTGTGAGAGAGAGTTGATAATGAATCACTGTTTCGTGATCAACATGAGACATGGCTTAAAGACTGCGTGCCCCACTATTAATTGCCAGTCTGCGTTGATTACTGAGACTGTTTGTCTGTGCATCAGTCATCTGTGTTTGTGTTTGTGTCTGTGTTTGTGTGTTTGTGTTTGTGTGTGTGTGTGTGTTGTGTGTGTGTGTGTGTGTGGTGTGTGTGTGTGTGTGTGAGAGTGACTATGTGTGAGTTTCACATAACGACATAATCTTGTGCCTGTGTGTCCTTACTTATGTGTGCATCACGACTCAAGTGAATGCAGGAATGCACACACACACACACACACACACACAAACACACAGTGATACTGTGTAACTCGATGCAGACAGGCTGTCAATTCTTCAAAGAATGCTTCAAAGATCCCTCTATAGTCCGTCACTGGTAGGGTCTGTAATAAATAATGTACATGTAGGTCCTTCTAACTTCTAACATACACTAAATGGCCACGCGGTAAGTCTTGGAATAAGTCATTTACATTTAGTAATGATAACGGTAAATCATTGTTAGTAAATACATCACTATTGTATTTTGCATTGCATTACACAAATATAAAGTTTTCTGACATACATTTTAAATAGACTGCAGTTGAAGGCAGTGGATGGGTTCTGATGGGAACACATCTGGGGCCCAAAAGCTGTGTATGACACAGGCATCATTCCCCATACGCTTCTACTGTAGTAGCAGTTCCGTTTCAGTCTGTGGTTAAGAGGTCCAGAATCTGGACTCAATTCATTCAACCAATATGTGAATACAGCGTGCACATTTATATTGGCTTCTTTAATGCACATATACATACACACACACACACACACACACACACACGCATGCACACACACACGCACACACACACACATACACACAGACACACACACACACACACACACACACACACGCTCGCACACACACACACACACACACACACACACACATATACACACACGCTCGCACACACACATACACACACACATACACACACACACACACACACACACACACACACAGACACACACACACACACACACACAGAGGAAGGTAAGAGGGCTATGGTGACCCAATAACACATGTCAAGAGAGTCCAGACACGTGTGGCTCTCTAAAAGGTGTCATTATATTAGCTAAGCTACTTAGAAACTTGCCATTGAGAAGAAATGATCCTTGATGATGACTGTATTCCCACAGATACTTGTGGGATCGTGCTTGCCGAAGCACAGATTTTTACCTCTCTATAACATTGCAGTGAATTCACAGTCAACATCACGGTTCCCAGATGAGGTGGCCATTACACAGGGTGACTTTATTAGTAATGTGCTTATCCACGTCAAGACTGTGATTGTTGGTCTTCTGTCTTTGATCCCTCATCTCTCATTCTTCTTTCACCACACACTTTTGCCTTTTTTAGGCTTTTGCCTTTATTCAGATTGCCTTTGTTCAGATTAGGCAGCGGCGATAGACAGGAAGTGAGAGAGAGAGAGAGAGAGAGAAGGGTAGGATCTGGATATAGCTCCAGTAGTGCTTTCCAAATGTCTTTTTTGTTAAGGAAACATCTCTTTTTTTCTTAGGAAAATTCCTCTCCTTATGAAATTCTCAGAATGCTTAGGAAAGGTTCTTCAATGCTTCCATTCAAGCCCCCTTTAACATAGTATACACTGGTGACCCAGGCATGAACAGCCATGAAAAGCCCCACAATCCCTTGCGCTGTGAAACTTGACACAGAACAATAACACCCATTTTCCTGTCAGTGGAGTCAGAGTCAGTGGATTCGGATTCACTTAATATCGCTGTTGTCTTTTCTTAAGTTTTAATGAATTCATGTTTTTTTTGGTAAATAATAAGTCAAAGCCAAGGTAACGTGGACAGTGGCAGATGGTAGGAGAGGCTTCATAAGGCCACACCTGGCCCAATAATGGTCTGGACATGTTACTAGTGGCACCACAGCACCCCCAACCCTTTTGATGTGCAAGTTCGTGTCCATGGACACACACCTGCTGAACGCACATTACTCCTGCTGAACGCACATTACTCCTGCTGTACACACATTACTCTTGCTGTACGCACATTTGTCCTGTTGTACACACATTACTCCTGCTGTACACACATTACTCTTGTGTTACATTTTCCTGTTGTACACACATTACTCCTGTTGTACACACATTACTCCTGTTTACACACATTACTCCTGTTGTACACACATTACTCCTGCTGTACACACATTACTCCTGCTGAACGCACATTACTCCTGTTGTAGGCACATTACTCCTGTTGTACGCACATTACTCCTGCTGTACACACATTACTCCTGTTGTACACACATTACTCTTGCTGTACGCACATTTGTCCTGTTGTACACACATTACTCCTGTTGTACACACATTACTCCTGTTTTACACACATTACTCCTGTTGTACACACATTACTCCTGTTGTACGCACATTACTCCTGTTGTACACACATTACTCCTGCTGTACAGACATTACTCTTGCTGTACGTACATTTGTCCTGTTGTACACACATTACTCCTGTTTTACACACATTACTCCTGTTGTACACACATTACTCCTGCTGTACACACATTACTCCTGTTTTACACACATTACTCCTGTTGTACGCACATTACTCCTGTTGTACGCACATTACTCCTGCTGTACACACATTACTCATATCTATACATAGTCTGTAGTGCTATAGGGCTGATAAATTGAAAAAGCGTTTCATGTTTGATCACATTTGTCCAAGCCTGCAGCATATTTCCATTACTGTTTGGATCTGCTCTCCTCCCCTGTGTTGAGATCCAAATAAAATAATTAAAACATGTGTGTGTGTGTGTGTGTGTGTGTGTGTGTGTGTGTGTGAATGTGTGTGTGTCTGTGGAGAGTCTGACTCTGAAATATGGCACAGCAAATTACCAGGGAGAAGTTCACTCCACTGGGTACAGAAATCATATTTAATCTGACCACCTTGTGTGTGCATGTGTTTGTAGATGTGTCTGTGTATTTAAGCCTGTGGGCCCTATCATGCCGGAGCGCACTGTGCATTCGCGACATGCGCATGGTGTCATTACTATTCTGTGCCAGCGCATCGTTATTTTTTCAGGCAAAAAATCACGTTGTCTAGATAGCAGATGACACTGCGGCGTCACAGGTGTGTCAGCGAAAAGAAGAGGTGTGGTCTGGCGCAAAGCGTGCCAAATGCAAGGACGCAAAAATTGAATCCGCCAGTGACCAACAAAACCCTGGTCTGACGTCAGTTGCGCATTGCTGAAAAGCTATTTTAGGGGCGCACAGCACTTTGGGATATGAAAGCGTGCACAATGCGCGCACACCCTGCTTCTCTCATCAGCAGGAGCGCGCAGCAGGGTTTATACAAAAGTTTTTCATGTGGAGAAAAAAATTATGGAGTCCCTGGAAATATGAAATGTAAATGTACATCACATATATCACAATATTATTAATTTATGAAGTTATTTTTCCCCCGTCTTCTAACATCATTGTACCGCTGTACCGCTCTCATACTTCCTTGACCCGTGGAGGTTTGGGGGGATTCTTTCCATCCCTAAAGATAACCTGTTCACGCGCTTTTACCTCACGCACTAGCAGATCGGTCTCCTCCATTGAAAAACGCTCCTGTCTTCCGGCTAAATTCACCATCGTAATAGCAACACACCATGGAAAATGTGCCGCTGGCTTTTAAAGGGAAGAGTATAAATCCTGATTGGTTAATTGTATGTTACGCCCAAAACACACCCATGACTAATGAAGTACTTTAAGAAGCACCCTTTTGTACCATGTGCCTGGCGCAATGTTCGCTTTTCCCGCTGTCAAAATACCAAATTGTGTCGGGAACGCCCCCAAAGCAACTTGCGCGACAGACTTTTGACAATGCACATATGATCGTGAAAATAGAGCCCTGTCTGTGTGTTTGCCTTGTAATTGCCTTAATATGTCAGTGGTGTTTGGGCCAAAACATGCTTTTATCTAAACCTAAATACAGCACAGTACAAAAATGGTAGCAAAATACCTACAAATACAGTACAGTACAAATACAGTACAGTTCAAATACCTACAAAAGCAGTACAGTTCAAATACCTACAAATACAGTACACTTCAAATACAGTACACTTCAAATACCTACAAATACAGTACAGTTCAAATACAGTACAGTTCAGATACCTACAAATACAATACAGCACAAATACCTACAAATAGAGTACAGTTCAAATACCTACAAATACAGCGCAATACAAACACCCACAAATACAGTACAGTACAAATACCTACAAATACAGCGCAATACAAATACCCACAAATTCAGCGCAATACAAATATCAAATATCAAAATCTCTGCTTTGTTCTGTAGGCATGACCTAGGAGAACTTTCCTTTCCTCTCCTGACTGTCTAAAGCTTTAATTTCGGCTTAGTGGCAACCTTACCTGTGGGTCATGTTGACACAGAGATGGTCCAGTGCTTCTGCAATTACCTTACAGGATGCAAAGACTGGAAACCATCTTTAAGTGCACATAGCCCAGACAAATTTCACACAATGAGTCGGTTTGTTGAAACCACAATCACCTAAGCTAATTTTCTTTTCATTCAAAACTATATATAATCACCTTTGCCTGCTCCTCATATTTCTGGATTCTCCTGTCTTACTGGGTCACCCTGGCCTGTTTACCTTCCCTAGTCTGTGTGTGTGTGTGTGTGTGTCTGTCTATCTGTCTGTGTGTGTGTGTGTTTGTGTGTCTGTCTCTCCGTCTGGTGTGTGTGTGTGTGTGTGTTTGTGTGCACGCGTTTTTAAGCTCAGTCGAACATGACACAGTAGTATCTGCCGTTTTTTCCATGTCATTGTGTGTATTGTGTCTGTGTTCCATTATAAGGTGGCTGGCGTGGGTGAGTGCAGCCAGCATGACTGCGTCCATAGTGACTGAATATCTGATGCCCTCAGAGAGATGGAGCTGATGCTGTTAATGCACCATTGAGTCATGGAGGAAACACACACTCAGGGATGAAAGTCAAAGCATCAGGCTACCAGACGCCAGTAGGTCTTACTGTGCTACAAAAGTGTGACCAAATTTATGAAAATCCTACTTACTGGCATGTACTTCACACACGCACACACACACATACACAGACACAAAAAAGAGCAGAAAGTCATTTTCTCACCTGCTGTTTATTCTTCAAAGCCTCCATATCTCCCATTGGTGTCCAGTGATGAAGACGTCCATCAGGCCCACTTGCAGAAACTGGGACAAAGGCCAACTTGACCACCCTTCCCACATTGCACGCACACACACGCATATATATACACACACACACACATGCACATACACACACACACACAGACACACACACATGCCCACATGCCCACACACACACACACACACACAGGCTTAAACACATAGACGCGCATCAACAAACACATGCACACACAAGGGCTGATCTGATTAAATATGATTTCTGTACCCAGTGGAGTAAGCTCCTCCTGAGTCCTTTGCTGTGCCACATTTCAGATTCAGTCTCACCAGCAGTGTCTGTGAGCACATACACACACACACACACACACACACACAGGCCACTGGGTAAAAGAAAAGGACAGTTAGAGCAGCACAGTGCAGGAGAAAGAGGAGAGCCATGGTCCATTGTCACTAATCTGCTCTCCAGCCTTTCCAATCTCCTGTCTCCACCTCATCCATGGGCACAACGATGGGTTGAGTCGGAAGAAAAATGCTCTAGTCCCATTTCCTTGCTTGCCTCTCTCTCTCTCTCTCGCGCGCTCTCTTTCTCTCACCCACTTCTCAGATCTCTGTTCTCTCCTTCAGAAGCCATTCTAAGTTTCCCACCTGTGATATTTGATTTCCTGTGTGGCAGGCTCCAGTGTTACAGAGGCCTTGGTTTTAAGTGCAACTCACTGAGAGCGGAGGCACAGACTGAATGAGAGAGGGCAAAGGCGTAGAAAGTATGTCCCCCACACAGTATGTTTCATAGTCATTCATATTTTAGCGGATTCATCTATCTGACATGTCCTCTGTTAGTTAACTTCTACATCTTCATACATCTTCCTACATTTCATCTGTTCTGGTCGTAAAACCAGGCCCATCATGATTCAAATCAGACCACAGACATTTTGTCTGGTTCAGAGAACTGCAACCCACAGCTGTCTTCATGCTTACGCAGGGAAAAAAACAGTGTTTGTACACAGCGCTGGCCTTAAAAATGGGCCACAGAGTGGCTCAGGCATAATCAACCAGTCATAGCCAATCTGTATGTGTCTCAGGCATAAACAATCACAGCCAATCTGGATGGGATGAGTGGGAGACTGAATAGTGTAATGTTACAAAGAACTTTAGTAATCTAAGAGTTTTATTTCTTTGTCAATGGATTATTCTTCATTATATTGAAGACATCATTGTGAAACTGGGAGTTAATATGATGTAAGAAAACTAAGGGAACAGCAGATTTGATTTTGGGACAAAATACCTCCATTCAACAAGAGTCTGAATATGCAAGCAAATCTATCAATCTTTCCATCGCATTAAAACATCTCTACACTACAGTCTTAAAGGCTCACATCACTCTCATCCCAAGAGGCACTGTTGGAAGATGTCTTGAAGGCTCACATCCACTCACATCTCAAGAGGCACTGATGAAAGATGTCTTGAAGGCTCACATCCACTCACATCCCAAGCGGCACTGATGAAAGATGTCTTGAAGGCTCACATCCACTCTCATCCCAAGAAGCACTGTTGGAAGATGTCTTGAAGGCTCACATCCACTCACATCCCAAGAGGCATTGATGAAAGATGTCTTGAGCTCCAGCTCATTTAGCCACTGTCCTGACAGTATTAGCAGTGAAATACTTTTGTGAATGAAAGATCAGCAGTTATTAGCCCCATGCTTCATCATTATGCCTGATCACAAAGGCCAGAAAGGTCACATCAATGTTTCTTCAGCGTAGGGTCATTTAACAGCCTTGATATCCTGGCCATCTGTTCTGCCACTGGCACGTTCAGAAGTGTAATTAACATGATCAGCAGAGGAAGCGCGGCACGTGGCACGTGGCCGGCCGGCGTGACGGTTTACCGTGGAACACTCTGTCCCGTCTACAGATTCAATTCCACTCATTTGCTTTCAGGCTCTTTCTCTTTCTCTTCTTCTCTCACTCACACTCAGCATGCCTCTTCTTCCCTCTCATCCTCTAAATTTCTCCTATTGTCCAGCCTCCTCAAATAAAAAGCTGCTGCATTTAACAGGACCAGTGTTAGTTACATCTACCCATTGAGAGAACTACTGTCATCAACCTTACTTAAAAATAATAAAGCACTTGCTATCTTCATTGTGCTGTTTTTAAGTTTTGTAATGTTGATTCTGGCAATTGATTCAAAGGTTTATCCAGATTCCAGCAGACTGAAACATTAGACTCTTGGTTCTACTTGACTCCCGGTTCTAGATTCCCATCCCTCGGAGCAAATCATACAGTCTTTTATTCTTAAAGAGGCTGACTTTTTGATGTGGGTACATTTTCTTCAGATATCAAATTTAACTCTCTGTAGAAGACGTGCTGACAGGAAGAGAATGTACTGGCTTTGCTGAAGTATCAGGGGAATTCCCTCATTGGCAAAATCAACAAAAAAATCAACAATAACTCTCTGGCCTCCTATAAGAGGCAGGCCAATACACACCACTCTATGGTTAGTGAGAAAAAATCTTATTATCTCTTTGATTTCAATTCAGTTCAGTTCAATGTGCTTTATTGCTTTGTATGTAGTTTTTGTGATGGTACATGTGATCAGTGGACCAAGGAATAAATAAATGAATGAAACAGCAACAACATAACATCATGAATCTCCTTCTCTCTCTCCCTCCCTCCCTATCTCTTTCTCTCTGCTCCTCTCATCACTCCCTTGATCACCCAGACTAGAGAGCTAGTTCTCATTCTCATTTGGATAAATACATTCTCCTTGTTCAAGCTAACGCTTCATAATGATGACAGGGTTAATTCATCAGATGTGTTGTGCTCGTCAGGACCAAGCACTTTGCAGTAATATTCTCATATAATTCAATTATCCACAAGATACTGGCCTGACCACAGAGAAGCAAAAACCACCACAATGTATTACAGGATTTAGCTCAGCTCTGATTATCAGATTGGGTCTAAGGTAAAGAGATAGATTTATTCACTATATTTATTCACAATAACATGTTTATCTGTTCACTATAGTAATGAATGAGTCACCTTCCTATAATAGTGTGCGATATGCAATCTAATGTCTCAGTAAGGACTGGCTGGGGAGGAGGTTCATTCCCTTCCTATTATAATGGTGCAACCTGGAGCACATCTAAGGACGGGGAACTCATAAAGACAGGCTTTGTGTGTGTGTGTTTGAGAGAGAGAGGTGTGAGAGAGAAACAGACAGAGAAGAAGAGCGCTTACTCTTGCATGTGCACAGGGGGATAATTGGAAGTGTGCATGTCCTTAGGGTAAAATGTGAAGTTTGTGTGTGTGTGTGTGTGTGCATGTGTGTGTGTGTGTGTGTGTGTGTACCACCACACATACTTCAATCACACCCATCTTACAGATCCATTTAGTTATTTTCACCTCTCTTGCTCTGAAGGAAGACACACGCACGCACGCACACACACACACACACACACACACCATCCCTCTCTCCTGTGTGCATGAGCATCACGAGTCAGATATAACTTCTGCAGCACTACAGGAAGCCCTCTTATCACTCCCAAAATGGCACTACCACATCTAAATAAGGCACCGCGGGGCAGGTGACAAAGAGATGGGTAATCAGAAGCAAGGGATGCTATGTTTGTGTGTCTGTGTGTGTGTGTGAGTGTGTGTGTGTGTGCACATGCTGGTAGAGAGGTGGCAATCACAAAAGCTGAGATGGGTAATCACAAGTAAGTAATGGGTGATGGATGGATGGATGGATGGATGGATGGAATGATTGATGGAAGCAGATACAGAGATACTTTATGACTGATCACATGGGCTGCTTCTGATGCTGTCTGGGCCTGTATGCTCACGTGTGTGTGTGTGTGTGTGTGTCAGGGTTTCTCGCTCTCCCTCTCTTTTTTCTCTCTCTTCCTCCCTCTCTCTCTGTTAATGTGTATGAGGGCGACTCTCTCTCTCTCTGTGTGTGTGTGTGTGTGTGTGTGTGTGTGGTGGCTCACGTGGTAGTGTGTGTCTGTCTGTCAGTTCTGTATGCCACAAAAGGACTATAGAAAGGAAACTGCATGTGCCTCATGGGACTGAATTCGTAATTGTAATATAACATCACAAGGACTGAGACAAGATATTTCATATGTCTGGATGTGTGTGTCCTCGCACCACACTCACACACACACACACACACACACACGCTAAGAAAAATTATATAAAGACACACACGCAAACACGCTCTCTCTCTCACACACACACACACGCAGGCACACACACACACACACACATACATTAAGAAAAAATATATAAAGGCACACAGGCAAACATGCTCACACACACACACACATGCACACACTTTTCATTCCCAATAGCACATCCCATTCAGCTGAGTATGTTCAGCACATCTGTATCTGAGCACTCTCCTGGATGCATTACTGGAGTGAACGGGCTTTGGTCCCCCAACAGGAGCTGCAGTGAGTGCAGGTCAGTAGGTTAATGCAAGTCTCCTCAGTCGGCAGAATTCTCTGTGTTTATTCCAGTTGTTAGCCCTGTGGTTATATGGTATAATTATGACATTCACTCCAACAACAGATACACACACACACACACACACACACACACACACACACACCGCCTCTCCGTCTGAGAAACAATAGCGAGAAAAGAGATGAGACCAGACAGAGAACAAATCATTAATCAGTGAAAAGTACACAAACCATTTTTAGCATCTGTATTTACCCAAACAGGGAGCGTTACCCACGATGCATTGCTGACAAGTTTTTTTCTGATTGCTTAAGCACAATTTTTGCAATAGCACTTATTACACTCTTTGCAAAAAACACTTTTTGCTAAACTATTCATACACTTCACACACACAAATTGTTGTACACAATTTTTGTACACAACAGTATACACAACCCATAACATTAATAAGCACAGAAAGCACCAACTGCAACACTGATCATAAAAATTGAAAACACATTTGGCTTTTGCTTACTCTGTGTGCAGGGCATGGCCGTTTTCAGTAGCTTATGACTTAGTAATACACATAGCCTAGTTTCATATACAGAGGCATCCAAATGTGCAAACTGTGGATGTTTACATGTATTTCAGTATAGGCCTACGGTGCATAGGAGAGGGGGGGTCAAAAGTGCAATATAACTTTTCTTGTAGAGATTTTGATATTTGATCTCAAGCTATTCTCTGCTTTTTCACTTCACAGTCCTTGTTCCTTTACTCCTTATTTCTTCCTCTTCTGCGCCTTGAGTTTGAGTTTACAGTTCAGTAAAAATTGCGTCACAAAATTTCAAACTGAGTGTAAAGCGGGCTTTTAAATTGGGCTTTTAGTTTGGCAGACTTTGTGAACAGGTTGGCTACAAGTGTTATTAGTTTCAGAAATCGTACCGAGAGAATCACTGATAGTGTTTAAGCATTCAGAAAAAAACTGATATGTATCAAAAGATTTTTTTTAGTGGCACTTCAGTTGAGTGTAATGATGAAAGATTTCTGGCCCAAGATTAGGTACCTATCAGTCAATCACTGTCAAGGGCCCCTAGAAGCAGCAATCAAATCTGACACAGGCAGAGACTGAAAAGCCATTCACAAGAGAACCTCTACAGACTCAGTATAGAGAGAGAGAGAGAGGGAGAGAGAGAGAGAGAGAGAGAGAGAGAGAGAGAGAGAAGGAGAGTCTGGACGGAGTGAGAGAGAGAGAGAATTAGACAGTTCATCATGAATTGACTGTGTGCCTGTGCGTCCCTGGGATCTGATGCCATGTTTTGCTTGATGACGTAAATGAGCCATTAGGCAACACGTGAGGATGGCAGACTCTGAGACACGCTCACACTCATGCCCCCCCACACACACACACACACACACACACACACACACACACACACACAAACAGATTGTTAGACATGTTCATACTTGATGGCGTGTTCAGGACAGGTTCATGAATGTTAATAACTGACTAAAAATCATAGACATCAATTATCAATGGAAGCTAGTGGTTCACATTAGATTCGGTATCCATTTATGGGTGATATCGCATTCTGTATGGAAGAGCATTAGGAAGAAGATTATGTGTGACTACTGTAAATAATGTCCCTGTATTAAATATAGCTTAAATATAGCTAAAGTTTACACATCACACACACACCATGCCTTACTGCTGATTACCCATCCCTATGTCACCATTCCAACAACATGTGCATGCACACGCGCGCACAAACACACTCACACACACACTCGCTCACACACACTCGCTCACACACACACACACACACTGCATGCTGCTCAAGCAACAATACAAGTGCTGAATTATTAGGAAATTATTATCCTCTTCCTTTGTCACCCACACACACACACACACACATACACACACACACATACACACACACGCACACACACACACACACACACACACACACACACATACACACACTGCATGCTGCTCAAGCAACAATACAAGTGCTGTATTATTAGAAAATTGTTATCCTCTTCCTTTGTCATACACACACACACACACACACACAAATGATTACCCACCTAAGGCCCTAATTTCAGATGTGGTTGCTATTTTGGGAGAGGTGAGATGAGAGGGGTGGCTGTGTCCCCAGTTCTTCGTTATTAGAAGCTATATCAGGCTTCTTAGGGGAAATTGCACTACATGGAACTGAGGAAAGGTGTGAGGCTGGGCCAGACTGTGTCTGTACATCTTTCATGTGAACACACAGACAGACATGCACGCATGCATGCACACACACACACACACACACACATACACTCTCTCAGACAGCATTACTTACATACACGCATACACACACACACACACACACATACACTCTCTCAGACAGCATTACTTATATACACGCATACACACACACACACACATACACTCTCTCAGACAGCATTGCTTACATACACGCACACACACACACACACACACACATACACTCTCTCAGATGACATCACTCACAGGATGCTTTACTACAAGCAACACTACTTGTAGTTTTGTTTTTTTTTCAACTGGTGATACACCAAATTTTTACATCACACAATTTTTGCAACCTGTTACTCAGACACCATAACTATATAAATGTATAATATGTAAATATATGTATGAAAATATAAAAATTCAAAAAGATAAGCTAAATCAGCCTTGACTCAACTTTTAATTTTGTAAAACCCTTTTAGCAAAACAGAACACACAACTCTGTTCCAAACACACAAAAATCTGCAAGGAAGTAGCCGGCAAAATGCCACACTTATTAACCAGTGCGTCACAATCATGCCTCATGTGTGCAAACACTCACTGCTTTACTGAACACCAACCAATCCTTGCCATAGTATAGGCCTATGAACTGGCTAAAGGTCAAGTTACGAGTTTTGATCAGTGCATTGCACTATTGCAGACACAGTGCACACACACTAACACAGACACACGCACACACACACACACACACACACGCACACAAACTTTATTGTATTTGCAAAAGTCAGCTTTTTGATTTCTGTCTAACTACATGTGGTGATGAAATTTTTCTGTTTTTTCTGTTCTTGTGCGGGAAAATATTTGGGAATATATATAGGCCTCTATATATATATATATAATTCAACTTTTGCATTTCATATATTTCAACTTTTCCCTTCAGGTTATACAAACTGATTAAAGCCAGAAGTGCTTTATGTTTAGAGCCATAGTGTGTTTATGATATGTAAATAAATGTAATAATATGATAAAGTGTGTGTGATGTGAGCGAAAAGCTTGCCTTTGAGATGTGTTTCTAAGAGTTTAAATACAGTGTTTCATTTTGCAGAGATGTGAGGCCCTTTTGAGTACCCATTTTGTGAGAAGAATCAATGGATTTGTGTGTAAAGGTTTGAGAAAAAGAGAGAGAGCTTTGAAAATGTGTGCAAGTAGTAAGAAAGAGAGAGAGAGTGTGTATGTGTGTGTGTGTGTGTGTGTGTATGTGTGTGTGTGTGTGTGTGTGAGTTTATTCTGCATGTTTGAGGGTATTGGTGTGTGGGTGTACTAATGAAAAAACGTGTCAAACCACATCAAAAGAAGTCTGTGTTTGCGTAGCTCATAGACCCATGGCATGTGACAGAGAGAGAGAGAGAGAGAGAGAGAGAGAGAGAGAGGAATGAGTCATTCTTGATTCTGTCTGGTGTGAATGATGTTTTGTGTGTGCAAATTCATGCATTTGTGTGTGTAGAAAAGAAAAAAAAAAGAAAAAGTGGTGCACGAACGCATGTGCACACATGCTTTGAGCCAATACATACAGTATGTGTAAAGTGTGCATGAATGTCATATAATTGTGTGTGTGTGTGTGTCTGTGTGTGTGCGTGTGTGTGTATGAGTTCTGAAGTTTCACAGTTATCAAGCTATCAAGTTGTGAGTTATAAAGTTCCACAAGCACAACCACTCTGATCTTCTCTGGCGATATTAACCCTCGTCTGTAATCCACCTCCTCCAGTGCTAAAGAACACAAAGGGCTCGGGAATAAAAGCACCACGGCTCACTACCCCGCTACACAATATCAGGGACAATGAGACTTAATGTGAAAGATTATTTTTTAAAAAAGGGCTACCGCTTCATTGCACAACCTGGAGACCGCGTCTCAAAAATTACACTTCAGCTGTGTGTACTCATCGTGACGTTAATAAACTAACTGACTCTCAGGCATTCATTCAATTAGTGGTAAAATAATCTACATGCGCAATGCCTTTTCTGATGCTCCAGTACGCTTCTCATTGTGCATTAGGCCCTGGTCGCCCAGCGTTCTATTGGTCGTGACGGCTTACGTACACCATTACTGCACATTACCTAAGGCCCCTCAAAACTAGGGCAAAGCATGACAAACACTCATAGCAGACAGAGTGGGTCACTAGGTCAATGAGAAAGGCCCTTCGACCAGTGAGGTCTGGTTTAGCTTGACCTTTTGCCCTATTCCACAGACTTCCTCTCCGTTTGACTAACTCACCTGGAAGAGTTTGGTAGGATTAGTTAACCTGATTTTGTTCACTGTCCAAGCACACAGTGTTCACTATTAACATTATTCAATGAAACGCTCTCATCTCTATCCTATCACCTTATTTAATTGAGCAAACATATTACAGTTAATATTACCAATTAATATAGTCCAGGTTTGTAAAACAAACAGACCTAAAATAGTCAGAGCCCCTGACTGGAGAAGTTTGTTACTATAGAGGTATACTAGGACCCTGTCTGAAGAGATCTGCTGAGACACAGACTAAATCAGACTTTACAGAACACACTTAAAGGAGAAATCCACTGTGTATCAACCCATAGCCCT
>PYXC01000133.1:1197500-1202500 GCA_015244755.2 Tenualosa ilisha | reverse complement strand
TCTGGAACATTATTTCACACACACACTTAAACAGTCACATATATAAAGTGACATTATATATGTTGTACACACCTCATGTGTAACAAAGACCTGTGTGTGTGTGTGTGTGTGTGTGTGTGTGTGTGTGCGTGTGTGTACGTGTGCATGTATGTCTGTGTGTTTGTGTGTGTGCGTGTGTGTGTGTGCGTGTGCATGTATGTGTGTGTGTTTGTGTGTGTGCGTGTGTGCGTGTGTGCGTATGTGCGTGTGTGCGTGTGTGTGTGTGCGTGTGCATGTATGTGTGTGTGTTTGTGTGTGTGTGTGTGTGTGTGTGCGTGCGCGCGCGTGTGTGTGTGTGTGTGTGTGTGTGTGTGTGTGTGTGCGTGTGCATGTATGTGTGTGTGTTTGTGTGTGTGTGTGTGTGTGTGTGTGTGCGTGTGTGTGTGTGTGCGTGTGCATGTATGTGTGTGTGTTTGTGTGTGTGTGTGTGTGTGCGTGTGTGTGTGTGTGTGCTGTAACCAATAAAATTGAAATTCCCCTGGTTTTACATTCATTTTCCATTTTCATTCTACATAAATTTATGAGAAATACCACATACCACACCACTTGACACACAGAATGCAAAACGTGTGCGTGTGTGTGTGTGTGTTTGTGTGTGTGTATGTGTCCTGTACACATGCAGACATATTCACTTATTGACAACCACAGGAAATGAAGTGAAACCTTAATCCAGTGCACGTGTGATGAGGTGTGCCAGTGGCCTGCATGCGTGGGCAGGTGTGAACATTCTTAAATCCGTTGTAAGAACCTGAGAAACAACCTTAAAGGTCATATTGCATTTATCTGTGTAGGTGACAACCACCTTAAACAGTTAAACAGGCTTCTGAGTTGAATGCAGTACGCAAGTGTGTAAAGTGTTAATTGATGCTTGCATATAAAACAAGCATAAAATAACGTTTTAAACCCCCTTGCGCCATAATAGATATCAGACTTCATCCTTACCATAGGTACATCAAAGACATGTATTGATTCACCTCTACAACAAACACACAAATAAAACTATATTTTTGCAAACTATCTACCAACAGAGAATAGACAAGATGATTGGATTGTCAAACTGTAGTCATTTATGTATTCAGAGTGATGTGTTTAGGCTTCAGTCTTCCACATGTTCTTGCATGTGTTTATGCAGAAAGGCAGTTTTGTCTACGTGATTGCATAACCATCGACATCCGACCAGATGATGGATTTTGTGTGAGTGTTTTTGCGTCTGCAAGTGTAGTGTGTCTATGCTGTCCGTTCTTTGTGACTGAAAGCTAACAGGCAGTAAGAGCCTAATTAGAGCTGCTCTCGTAGGGGAATCTAATAGCACAGCATCAGTCTCCACAGTGCCGCTCCCCAGCAGGGGCTCAGCCACCTCCTCCCTCCCCTCCAGACAGCCGTCAGTGCTCACTGAGTCACCTCAGGCCTACCACAGGACTCTTCCCACATACACCAATGGCTGTAAAGACAGGATATTCAACGGGGCATCATACAGTAGGTCCACTTGTTTCCTCCAAAATGTAGGAGAGCAAGTCTCATTGTAGGCAGGCAGAAACCATTTATTTTGCAAAGTCTGGTAGGCATCTGTCATGTCTTGTTAATTGAACAATTGTTTCATGGAATATTCATTGTTACTCTCACTTTACAGCAGAGCCCTTTTGTAACTAATTGTGGAAGTCTTGCCACGGCCATGATTTTGCATCCACCAGAACAGAGCTGAAAATGACCTCTGGATCTGGACGCATTGGATGTCACCGCATTTGTTGGTGTGAAATGCTTATATGCTATACACTTTCAGTATGCTTATATGCTATACACTTTCAGTATGCTTATATGCTATACACTTTCAGTATGTCACCAGAATTGTTGTTGTGAATGCATTTGTACCATAAAAATAGCAGCAAGTGCAGCAGCATTTCAAATTGAGGAAGAATTTCTCTTGATCATGAACATGAATACTTCCTAATAGCCTTGGAGGAGGAATTTACCTACCATGAATCAGCCTGTAGCGTCCTCAAATCTCCCTTAGATTCTTGGAAAAGATTTTCAAATAGATGCACAGTAGAAGTCACTGCATATAGAATATATATGCATATATTATGAACAGACAAAGTCTGTGACATGCCCTGGCAGTGTCTATTTTCAAAGCACCCAACAATAATCTCTTTTTTTTGGACCAGTGGACCTTGAACAGAACACCCCTGGTGGACATTACAGGCCTTTTATAGTACATTAGAGAGGAGAAGGTGAGGTGCTAGCCGAGGTGCTAGTGGACATACAGGTCGAAGTGTCTCCCTATTGCTCGGGCTCCTGAGCCCTGTCCATGGTGCTGAAATGTCCTGTTGCTCTAACACAGTGCGTTCATTATAACCATAACCAAGAGATGGTTCAGCCAATGCCCTTCACATTGAATGACTCCAGTCAGAAGACTGTTAGTCATTAAATGATCTTATAATGCCATCCTTATTCACTGCCTTGAAACAGCGCCCATCAAAGCTAACCCTGTCATGACACCCGAGCGATTTTCAACACAGATCCTAGAGTTCAATAAGTCCACTGTCTTGTCTGAGCTAATGATGCACGCAATTACCCTGGCCACATAGAGAGCAGGATAACTGGAATGGGAAGAGACTCTACAGGATCAAATGGCTTAAAAGGTCAGCAGGAAACTCTTGCCTGCTGCCTTTGGCTCATCGCTCCCCTGGAACGTCATGATTAAACACAAGTGGCCTTTCCGAGGAGCGCGTCAAGAGGCAGGGAGAATTGGAGACAACTCCACCACTTCCCCTGATGTCAGAGCAGACAAGACAGCTGACTACGGCATGGTTTCCCTTTATAGAAACTAATAACAGCTACAGTTTAGGAGGTAAAATGATAATAATACAGATTACTTCAGATTATTAAATCATTTTAAACTAATTTTAGCTGCAGACAAGTCAACCACTCACACCCAAACAAACACACACTCACACACACAAACCTACACAGTACCATTTCTGTTGGGTGTTTTAGCAATATCATTGTAACTCACAAGTTTTAGCAATATTATAACTCACAACACATTATTACTGTAACGCACAACAGAAGGCTTTACAGTTATATGTCTCCTACATGTTGAGTGCATTACAGTTAAATACAGACAAGACAGAGGTCTTAATTATTGCTCCTCACAATGGTGTGCATGAATTAAAACAGTACTTGGGGCCTCTCTTTCCTGGTCCAGTCTAGCCTTGAGTGGAATTTTACAAGTCCCTGTCGTTTGACAAACAGCTGACTAAATCATGTCTCTGTCATCTGCATCACATTAGCAAAACATCTATGGTGTCTTAATCTGTCCGTCACGCCTACAGCTAAATCAGACTGTCCCTAGGCTGCTTAGCAGACATTGTCACCGTTGTCACCTCTCTGCTTAGCCTCTCAAGACCAAGACCCACACTGTGTGCTGATCCCTCTCTTCTCCGTCAGATAACTCATGGAGTTTTCGTCACACAGACATCATGCATCGCACATCACATGAAACTGCACAACCTGACCTTTCCAACAGTGCTAGTTGCTAGTTTTTGTGATGAACCTGTTTTGGTTTGCATGAGAATTAGCATTGAATTTATATCAAAATTAATGTCACTAATACAGATCTGCATCTATATCATAGCCAATTCATCTCTGTGTAATATCCAAGGACGCAGGTTTGAATATGGACCATAGGGACATGTCATAACCAATACTTTGGAAAGACAAAATCGTCCCTACCAATATTTAGCAAATTCACACCTATTGGTCTCTGTCAGATTACTCACAGTTTTCATCACACAGATACCATGGTCATATCACCTGAAACGGCACAAGCTCTCCAGCTGTGTTACTCGCTAGTTGCTGTAATGAACAGTTTGCGTGAAAACTAGCAGCTAACTAGCAATTAACCAGCAGCTTATTACAATGCAAATGAATTACCCATTAGCCATTTTTTATGAATATATTTTTTTATAAGCTTATTCTACCCATAGTAAACCATTAACTAGAATTTATCCAATATAAACTCCAAATTACTGCTTATTCATAGTAAATAGGCTAGTTGTACATGAATTATGATCTCAATATGCTTTGCTCAGTAAGGGGCTTATAAGGTGGTAGTACAACTGGAACAGTTATTCTCAGGAACAACTATTCTCAATTAAAAAGATGTAATTAAGACTTTAGGCACTTGCAGTTTTGGGTTTTGTTCCTATGAATACTGTTGAATAACTGTTGAATACTGTTGAATAACTGTTCCTGTTGTACTACTGCCTTATAAGCCCCATACTAAATAAAGCATATTAAGGTCGTAATTCATATACAACTATCTTACTTACTATGAATAAGCAGTAATTAGGAGTTTATATTGGAGAAATTCTTTGTTAATGACAGAAAACAACAACATATAGCATGTGTTGACCGGCCTTATAATGACTGAGATAAGAGCTGAAAAGTAAAGGCAGTGAAATCACCCCCAAAATAGCCTGAGGCTCAAAGGGTTAGCTCACTACACTGGCTCCCTGTATAGATTCTCGCTGTTCCATAGAGGGCAGTGAATGCTAAGAACCTGCTTATATATATGATCCAATCCACCTGAACATCTGTCACAACAGCTAAAGACCCTCAGTGCATGGGGCAAGTTAACCAGAAACTGACACTGAGTTGTCTTAGGAGCCAGTTGGTTATTTGGACTATGTTCTTTCTAGCAGTTGTTCTTGTTCTTTGTCTTGTTGTCAGCACTCGGTGGGCTCAAAGGACAGGGCTAAGGGTTGAAAATGGTCAGAGTTCTCCTTTAAGAAGCTTTTGTATAAAGAGTCCAGATCACTTTTAGTGGGTGGGTTTCTCTCTCGCTTGAGGTTTCGTTTCACCCTCTCTATGAATATCTAAATATCTGACACACACACAAATAGACACATACAAAGACACACACCAGCACACACTCACCAACACACACACGCACACTCACA
>PYXC01000133.1:1177500-1192500 GCA_015244755.2 Tenualosa ilisha | reverse complement strand
TTATTTATTCCCTGCTGATGTTCTGTCTGTGCGAGCAGACAGAATGGAGGAGGGACAGGTGTGTGTGAGCGTTGCCAGGAACAAACGCAGATACACGGATGAATTTCTCATTGCCTCCCCTGGCTCATTGCAATGATGCAGTCAGAGAGGTCTGCCTGTTCCCATCTCAGTATGTCAGAACTAAACAGGAGGATCATTCTGGTGGCTTTTCAATCACTATCAAGAGGCAAGCATATTGCTATCATTCAAATAAATGATGAAAGAATGATGAACAACTGTGTCAGTGTTTAATGTGCAGCTGAGAATTTTATTTGGGTAATTACAAAGTTCTTTTGACAAATCCAAGTATGATGTGAATATAATGTCTATTATGTAATAGAAATATGATGTCCATTATGTAACAGAAGAAAAAAAAACGTAATTTTGTTATTGATGATGACAAACACTGGTATGTGCATGACCCTCCTCAGTCACAGCAGCAGCCAGAGACAGGTACAAAGCGACAGGTTTTTATTCATTTTCAATTCATTTTCAGCCAATGCAGGTCAAGGCATGTGTGACGAGGTATTTTGTAACTGAAGTTGATCAAAAAATTCAAAGTGGCAGTGCCAACGCAGTGAACACTACTTCTGTGTTAAACTAAAAAGTTTGTGATTTGTGACTTGGTATTTTTCAAAACGGAGATGAGAAATGTTGACTGTTTAATCTGAAAACCTAGGTTTTGTAACCATAAAAATTACATCTGTAGTAATATATGATGTATCTACCAGCTACCTACTTGCGCAAGTTAGCAACCAGCTTCTGATGAATGACGGAATTTTATGAGCAAGCAACCTCCTCGGCAACAAGTGTTACAAGTGCTACTTTGACTGTAAGGTAAGATTTAACCATGAGCTTCATTGCTGTTAAAATGCTATTTTTTGAAACTTTGAAATGTCAGATCATGTGTATTGCTATATTGATATATGTCTCAGAAGGATCTCTACTGCACACACACACAGCTACTCTAAACAGGAACCTTATGGCTAAACAGGAACCTTATGGCTAAACCACCAGGGCTTGACGGTAAAGGTGTTTTGATCCGCAACCCATTTGTCCTGTACTATCTGGTACAATTTACAACAAACTTGAACTTTACATGCACACACACACACACAAAAAAAACAATCATTATCAATATTGTAGTTACATTATTATGGAAGTGGTCATGTTAACAGAATATTCTTTGTTAGGTTATGAGAAACCTGATCAAGGCATTTAGGTTTTGACTAATTGATTTATTTAAAAATACTATTTGACTAATTGACTAATTGATTTATTTAAAAAAGGTATGCGCCTTCATCGGCTGTATTTCATTCTTTTACATGTGTGCATGTGCGGAAACACAGTTGAACAACCAAACTTGCACATAAACACATCAGATTGGCTTATTATAGTATAGGGGAATACTGGATGAGATGTGGGTGAGCCACAAGGCTGCTTGTTGTTATAGTTACCACTCTAAAGAGCATTGATATGGAACGATGATTAAACCTTTTTTTTTACCAGATATCCACTGTAGGTGTCCCGTTATTGGGGAATAACAGACACCCCGTCAGCCAATCAGAAAACAGTGTTTAGCTTCTCTTTAGCTTCTCCCCCCCCACACACCTTGTCTCTATATAGTCAATGGAAAGTTCCCATCTGCGACATCACAGTAGCTCATCCTCCAGTCACAATAGCAACTTATGACATCATCTCTGCGTGCGGGGTCTGGTTGGACATAGCCATGGATACAGGCAGGTAAATAATGTGATCTGGAGCTGTATGTGTGTGTGCACTTGCCCATGTGTGTGTGTGTGTGTGTGTGTGTGTGCACTCGCCCCCGTGTGTGCGTGTGTGTGTGTGTGTGTGTGTGCGTGTGTGTGTATGTGTGTGCGTGCCCCTGTGTGTGTGTGTGTGTTTGTTTGCTGAATAGAACTCTGTCTGCAGGTGGATCATGTCAAAATGTTCGTCTCCCATATCACCGTGCCCTGACTGACCCAGCTGTTGCCATGTCACAGCAGAGAGTGGATGAAGCCCCATCTGTCCCACACACTCTTGCTGCAGAGAGGAAGAGGAGGAGGAGGAGGAGGAAGAGATTACCTCATAGCCCATCATATGACTAGCTTGAGCTCTCAGGGAGGACGGGGGGGGTGGAGGCTGTTATTATGATCAATAGAAGATGGCCCATCACACATTCAAAACATTTCAATCAGAGAGAGAGAGAGAGAGAGAAAGAGAGAGAGAGAGAGAGAGAGAGAGAGAGAGCAGGAAATGAAGAGTCAGAGGAGGAGGAGGAAGGTTGAGATGCTCTCCTTCCTCAATCTCATCATCTGTCATAAGTAGCTTTGCTGAGATGATCTGATGTAATTTCCTGAATATGATGAAAACTGGAAAAAAACACAATTCTACAGAGTGTGTACTGATTCCTTTGAAACATCTGACCAATATCAACTGCTCTACTGCTTTGATGCAGTGCACTTCACATGTGGAAATAATAACAGATGTGAATTTCATGACATATATGCTACGAGTTACACATGATAGGAAATGGGGTTTGAGAGGCTGTTTGAAACATGCTTAACACTTTCTTTGAAGGTATCTACACAAGAGTGACATGAGCCTGTCATTAGAATGCCTCACATTCACCCATATGCATCACACACCGGTGGCAGAGGCTGCCATGTAAGGTGCCAACCTGCCACCTTTGGGGCAATTTGGGGTTCAGTATCTTGCTCAAGGACACTTCGATGAGTCAAGGCAGAATGGGGCTCGAAGCTGCAACCCTACGGTTGCCAAACAGCACCTCTACCACCTGCGCCCCCATGGCCCTTAATGACAACAGTCATGAACATTAAAACATTTTATTTGAAAGTACAACAAATAAAAGTGCTGTCTGGTGATTCACATACAACTAATGAGATGTGCCAACTCTCTTGGCTTCTATTGTCTTGATATTGCCATCTGAGGTGTTATATTTTGTACTTTTGGTCATGTTCTCTTAAGCAGAGAAATAAAGTCTGTACTGCTTGTGGTGTTGTAGATCACAGAATCCTATTACCCAAGAGACTGCCAATGCCAGTGACACATAATCTCTAAGACTGATTTTCCGCTGTGAATAACCTGTTTGTTTGTCATATCTTGCTATGTTTTGCTGCGCTGCATTGTTGACGTGCACACTGTTGTGCGAAAGATGATGAGTGTGTTGTTTCCAAGTTGTTTCCAAGGTGATGTGACGGCTAACTGTTCTGATGCACCTTTGGTAATCGTCCGGTCTGTGGCGGTTTGCTTTCCTCTGTCCACATTACTACAGAGGATTTATGGATCCCAAGCACAACATGAGGCACGTTCGGCCCAACTGCCAGGCATCTATGCGCTGTTCTAGTCGTCACGTGTTCCTTAAGGCTATGCAGGAAATATCCATATCCAATATCTATTCAGCACAAAGAATGAATCACTTATTTGTGTATTTTTTTAATAATAACACTAATATATACACAGGCCTTTGTTGTAGTGCTGTTGTCCTTAATTAAACTGAAAACAATTTTTTTGTCAAATTCATCAAATTACCCCTGTCTTGCACACATATACACACATAACTTAATACATCTGTACATAACTATCTCTATAGCACATCTGTATATTACCCTTACTATCTCTTCACCTTACATGTATATTGCTCTTCTGCCTATTTATTATTACTACTCTTATCTGTATATAATTTTCTCTTTAACTGTACATACTGCATACTGTATATACTGCACTTGCTGCTCTTTGCACTTCTGATTAGATGCCAAACTGCATTTCATTACCTGTATTTATACATGTGTAATGACAATAAAGTTGAATCTAATCTAATATACTTATTTTTTTAATAGGGGAATTGTTTGTCTTGTAGTGCTGTTGTTGAGCAAAGCTCAGTTCAACTATTTTTTTGTCAAATCCAGCGAATGGCCTGTCTTCTCTTCTTCTCTAGAGGCCACTGCAGTGTGTGTACTTGAAAATCTGTGGGAAATACAAACAAACTTTCATTCCATTTCATTCAGTGTGCAGTTTGTTGGAGCACAGCTCAGATGCTGGATGCCTCACCTGGGTTGTACACACACACTCTCCTGGTGTTGTACACACACACTCACCTGGGTTGTACACACACACTCACCTGGTGTTGTACACTCAAACAGAACAGAATCAGCTGCATACAAAGCTGAGATGCAGGACGGCTCACCATGCACACGCACACACACACACATATGCACGCACACACTCACACAGAAGGGGGTCAGCAGCACATAAAAGGTGTCAATGAAGAGGATGAGTTGGGAGACACATGTGATCAAATGAGTGTATGTGTACACTCAGCTGAAGTAAGGTAGCTGATGGTGTTTGCCTTGTGGAAACAAACTGACTTGTGTGTGTGTGTGTGTGTTTGTGTGTGTGTGTGTGTGGAGGGTTAGAATGTTTTCTCAGAGAGTGGTGAGTGACACTTCATCAGCACAAAGCGTTAAGGTTAATGTGCCCCAAGTGAGAGACAGATCTATTTGGTCTAACACACACACACACACACACACACACACACACACACACACACACACACACACACACGCACACACACACACACACACACACACGCACACACACACACACACACACACACACACACACACACGCACACACACACGCACTCACACACACTGCACATTGACTGAAATGGAATCCAGCTGTCTGGCTTATGGCAGATAACTTTCTGGTTGTTGATCAAACAGCACAAGACTGAATGAAGTAGATTGAATGTGTGTATGTGTGAGTGTGTGTTATAGACAAAGTCATGGTGACCCACTAGTTGGGTTCATTATTGTTTGGTTATTTTTTGTAGGCCACTGCCCTGCCACCTATTATTTGTAAAACCATTAAGTTATAGGCCTATAATGTTGTGATTCCTATATTAGATTATATTATTGTATTTTATCTCTCCCTTACAGGCAAGAGGCACAATAATGATTGAAAAGATAATGAGCTTAAAGTGCAACTTGATTTGAATTTGCAGACACCTCCGCTAACATCTAACATCATCTGTGACATTCTTTCTTCACAGAAAAATAAAGGAGAATTTTGGAACTTCGAACTAAATATGTGATTAATTGTGATAAATCATGATTAATTTTCTGTTTTGATTAATCATTTTAATTTTTTTAATCGACTTACAGCACTAATAGATAGATAGATAGATAGATAGATAGATAGATAGATAGATAGATAGATAGATGTTTGTATACTAGCCTCTAACACACTAGTTTTAACCTACAGCTTGTCCAGGCCTCTGCTAGTGAAGTTTTTTCTGTTAACCATAGCTAGTTAAGTTATCTTTGCATTACACACATTGTAGCACACACACACAGCACACACACACAGCACACACAGCCTTGTGGTGTGGTAGGTTAAGTGACTTGATTGCATGGTGTATTTTCTCTTTAAATGATCCGTTTGCACTTGCCCTGTCCTTAGCGGTGGGAATAACTGATGGTAATGAGTCTCTGGTGTATTTGCTCTACTGTTATACTCGTGATGAATGTTATGATAAGTGCGGGACGTGAGCTGCACAGGCAGTCTGACTTGAAATGTTATGATAAGTGCCAGACCTGAGCCTCACAGGCAGTCTCACTGTCAACACAATTATGCCAGTGTTCCTGTACTCAGGCGTAGGTTTATACATTAGAGAAAAGAGATACTCAGAACATCCTCCACACACACACACACACACACACACACACACACACACACACACACCATCAGTTTTCAGTCCCGTGACTCTCTATTGGTGTAGCCACGTGAGGGCAAAACATGTACACCTCATTATGACTCAGATGGCATCATATTGTGATTGAATAGCTTGGTAAAGGACACTCTTTTGCCCTCCTCACTATGTGAGCACTGTACACACAGACACCCACAGACGTGGTCATGATTCTTAGTGCATTAGTATCACTGTTGTTTATGTGAAGCAAGGAAAGTTTATTGGAACCCACCAACTCAATCTGTGACTATGTTATGAGGATTGTTTCATCCGCTCCTGAATAGCACACACACACACACACACACACACACACACACACACACACACACACACACACACACACACACACGCACACACACACACACACAAACACACACACACACAAACATACAGTTACTCAGACTTACTCACAAATGTATTTTTAGTTTCTGTGCACCTTGTCTTCTCTCTAAGGTGAAACGAAATTGGAGAAATTTGTCTTGACAGACGATTTACTCCCAGGCTGCGTGAGTCAACACACCCTAACACAGCTGGGATGCATACAAGCCCCCTACCCATTCCATTCAATATACCAGCAGACAGGCAGACCCTTGCTCCCTTGCTTACTGGCAGGACATTGCCTTCTCTGTCCCCTGATTGATCCAATGCTTAATGCAGTCTTTCTCTTTCTCTCTCTCTCTCTCTCTCTCTCTCTCCTGTCCATCTGCCATCATTGCCTTATTCTCATTCTCATTCATCCTTCACTCCTTCCTTCCCTATTTCAATCTGGAAACAAATTGGATTTGCTATTATTTCTCTCTCCCCACTCCCCCTTTTTCTCTTTACACCTCCAATCATTTCCATTGGTGCTTTTTTTTTTCTCTTTTTTTGACCCTCTGTTTCCTTTGAGCAGACTGGGTGTTTATGGACTACAATCAGACTTAAGTACCCTGAAGAGTGTCTGTCATGTCTGTCATGGCAAAAGAGAGAGTTAGAGAGAGAGAAAGAGAGAGAGACTTTATTTATCCAGAAGGAAATGAAGGTGTGCAGTAGGTTCTACACCAACAGATTAGATTAGATGTTTTGTTTCATTTCAAACTTTGAAATATCCTTGATATCCACGTGCATGGAGACGTATTAGGTAACATTTTAGTAACTGTGAAAACAAACAAGTTTTTTTTTTTTTTTTTTTTTGAGCAGTAGACGCTTCGCTGTAATTGGCTTGTTACTCATGGTGGGAGACGCACTGATTGTTTTGGTTGTGATGCGTCGCCCTGCCATGTGGAGACAGAGTGTGTGTGTGTGTGTGTGTGTGTGTGTGTGTGTGTGTGTGTGTGTGTGTGTGTGTGTGTGTGTCGGCCCAATTGGACAGGAAGAGATGAGGGAGAAAATGATGTCTTGCTGTGGAGAACAACACAACCACTGCGTGCTCATGAGCTCTTCTTCTGACTCCCCCTGGGCTCACCCACCGACTCCCACTATCACACACACACACAGCGCACACACACACACACACACACACACTCACACACACACACACTCACACACACACAATGCATATACACAGACAAACACACTCACACAAATATATATACGTAAAAGCTGTCTCTCTCTGTCTTTGACACACATCTCCACACACACACACACAAACAGAGCATACGTTTGTGCTTCCGTGGCCAGTGTCTCTAACTCTGCTAATGTGAGGACAGGGAGGGAGTACGTGGCCCACCTTATGAATATCAAAACACACACACACACACACACACACACACACACACACACACACACACACATACATGCATGCAGAGGGCCAGTGTATCGTTGCTCCCCTGTGGAGGGTGGCTCTTACTTGTGTCGGCGCATGCAGAGACTGTGTTTAGGTCATTAGGATCAACGCGCACGCACACACACACACACACACACACACACACACACACACACCAGTAGGGGACAGCAGTGTGCTTGTGATGCGTGTGTCTGTGTGTGTGTGTGTGTGTGTGTGTGTGTGTCCAACTAGAATTAGCTTCACACTGAGCAGGAAGGAGAGTGGACCAGCTCGCATGTAAACAAAAACATTGTGTGTATTTGTGTGTGTGTGTGTGTGTGTGGTACAGTGTGCATGGAATGTTTACCGTAAATATTATGAAACATAGAACATACACAGCGTTTGTATAGCTAAACATTTCATGTCTCCGTGAATTCCCAACTGAATGGATCAACGAATGTAATGTTCCTGTTGGCATAGCCCAGATACATGTGTGATACATTGTGTGTGTGTGTGTGTGTGTGTGTGTGTGTGTGTGTGTGTGTGTGTGTGTGTGTGTGTGTGAGTGTGTGTTAAAGAGGAAGAGAATACACACCGCGTGTGTGTGTGCACGTGTGCGAATGAGATGAGTGAGTGTGGAGACAGACAGTGTTGTTGTGTTGTTACGTCTGTAAACACTCCAAGCACAGTCTGAATACATATCTTAGTCATAGGCATTTCTCAGGATCATCAAGCCAGTGTTTGTTTATGTGTCGAAGGAATAAGAGGCGGAACATGTTGATGAATCTGATAGCCGTTTGCAAACAAAATGGTGCAATAAAAAATAAAGTAACTCTGTTTGTGTAAACACAAGAAGTCTGATACACACACACACACTCACACACACACACACACACACACACCTGCTCACACTAACTGCCCTCTGTGTAGCGGTTACCTGTGAGGCCCATCACTCATCAAAGTGAGAGCAAACCACTACACGCAAACACCTATGAACAGACGCTTGGACACATTTAGGCTACACCTGCGTCCATAGGAGACTCACACGCCATGCAGACCTTCTCACGCAACCGTCGTCGCCTCGCAAGTGACTCATCCAGCTGAGTCTGAAGTCGAGTCCTTCTGTTCCTGCTCTGTTGGTACACACATTTCAGCCTTTCTTCAGAAGGCTACGCATTTACTGGTTAAGTCTTCATTTGCATCTGAATTCATCATCGCTGCTGCTGCTGTTACCGTCCGTCTGTTTCTCACTGGTGTTAACAGCTCAAGGTGTGAGAAAGTGCTTCTGTAATTGCAGTGTGAATAAATGTGTCATATCTCTGGTTTGTGTCGTCACTGGTTGTCACTACGCATGTGTTACTCTCCTTTATTCATGATACCTGATCCTGTTGTTCATTCACACACTACAGGGATATGGCCACTCAAATAAGAGCCTTTATAATGTATGAAGAGTTGGTTTAATTACATAAAGTAGCATAAAAACAACACAATTTGATTAATATCTACTGAAATACACAATGAAAAAACCTGACTTTTTTCCCCATGCTAATGCCATAATGCATAAATGAATGACTGTATAAAGGATTTCAAATAATATGCTATATGTACATTATAATACACCACAGCAACACACATAGGGCTGACTGCAGACACACACACACATCCTCCTCTTTCACACACATACCGTCTGAAATAATACAGTCAGTGCTTTAAACACATCTCATCACACAGATAACGTCTGAAAAAAATAAACTCAGTGCTAGTTTATCATCACATAGACACTGTCTGAAATAATACACCCTGCACTTTAGTTTATTCAGAGTGTATAACACATCTCACCACATAGATACTGTCTGAAATAATAAACTCAGTGCTAGTTTATAACATAAATACTGTCTAAGATAGTAGACTCTGTGCTTTAGTTTATTCAGAGTGTATAACACAGTATTAGTTTATTCAGAGTATATAGCACATTTCATCACATAGATACTGTCATAAATCATACACTCAGTGTTTTAGTTTATTCAGAGTGTATAACACATCTCATCACACAGATACTCAGTGATTTAGTTTATTCAGAGTGTATAACACATCTCATCACATAGATACTCAGTGCTTTAGTTTACTCAGAGTGTATAACACAGTATTAGTTTATTCAGAGTATATAACACATTTCATCACATAAATACCGTCATAAATAATACACTCAGTGCTTTAGTTTATTCAGAGTATATAAAACATCTCATCACACAGATACTCAGTGTTTTAGTTTATTCAGAGTGTATAACACATCTTATCACATAGATACTCAGTGCTTTAGTTTATTAAGAATGTATAACAAAACTTCTCGTCACCAGTTCATACCTCCTGGTGATGAGCAGATAATGGTGGGTTGTTAGGTGGCCTTTCCGGCATGACTAAGCTGACTACTCGTCATGGCACTCTCAGGCAATTACAGCCCACAGGTGAGAGCCTCTGTGGTTGGACACTGAGACATTTACACTTGGGTGGCAGTTAGAGTGTCAGACCTCCTCCTGGCCAGCCACTGTTAGGAGCAACCCTGCCCTCTGCTGGTGGATTGGAATATGACATGCACAACAGGTGGGCTGGGATCAGTGGGGTTTGATGAGATGGGAAATGCTGTTCAGGCTTTATGTTTCCAAGAGTAAAGCTGCTGCTGTTAAGCCTGGTAGACCAGAGTCTTTTGCTTTGCTTTGCAAGTACTGACCCAGGTCTGATTCCAGAACCGTATGTTGCGAGTCTGTAATGCTTCGGCCAAAGTCAACTTGACTTTGCCAGGGTGAACCCGTGAGCAAACTTCATTTTGCTCTGTAGATCAGACTGGCACTGAGACCATTAAAGCTGATTTGTGAAGGAACCAATCAGCGTCAACAAGATTCAAGATAGTCTTTAGTCTAATAAAGACTATCTTGACTGAGAGGTCTGTGCTGGAGGGAGTTCTTCTTTCTGCAGGGTAGGTGTTAACCAGTGAGATTAAAATATTTTCATATTCATCAAAGATTATTTCTCTCTGGATATTTTACCACATATTCATCCTGATAATCAGTTGCTGTAGCTTACATGCATGTACATACAGCCTGGGGACAAATTGCCTTCTTAGCTTGACTGTTTGGAGAAAGTGGTGTGCAGGGGGCAGCGGTGAATGTCCATTGTACATATACATTGTACATATGCATATTATGAATATCTGACTACCTGTTGGCATTTTCACTGTTCGTAAATATTCAGATATTTTCCCAGTTTACATGGACTTTATCCCACATCACAGCAAGTATCCCCCCAGACTTCTGTTCTCATTTCCAAGTGTGCCCAGTGTGGGTGAAGACGGGGCCCTACTGTGCCAATATGGAGTGGGAATGTAGGTGGGTGCGGTCTGATTGTGCCAGTATAGGCTAACAATGTTTAGCCGTGATAGCGAGACAGAAATAGCCGGGGTGGCAGAGCTTGGTCTCTGACTCGTCTCCGTGGCTCACAGCAGTGGCATATGCTGTGCTCAGTGACTCAGACCCCCAAAGGATCATTTCCAGGCGGCTAAATTACCCACATGTCAATTACATTTGGCTGGCACTGCGTCACCCTGATGTCGTTGACCCGTTGCTGTCGCTTAGTGCTTGTTTTGGCTCTTGGCACTTGAGGAGCTCATGTGGTCTCACGTACACAACAGGTTTACTCCTGAGATTATTATGGAAGACGTCACTATTAAATTAGTCTTGTGTCGCAAAAGTTGGTTTTTGAGATATGGCATAGTGATCTCATATGAGAATGTGTCCAAAACAATGTTACAACTGTGAGCAAAATAAACATGTAGGCTAGGCTAAGTTTGGTCAGGAAGTGGTTCATCAGGCTCTATATAGTACAGCTACTGGTGCTTTCAAAAACTCTGAGTATTAACTTAGCATTTGATGAAGAACATTTTTTAGCCAATGGAAGCTAATAATTGACGGTTAGCCTACTTCTAACCAGTAGGCTAAACAACTTAACTCAGCCTACCCATCTCTGAGAGTCAGGTTCCTCCTGGACACTAGCACAAAGTCAAATTCCTCCACTGGCCAAAGACTGATGTCTTGTGGTGTTACATGACAGCAGAACAAATATTTCTCTTCCCTCTGCGTTGGCGGCGTGGTGATCTGTGGGGAATGGAGACCTAGCATGCTAGTTGGCTATCCAATTATACTTACCTTCATGTCAGAATGGCCATTATTCCAAATTCATTCCATGGTTAAATATCTAACCCTCCAAGGTGACCTTTTTTAATCAAAATGAGTGGATTGAGCATCAGCATTTTCCAGGAATTTTGCAGTCATTAATAGTGACACCAGTCTAATTGGCCTGTGAATCCCACTCCTCATCTTAATATCTAACCCTCCAACAGTCAGTCTGTATAACAGTCAGTTCTGAACACCTTTTTTGCTCGTTTGCTCAACTTGCTGTTGTATCTCACTGTCAAAAAATCACAAAGTTTTAGCATTGCTAGCATTATATCATTAGAGGTTAGCTTTTAGCACTGATCCCTTTAGCACTGATTAGTTCTGATCCCTTAATGTGTTAGATGCAAGATACCCTGACAGCAAAGACACTCTGGTATGGATTTGGCCCAAATGCACCATGCAGTTTGGCCCATTCAGATCTGGTCCAGGGTCCAAACGCACATCGGCCCAAGAGTGAGTTAGATCAGCAAAATAGATCTACAGCACATATGGATCAGTGCTAGTCCAGCTGTACTAAAATCAATTCCGTTTAATTGTTTAAAAACTGACCTGGGCCAAAACAGACCTGTCGTACTTGTTTTTACAACACAAGTACGACACAGCTTGCTGTTAGAATGGTTAAGCTAAAACCCCCATCTGGCGTGGATGTGGTGAGTCAGAAAGCTTATGAAGGCTTCATGCAGATGAAAAGACTTTTATGCAGATCCATAAGGAGCATGCCTTTTGTCATCTACTGTATCTCCCTTGCAAAGTTTCATGGTGAACAATTGACACAAAGTTTTAGGTTGCCATGCATTTATTTACTAACTAATTAACTAACTAAACTTTGTCTCAGCAGACCTCATGCTTTTTTGATTACTTCACAGGACTGTGTGAACCAAACTTAACAAATTACCCCTTACTGAAAGAAGCGCTCAACAACTCTGGTTCTCTTTTTTCCTCCTTTACACCACTGTATCCACACACACATGCATTTATTGTCAAAAGAGCCGGCAACCATGCTGCTATGCACTTACTCCACTGTCATTTAGTCAACACAACGTTAGCTGTTCTTGCATCTTGCATGCGTCATGCATGTGTGTGTGTATGCTTGTATGAACGTGTATGTATGTTATTTGTTTACGTGTGTGTGTGTATCTACTCATTTGTGTGTGTGTGTGTGTGTGTGTGTGTGTTTATGTGTTTGTGTGTGTGCGCGTGTCTATGTATCTGCTTATGTGTGTGTGTGTGTGTGTGCGTGCAAATGTGCATGAGTGTGTATATGTGTGTATGACACAACGTTAGCTGCTCTTGCATTGGTTAGCCTACTATATGTATATTTCTAGGCTTCTATACTCTTTGGAAAGTAGCAGGCACTTCAGGCATAAACCAGGCAGGGGAGATAAATAAAGAGCACTTAAATACATTTAAAAAACATTTCTGCACTTAGACAGCTGTGGGTAGTTAGCTTACCTCTACTGAAAAAAGCCAGCCACTAGTGATGGGCATTTTGGACATAAATTGGGCTAGATATTGTTCTGCCAAGAGAGACACAGTGAAACTTTCTCACAATCACAGCAAAGCCATGTCAGCGTCACTTTTCCATGCTTTGTGTTCTCAGAGCTCCTGCCATTCAGAAAAGGTTCACCGTGGAGCTTCTTACTCTGTCACTTGTTCCTCATGCATCCTACAAGATTTCTGAATTATGCTCATAATCTAGAAGGCCTGAGTAAGCACGCAGCAAGACATGAGTAATCTATTCTCCATTTTATCCCCACTTTCATAACTTCTTTGCACATTACATATTAGGCCTACATTCAGTAATGCATTGGACAATACGGCTCTGCACACCATTATGCATTGCCGCCACCTCCAGGTGCATGTAGGATTAAGAACAAAGCAGCTCACTTCACAAAGGTTAAGAATTCTGTTCTTCCATAATGAACTGGTAGATGGAGCAGTGAAAGTTACCATTTTTCCTAAAATAGGTCAGTAAACCAAAACAGTTTTATGAAACTATGACTATGAAAATTCTGCTCTTTAATATCCAATAAATACATTTTTCATTTACTGAATAATCGGACTCATTTTGCTTGTCTCCAAAATAAGATATGAAAATGAATAAAATATTGTACATATAGTACATATATTTTTGCAAATTGTAAAGTCACAGTATCCCACGGTTTCTTTCATGATTCTTATATTGCCAGATTACAGACAACATCACATCAAACAGTTCCATCAATGGATAGCCTAGACTGACCTGTAAAAGAAATGGATAGCCTAGACTGACCTGTAAAAGAAATGGATAGCCTAGACTGACCTGTAAAAGAAAATGAAGTTAGAGATTAGAGCTTAAAAGTAAATTACCCTGAAAATGGCCAAGGGCCCATAGGGTAAAAATACTATGTATTCTTAGAAAGTTATAGATCTTTTGATCACATTTTCATCACCTTTTCAGATCAGCAAACTAATAAAACCCTGTCACACTCAAATAGCACACAAGTTTGCTCTCAGGGCAGTACTATTGACCAATCCCACCAATCCCACATGTTAATAACCCTGTCAAGGCAGAGGTAGGGAGGTGGTACCAAAAGCACTAAACTGTACAGAATGTCTGTGGTATGCATGACACCTATAGGCTGCCATCAAATACAATAACGGATGTCTAGTGATTTTTACTCTTTTTGATGCAGGCCCACTTGAGATGGACTTCTGTTGATTCTAGGTCTGAATCAGCAAATGCCAGATTGAAGAAAGCTGGTCAAGATTGAAAAAATCCTGTATACTGCATCTGTATACTGCATCTGTATACTGCATTTTTTGACATAAGAGCGTTGGCATTGTTTGATTTGACATGGAATGACCCAAATATCATCATGCTTATCATGAGCATTCAAACTCAAGCTCTCTGGTGGGCTAACCTGCGATGGATCAGCAGTTAATGTTGTAACATCGCTCTGTTTAAAGGTAATCAGCTATACTGTAAGAGGAGGGAGGCAAGAACTTAAAATATGTATAAATAAAAATTAAATTTAAAATATGTATAAATTAATTATAATTACAATTGTTAACTTACAATTTGAGTCCTGGTTATCAACTGCTTTGCAGTCCACCTTATGGAAATTCATGGCCATTGTATTTTTCTGTGTTAGCACAAGATGGCGATAGAGTACTTCTTTTACAGTCAGACACTGCAGAAGGAACAGGTGGATTTGAGGAGTAAGAGAAATACA
>PYXC01000133.1:1145000-1165000 GCA_015244755.2 Tenualosa ilisha | reverse complement strand
AGTGGTTGTCAAACTGGGGTTCTTGGGTGAATTCATTGGGTTCGCCAATAAATCTGAATGAATCTGTGAACTCTCGGTAGCATAAAGATAAAGTCAGGTACAAATCATATGAAGAAGTTCTTGCATTGAAACTATCCCCAACCCTGTTGCTAATATATTGTGAAGACTGTCTGAACATTTTGTTTGTGCAGCAATGTAGAAATACTGATTGTTGTTGCAAGCTGTCCAGGTTGCAGGGGGTACTCGTTGCGACATAGAATGTCTCAAGGATACGTGGCAGTTAAAAGCTTGGGAACCACTCTGCTAAATACTTCAGTGGTCTGTACTGTACATGAATGTGAACAAGCCTTACAGTAAACGGGTGACATACTTCCTCCCTGGTCCATAACTCTATCATGGCTGGTCTCCAATGAGATCTCACAGGACTGACAAAGATACTGGATGGGGCGCATTGAATGCCTGCTATGAGTTTTTCTTTCGTCCTCTTGGTCTCATTGTGTCTCTCTCTCACTCTCTCTCTCTCACATTCTCTCTCTCTCTGTCTCTCTCTCTCTCTCACACACACACACTTTCTGTCGCTGCCTCTTCTATAGTACCCCCCCCACCCCCCCACCCCTCCCCACCTTTGTTTCTACCCCACTGTCCCACAAGTTGGGACTTGTTGTGAGAGGTAGCATCAGACAGCCCAAGAATCTGCCCCAGTCTAACTATTAGTAATAACTCCACTGTCTGTCCACCTCATTTCCCTTGTAAATAAGCCTCCTGTTTCCCAGAGCCGTGCAGAATGCTGAGTCCCTCTTCCAACAGCCCCCACCAGGCCGGCCCTGGAAAGCCCTCGAACTGCGCAGGCTCATTAAGAGGGATGAGACTATTGTGGAGGTACGTGCGCCGCTCCCCGGACTTGGCTCACAACTGGAGAATGGCGGAATCTACAGACACCACAAAATTTCTTTTTCGTCGCCCTCATGCGAGCGCTCTTCTTCGTCCTCCTCTTCTATGTCCTCCTCCTCTTCTTCCTTTTCTCCATATCTTTGTGGTTTATCCACCCCTATTTTTCTCTTTTTTCTTGCTGTGTATCACATAGGTCTACACACACACACACACACACACACACACACACACACACACACACACACACACACAGGAGAGTGTGCGAGAGTGCACACACATACACACATAACAGGGATGTGACAGATGGAATTTGAAGGCCTTTTATTTGACTCATGGAAAGTTTGTCCAATTTCATATGGAGGTCATTTAAAGAAGAGTCTGTCGCAAGTGTTGATTTAAGAACAGTACATACTGCTGATAGGTTTAGGGGGCGTTAGGGTCTGGATCCGCTGCCTTGTGAGGGCGGTTTCTGGGGAAATGCGTCTGTTTGGCACAGCGGCCTGTGGGAAGCAGACCTACACCTGATGCTCGGTTTTCAGACGGTTTGCGTGCAGCTCTGTGTCGGCCCAAATGTCCCTCCAGTGAAATGGGACCCAAGAACCCCGAAGAGCCTTTTCTCCCTTTCAGTTTGATTCACGTCTGTTCTTTCTCGAGAGTTGCTCCTGAAACTATTTGGCAAACAATGGAGAGAAAGGAGTTTGACGAAAAAAAAAACACTTTTTTTCTTCACTGCCACCCACTCCCATCTGCTCTGTTATTGTCCTCTATTTAATTATTATTATCGTTACCATACTTTAAGGGGGGTTCGTCTGTGCTTGTCGGATAGTTGGCGTTCATTTTCTCGCTTTCCTCATGTTGTTTAAGGAGATTTGTGATATGAAACGGTTCGAGGGAAATTCCTCTACTGCGTGCGTCTAATGGCCCATTCACGTCGCTCTTAATGACTTGTCAGTTCCCCTGCCCTTCCATTTTCTCTCCAATTAATTCTTTTATGGGTGTCCGGATAAAGGGAGACAATAGAACCGCTCCGCTGCATAATGAATCATTAAAATTCAGCAGCGCTGCGCTCGGCCCTTGGCTCTTTCCTGTGGCCAGTTGGGGACGGCTGCTTGGCATTCATGCTGATACTCAGTTTCAAACTCTATGCCCAGTGGTCCCTTGCTTGGGTTACTCATACGCAGACACACAGACACACACACACACCAGCATTTTATTGAACAAGCCTGCGCAGCGTACTTGTCAGATTCAACTGGTATCCAACCAGGAAGACGTGAGTCATTTCATGCCAACGCGGTTGCAGTTTTTTTTTTCTTTTAACACGCCCGCCTTTTGGTTGGGAATGTCTCAGCTGTCAGCTAACTTATCCATAAGTTGCCCCTCGAGATATCGAGGAAAAACAGTGTGGTAGCAAATACGGCTAGAACTACAAATGACAAAAGAAAATTGACTGCTAGCTGAATCAGAATTTCTCGCGTTACCTCTCTGACAATGTCTGTCTCCCTTCACTTTAAAATGGTTTTCATCTACGACAATCGCGTGTCTTTCGTTTTAAAAAGACACATCTGGGTCTGTGCGCTTTTATATTTCAGTGTTGCAAAATAGCTGTCACTGTCGACATTTTCCATGGCACGGATCTCGAGGGAGCAGCGCGTGTAGTGAAATACACTTTGACCCATGTTTGCGTCACACTTCTCACACAGTTAAATGATGATGACAATAGTTATTTTAACTTCGTAGATGTCCACCACACAATACTCATCGTTCAGAGAAAAGATACGTTTATTTTTTTCACAGAAATTACCAACAAGTAAGGTTAGCTGTGCTTCTGAGCATATTCTAGTAAACATAGAGAAAAGAAAAAGAAAACCCATACAAACATGGTCTTTCTTTTCGATGTACACTGGGAAACAAAATTGGCTATGAACACTGTTTAAAGGTGAGTGAAAATGCAATATAAAGCTGGAAATAATTACAAACCTTAAAATAATAATAATAAAAAATCCATTCTATGATATTCAGATAGCACCAAATTATGCTCGAAAGTGGCGAGTCTCCCCAAAGTCGCATTATTAGGTTTATCGACATTTTGCAAAAAGTTGTTAATTAAATAAAGAATAGGCTTTCTGGTCATTCCAATGCAAAACGGCTCTGAACATGGACAATGCAAGTGCCACTGAGGGAATATATATGTACGTCGTGGTAGACTGGTAAAAATGAAAGTCCTTTCTCGAAATGGTTTGGCCATGAACTGACGCGCAACAATCAAATATATCCTATGAATCTTATGGGTAAAGCGACAATAGTCGTGGGCTAATGTATAGACAATCTGGCGATGTCAAGAAGGGTTTCCACCTCTGTCTCGAGAAAGTCCTGCGCTTCCCGCTGTGCCAAAAAAAAAAAAAAAAAAAACAGCTGACGCCTCGCTCCACACGGAGCTGTGTTATCTTACAGCGTTTCCGCTCACCCCACATCATGACTAATCGCGATTCGGTAGGCATAGCATTTAGACACCTGTTTCATCGCATGGTATGCCATTGGTCCCAGTTTATTAGCTTGAATTCAACAACCTGGAATAAAGTTCGAAGACACCAATCCTTTATCAGAGACAGAAAAAGCTTGCATTTTGAACATCCACCCCATCTCTCCTAACAAAAAAAAAAAACAAAAACATCTGTACAAATATACAGCGGCCAAATAAAAACAAGTTTAACATAAATACATATGGAATAGTTAAAAAAATTATAACTTCACTTTAAAAACACAAGTTCATGGTCCCTCTGACTAAAGCCAGGGTAGTTTTCCAAATTCACGCTGTAGAATGAAGCCCTTGCTGCCATGTATTTTAAGAATATTTTATAATTGGTCCCAGTGCACATGTTTCTGCATTAACTTTCTCCATCTGCCTCATCAAATCAGTTGGCCTGTTTTAGTAATTATCTCCTACACACACGTCAGTACACACCACCGGCATGACGAAAAAAACACACACACACACCAACAGCCGCAGCCACAGCCGGGAGTTTGAGCACAGTCTCTGTGTGTGTGTGTGTGTGTGTGTGTGAGTGTGAGTGTGTGTGTGCAGGCGGAGTGGGGGAGGGACATGGTGGCGAGGGAATGATAGCTTAGGCGAGTGAAGGCTGGAGGGGGGGTGTTGGTGACAGGTGGTCCTCACAGAGGATTTCCGATTGCTGTTCAGGCACCAATATATCAAGTTCTGCCTTAAAAATGTCCATACAATACAGGAACGCATGAAAAAGTTGCATAAAGTTTTTTCTTTTCTTCTTCTAAAAATCAGCAGGCACTTCACTCTCCCTCTCTCACCACTCGTCTCTCTCTCTCTCTCTCTCCTCATCTCTCCCTCTCTTTCTTCTCTCTCTCACATACACACATGAGATGGCACAAACTGTCCTCTCCTCTAGACCTTGTCTCCCAGGGCCCAGGGTTTTCTTAGTGCAATAAATGGCTGTACAGGCAACTCTCAAGTCCCCTCTCCAGAGTCCCTTAGCTGGCAGGAGCTGTGCGTGTGTGTGTGTGTGTGTGTGTGTGTGTGTGTATGTGTGTGTGCGTGTGCGTGTGCGTGTGTGTGTGTGTGTGTGTGTATGGGTGTTGGGCCGGGGGGGAGACACATGTGAGAGAGAGTAAAGAAGAACCACAGGCAGCGGGCCCCATCAGGGCCGGGAGAGGGTGGTGTAGACGGGCTGCTCCCAGTTGGCCGTGGGGCTATGGGAGGACTGGAGGGACAGGCTGTTGAGGATGGGGCTGCCGTAGGGCCTCCGCGAGGAGTGGAAGTAGGGGTACTGGTAAAGGCTGGAGGGGTAGCCTGAGTAGGGGTTGTAGTAGCTGGAGCTCTGGAGGTCTGTATAGTCACACTGGGAGCTGGAGAAGGACGAGGTGGAGGCGGCCGCCGCGGACGCCACCGGGCCTGCCGAGGAGACGCAAGGTTGGGGCGGGTAGGGCGGATAGTCGGGGTGGGACGGGGACACGTGTGGGGGCTCGCTGTAGTGGCTTGGGCTCAGCTGTTCGGTCTTGATGTGGGGGCGATGGGCGCCGCCGTCAGCCGAGGAGGAGGTCGTGGGGGCAGAGGAGGAGGAGGGAGGTGGTGGGCCACCACCGATGCTGCTTTTACGACTCCAGGCGGCTGAGGCCGAACTGGCATGGCTGTACGAGGAGCCAAACGGACCCCCTCCTGTGGCACCAGTGCCGCTGTGCCCGTGCCCGTGGTCGGAGCCTGGCATGCTGCCTGCGGCGTTGACAAGGTGCCCATTGAGGGGCAGGTACTGGTCGAATTCGTGTACGTCAAACGCCTCGATGTTGGAGATGACGTCGGTGCTCAGCTCAGAGATGTCCACATTGCTGAAGTCAATGTTCTGCCGCCCGCCACTGCTGTCCATCAGCCGACGACCCTCATGCTTCAGATCACCCTTGCCCCCATGATGCAGGTCGGTCTTAGGGGTGGTGGGGGGTGTGGGAGGACCGTGAGGTTGACCTATAACCACAGATCAGCAGGTCAGAAAAACTCCTGAGAGTGAGAACCGTCCATAACTGCCCCTGATTTACATGTTAAATCATAAGCAAATTTGAAGACATACAGTGCGCACTAAGCAAGCACGATACTCACCTGTGTGGTCAGGGTGATGGTGCCCGTCCGCTAACCCTGCCAAACCGCCCATGCCGGGTTCCGTCTTGTACATCTGGTGGCCCAGCTCTGCTCCCGAATCCGAGTCGTTCTGCCCGGGCTTTACGCTTTTCCGTCGCCTAGGCTGGTATTTGTAGTCGGGGTGATCTTTCTTGTGCTGGACCCGCAGCCGCTCAGCCTCTTCAACGAACGGCCTTTTCTCATTTTCTGATAACAAACTGCGTCAACAACATACAGCAACTGTTCAGTGGTGCCATTTAAAAGTTTACACATTGAATGAAAGCTTTATATTATATACAAAACTGTTCTATTACTTGATAATTATTCTAAAACAATAAACTGTCTTCAGTGTATACACTTACAGCAAAGTAAAGATATAATTCTAGTATGCATAAGCCAAGCTGTGCCAATATGGAACGAGCCTTAACATTTCCGATTATGAAGAGTGGAGTTCTGATGACAAATTTATACCATTCATTGTGGAAGCGTTAGAGTAATTAGTAAAGCGTAAATATCCTATAAAGCGAAATTTCTCGCTTACCGCCATAGTTTCCCAAGTGTCTTGCTCAGTTCGGCGTTGTGCAAATGGGGATACTGGTCCGCGAGCTTTCTGCGCGCAGCTTGTGCCCACACCATGAACGCATTCATCGGTCTCTTCACATGAGGTTTGTTTTTCAGCGAGCCGTTTCCACGAGCGGGCATGGGAACCAGCGACCAGTCGTATCCCTTAAGAACTTGAGAAACCGCATCTCTGATGCAGGCAGGGAACCTGTCGTCATCTTCGCTATCCATTTTTTTGTTCAAGCTTGAGAGCAAGGCGCTGTGTCCATCGGAGCCAGTCGGGGAAGAGGGAGCATCCGAGTCCGATTCATCCTGGGACATGGAGCTGTTGGTGCCCGCAGGGCTGCAAGGGGGCTCCATATGTGTCTTGTCGTGTTCCTCTGTCATTTTCAACATGGGGAAGCCAGAGAGAAATAATCCTGCAATGTGTCTCTGCTTGGGGAGGGTGAATAAACCAAATCCAAACTGAAGACGAGAAGAACCACAATTACAAACTCGTCATCGCTCACCAAGACCTCGGAAAAAGATAACACTGCTATCTCTTTCCTCGCTATGTGTTATTGACTTCTTTCTCCGCCTGAGCACTTGAATGTAGTCTGAAAGCTAAGAACAGCAGACGGTCGAAATACTTTACTCGAAGTTTGAGCTCGAAACCCCTCCTTCTGTATCCGATTGGCTTAGCTCTTTGCCCATGTTGTTTTCAATTGGCTGCAAAACTTCAACAGCGACTTATTAGGTATACGGTAATTTCTCGACGCATTCTATGGTCGTTGAGCATCGCTCAGTTTTGTCATTCATAGGCCACTTAAATTGGCTGTGCTTATATATGTATATATATATATAGTTTAAGCAATATATTTTTTTTTATCTAGTCTGTTTCATAAACTCAGACCCGGCTATGACACATGGCCGATAAAAAGAATATTTTGAAAACTGTTTATATATACATATATATTTTTACAACGCAAAAATGTTTCACACAGTTTAACATATCGCGAAATCACGAAAATTACTGTGTTCGTTATAGCATCTGAATTATTAGAACTTACTGACAAAATTTGCAATCATGGTTGGTGCTTCAAATCAGCATTCTGATGTGTGTTGGGCTACTTCAGGACAAAATTACAGTCTGTGTCAGACCTGCACAGAAATGACAAAATAACACTTCACTCTTATTATAAAACAAAATAAACAGCGGATTCTGATCAAATAATATTCTTTCCGCTCACATCTGCTTGTTTTAAACAATGTAACATTTTCTAAGATGCACAGACCAGGTAACAAATTTATTTGTTCTCTGCATCACACATCATGGTGATTGTATTGTTCCCTGCGTTTCCACTTAAAGGACATCCGGTAATGTTTAAAATTAGTTGTTAAACTTTAGCCACACTTCTTGAATGACGTACAAAATGGATGATCAAGAAGAGGGAGATGTTATGGTCTGTTTTGTGCTTTCATAATGCAAGTGGATTAGCCATAATTTCGCAATGACCCAATATATTTTACTGCACCCTCGCATACGTTAACATTTGTTTGGAGTATTCCTAGTTTCCATTTTTGACGCAAAACTGTGTCTCGGCTATGCTGCATTTGTCCCTCCTTTCTGTGATGATATCTGCTTCTCGTAAGAGGGTCCGGCTCAGTTTTAAAATGTAACCGTTGGTGCAACAAAGAAAAATGTTGGAAAACAATTTTAATGTTAATTTCATTTTCAAGCTTTAGAGAGTTGTCGCCGCATAACATTTCAGCCAGCTTTGCCTCAATTAGTTGATGCGATATGCATGGAATGGGTGTCCGAGTTGTTTCACTTGACGAGCCTATATATTATGACGGTTGCATACCATGCGGGCTAGTTTGTTTATTTAGGGGATGTTGCGTTTCCCTGGGGATTCTGATTCACACTGTGCTGGCAACCATTTAGGAAAGCCACGCAGAACTGGATTTTCTCGAGGACGCTCATCCGTGCCCATGGTAATGACCAGTTTGCATCCGGGTGCAGGGTGGCGTGTGCATGGAGCTAGCGAGAGCGCGCGTCAGTCAACGCAAGTTCCAGTGCCTTGACCTCCTTGGATGATCGCAAAAAATGAATGGTAAAACAACCCATTAAATCACTAACGAAAATTAATTATATGTCTCTCTCTCTCTTTCTCTCTCTGTGTATATACATATATATATATATAGTGGAAACGAACGGGTCGACAGGTCATTTGCCGGTTTGTTTGCCAAAATGCATTCTGCCAGTTTGAGACAGGCCTACTTCCCACATTTGTCCGATGTAGACTTACAAGTATAATCATGATATTGCAACATGATTGTAAACTCACTTGTAATTTCCTAACTATTACTCTCCTCATTTTTTTCATCAGGCATTGCCTTCATGACAGTACCCAAGATTATTGTTTGTTAGCAGTCTTTACCTTCAACAGTAGCTAGATCTGGACTGTATTATTTCACCAGTGTCAGACTATGATGCTTGTTCTCGCTCCCCTTGAGATGAGTAACTGTGTCCATTAGAGTTAGGACGTCACTGTAATTTGACTGTATTCAAATGAGTGTGCGGCCTGTTCAGGCATTGTAGTGTCCAGGTGAAGAATAAGCTTGTTGTGTTGAAACAAAGGGCCCTGTGAAGCCATGATAACGCTGTGGCATAACTGCTCTCATGTTTTTACAGGCCCACCCAAAGGTATCTTTGTCAACCCCGTTACAGCTACCTCCTTACTCGCTCCTATAAGAGGAAGTCGCCTTCAAACAGCAGATAGCTTGTTAGGAGCTGCGCAGCCAAAAAAAAAAAAAAAAAGAAACATTCCTCTTCACATAAAAGAGAACTTTAAAGTTCAATGGTACATTAGTGACCTAGAGAGCGTGACAGCAGTGGCACAGGAAAGAAAGCATACGGGAGTCCTACAGACCAACAGGCACGCAGAGAGAGAGAGAGAGAGAGAGACAGGGGAAGATAAGAGAGAGAGAGAGATTGAATCACTGCCTTTGTTCGAGTTCTCTTTGTGTCCATGTCTTGCAAAGTTGATTTTTATCGCCGTCTTTCCCATGAAAAGACTAGGTATGTTTCCCTTGGCAGGCAGAGCAGGCGGCTCACTGGGAGCAGCAGGTGGGAGCGACCCTGGAGCTTGATCTCGCAACGGGACGGGAGAGCGGGATGGCGGATATCTCGCCTTGTGGAGTCGGCCACGGAGGTCTCCTTGCCGGTGGAGAGCCTGACTGATGGATGGATGAATGCCTGGCCTGCACTGGACAATGCTACACTACACTGTGCTACACTGAGCTGAGTATGTGTGTGTGTGTGTGTGTGTGTGTGTGTGTTCTTCTGCAGCTCTGCTGCTGGGAGGTTACTTACTGTATTTGTGTGCTGTGGATGTGGGCTGTGTAGCCTGAGGCTAGGGAACTACTGGCGCGCAGGATGGAGCACCTCATTAGTCTGTGTTTACTGTGTAAAGCCACTAGATGCCTGTTTTGTGTTACTATGTAGTTCTATGAAATTATATTTATATACATTATATACATATACATTTATATTTACATATTTTACAGCATTACATTTAGAATTTACAGTGTGATAGAGCTGTCAGCTTTTCAATGACTGAAGTAACAAGTACAGAAAGTCGATTTTGCAAAGACTGCAAATGTTTCTAATGCCCTTTTCATTAACTATGATAACAGTAGGTTTGTTTGACTTTTGTTTGTTACACCTCCTTATTTCAGTGTATGAGTTGAATGCATAGTGTCAGTGTATATGTTGAATGTGAAGTGTCAGTGTATATGTTGAATGTGAAGTGTCAGTGTATATGTTGAATGCATAGTGTCAGTGTATATGTTGAATGTGTAGTGTCAGTGTATATGTTGAATGCGTAGTGTCAGTGTATATGTTGAATGCGTAGTGTCAGTGTATATGTTGAATGTGAAGTGTCAGTGTCAGTGTATATGTTGAATGCGTAGTGTCAGTGTATATGTTGAATGCGTAGTGTCAGTGTATATGTTGAATGTGTAGTGTCAGTGTATATGTTGAATGCATAGTGTCAGTGTGTGTTGAATGTGTAGTGTCAGTGTATATGTTGAATGCATAGTGTCAGTGTGTGTTGAATGTGTAGTGTCAGTGTATATGTTGAATGCGTTGTGTCAGTGTATATGTTGAATGTGTATGAACAGCTACTCCCTTTTTAGCTCCCTGGGATGAGTGTAAGAGTGTTATGACTCTTGTGCATCACAAAAGCATCATAACATCAGAGATGTGTTTGTATCTATAGCTAAAGTTTAGTTTGGGAACGATGCTAAGAGGAAACAATATGCAACTATATGTAGTATATAAAATATATGAGTTAGTTTGGGGCTAAACCACTATCCTGATATGAAAAGGAGTTTATTTAAGTTATTATTATTTTAGGATATTTATTTTTCAGTTTCAGTATTGTTTACCTGCTGACAATTAAGTAATAAAAGTGTGTGTTGCTGAACATGTAAGATGTGTGAGTGGGAGATTGTATTGTGTCTGGAATGTAATAAAAAAACACGATACAATACAGTTATCTTTCTAAACAGGCTCACTGAACAGGCCGAGACGGCTTGGTCCCACTGTGTGCAGATACTGAGTCAGGACAGGACAGAGCGTCCGGTCAGGAGGACACTGTATCCATCAGCATTTACACACTTGCTCACACACACTCGCTCCTCAGGGGGAAGTGAATGACCGACCAGGCCAGCTTGGCAACTCCGGTGAGTAACATTAACTGAGCCCGTCGTCTTGGTCGGTCCACATGGGCATACACACACACACACACACACACACACACACACACACACACATACACACAAACACACACACACGCGTGTGCACACACACACAAACACACAAGGAAAGAGAGGGACGGGAAGAGAGGATGAATGAGATCTGAGCTGTGGCTGTGGTCATCCAAAAGTTGCATCGCATTAGGAAGTGGCGTTTGCCGAGTGTAAGGAGATAGTGCTTCATGGAGGCTCACACTCTCTCTCTCTCTCCTTCTCTCTCTCTCTCTCTCTCTCTCTCTCTCCTTCTCTCTCTCTCTCTCTCTCTCTGGGCGATCGCACTGTGGAGAGCTGGCTATTGGCACCTCCTCACTGGCTCCTGTAGGGCAGGGACTCCAACAGGAGCAGGGGAGTCCTGGATGGGGAGGAGGAAGGGAAGAGAGAAAGACCTTGCTCAGCAAATACACAAAGAAGAAAGGAGATGGTGTGTGTGTGTGTGTGTGTGTGTGTGTGTCCATGTTTGTGCGAATGTGTGTAAGAATGGATGAAGCATGGAGTGTGGGGCTGTGTGGGAGGGGGCATAAAACAGCAACAGGAGAGATCAAATTTAGGGTCACAATTAATGTAGGGAGGTCAGTGGAGGAGGGAGGGGGAGAGAGAGAAGGGGAGGAGAGGAAAGGAAGTGAGAGAAGAAGAGAAGAGTGAAGAAGAGAGGAGTGGAGAGAGAGAAGTAGAAGAGTAGACTGGAGGGAGAGAAGAAACGAGAAGAGAGGAAAGAGAGAAGAGAAAAGAGAAGAGAAGAGAGGAGAGGAGAGGGAAGAGACGAGGAAAGGAGAGCTCAGTGCAGCTCGGGCTCACAGCTGGTTTCACTCGCTGCCAAGTGGTGGGACGGACGGAGCGGCGGTTTCCGTGGGGTCTGGTGGCAGGAGCGAGAGAACGGAGGAGAGGTGAGGGGAGAGGAGGAGAGAAGAGGGGCAGAGACGGAGAGAGGAAAGAGAGAGAGAGAGAGGAGGGGAGTGGTAAAATGAATCCAGCACTTCGACCTTCACGACTCCCTCTGTTGTGGGGAAGAACTCTGCGAGAGAGCTCAACGGCGCTCCAGGCCCTGAATATATAATGAGACAGAGAATGAGAGAGAGAGAGAGAGAAAGAGGGAGAGAGAGAGAGAAAGGGGAGGACTTGCATGAACTCAAAGTGTCCCAGAGAGGGATGGAAGGTTTTAATTTCAGTTGGGGCTTTTTGTTAGTGTGTGTGTGTGTGTGTGTGTGTCTGTAGCTGTGTGTGTGTGTGTTTGTCAGTGTTTTGTGACGACTCCACAGAGACAGCCAAGCCCTTTGCTGGGGCAGGCGGATCTCTTCTGCTCAGGCTGCCTGTGAGCCTACGGCCCCGGCCAGCATCACACATACACACACACACACACACTCACACACACAGAGACCTGTAAAAACGCTCTCTCTATCTCTCTCTCTCTCACACACACACACTCATATACTCTCTCTCTCTCTCACTCGCACACACAGGCACACATGTACACACACCTGTATACTCACTCTCTCTGTCTCTTTCTCTCTCTCACACACACACCACACACACACACACACACACACACACACACACACACACACACACACACACAGAGGCACTCACACACACACACCGAACCCAACCCAGACTTAAGTAATGCGCATATGAAACCCAATTACCACTCGGCCCACAGGATGCGGTTCGGCTCCTCTGCCTCTCATGGCCGCCGGTTTAGACACACTCTTCCCGACCACTTCCTCTGAGAGAGAAAGGGAGAGAGAGAGAGAGAAAGAGGGAGAAAGAGAGAGAGAGAGAGAGAGAGAGAGAGGCTCTAATATCTGTCAATCAATGCAGCCTGTGCTTGTCCTGCCTCGCGGCCGACCACCACAATGCAAAGCCCTAACATCCTGGAAAGGCCTGGAAAGAATAGAGAGATAGAGACAGACAGGGAGGGAGGAGGAGAGTGAGACACCCAGACAGACACTCAGACAGACAGGCAGACAGACAGAGAGAAAAAGAGAGAGACACAGTGAAAGACAGAGAGAGAGAGAGAGAGAGTGAGAACGCTGGTGTTAAAAGGAGCAAGAGACACTCGGAGAGAGTGAAAGAGAGGGACAGACACAGAAAGAGAGAGAGAATGAAGGAGAAGGACAGAGATAGAGAGAGGGAGTGTCATTTTTCATTCTGACTGTGTGCGTGTGTGACTTTTTTTCAGGCTTTTTTGACATTTTCTGAAGTTTTTTGTAAGCTACCTGTTTCACTTGCTCTTTCACTTTCATTACTGAAGTACGATTAATTACATCGTACTTCTCATACTAGCCTGGCCATGCCTTCCTACACACTTCCGCTTGATTATCATGTCCCTACAGTGCTAGTCTGGATTTGACCCCATTGAGATAGTCTCAGGAGGCATTTGAACTTGTCCAGTCAGCAAACAGAGAGAGGGGTTGTGAATGCAGAGCCAGAGTGCTATCAGTCAAGGCAGGCTATCACTTAAAGGCTGATCCAATCATTTTAAACGAAACACCTCCAGCAAGCAATCGAATCTGACTACCGAATGTCAAACGGGACAAAGAGGAGAATGAGGGGCTGGTTATTCTCACACTTAAGGACAGTAAATGTGAGATACTTTTAGACTTTACTTGAGTAACATGCTAGTGGGTGACTTGAACTTCTACCAAAGTCGTTTTTTTGATAGGGTATCCGTACTTTCTGTACTCAAGTGAGGCTTTCAGATACTTCATACAACACTGGTTTTGTGTGTGTGTGTGTGTGTGTGTGCATGTGTTTGTGTTTAATATGTCTTTAAGGCTCACAGGAAGGGCTGTCTTAATGCACACCATGGATGAGTCAGTGATATCATCAAACGGAGCTGGGTGTTGGTTTAACACACTCAGCCCTGGATGACATGACAGCACACTCCTCTCCTTCCTCTGGCCTCACACTGAGCTGTGCACACACACGCACACACACACACACACCCCTCAGACACTCCTCTGGCCCACGACACCAAGCTGCACATACATAAAGCCTTTCAACACTCCCCTACCCTGGTCCCTGACACAGTAGAGTTGGAATTAATCACAACAGAAAATGTAAATTAATCACACATTTCAAGTTCCAGAATTTTCCTTTATATTTTTATGAAGAAAGAATGTCACACATACTGTGCTTAGTGCAGGCTTCAGCAAAGTGTCGCTCCTCGGTTTTCTTCACACTCAACGTGAAAGTGTAGTTGCCACAGGTTGTCTGTAACGAAGGTGGCCGACCACATGATTTTTACAGCCCCTGTAAGTAAGTCTTTGCATTAAGATTGTTTATTTGCCACATACCCAGTGGCAGTGGAATTTGTTTAAAAGAGCCTCCTCCCCGTCGGGGAATTGAACCCCGGTCTCCCGCGTGACAGGCGGGGATACTGACCACTATACTAACGAGGAGCTGGACATAGCAGTTTCCAGGGTGTTGAAAGTCAAAAGGAATGGAATGCGTCAGAGCTAGGGCTCTAGCTCCTCCCCCCATCCCCCGCACCACACTCATATCCCAGACACCCCCCCCCCTCTCGTTCAACGTGTCAGTCACCTCTTTTGAAAATTTTATGAAGCATCAGACAGATGAAGATGGAAGGATGTTTGTCCCCGCTGTGTTTAAGCCTCCCTGAAGGTTTGAGAGGCTGAAAACTTTTTAGTCTGAATAACTCACCAACTGTTTATGGTGTATTGGTCTCAAGAAGGCACCTTGTTTCACTCATTTGTTGGATAGCACCACCTGGTAAAAGCCTGTCATGCAAAATCACCAGTCTCTTGAAATTCATCAAATAAGATCACTGCAACAGCCTCTGGAAGCATGCTAACATTTTGTCAGTTTGCTAACCAGAGACCCAAGTAGGAGATGATTGATGTATTTAAGTAAGGCCAGAGCAAATTAAGCTACACTTTTGAAATGTGGTGTGTTTACACTTGGCCATGATTGCTCACATCTCACATTGCATCAAGTTTCATTTGGCCTGCTCAACAAAATGGCTGCCAACAGCTGCCAATGGTTCACTTTTATTGAGTCTTGTGAGATCCACTTCCAAGTGTGTGCACCTCCACAGCAGTAGCTCTTTGCTACCAGGGCGTCACCCCTTGTAATCCTTGGCCTGGGTGTGTTAGATAGAGTTTACAAGCTGACTAGTGAACATACTGTGTGTGTGTGTGTGTGTGTTTGTGGGCTGTAAGCTTGTTGTTTTGGTTGTTGCTGAGGTGGAACTGCGGATGTTTGAACTGGCCCGCCCTTTGACCTGTGCTGTTTCTAATCAAAGCCACGCCCCTGAGCAGCTGTGCTCTGTTAGGCTCCTCCTCCTTGACCTTTGACCTCAGGCTCCTCTAAACTGCTTCTATAAAAGCATCTTAATGAGGGGTTTATGGCAGCAATTGGAAGTTTTATTTAAAAGCTATTACTCAGATTGCAGTGTGTGTGCGTCTGTGTGTGTGTATGTTTGTGTGTGTGTGTGTGTGCGCTTGGACAAAAGAGTTTGAGGGGGGAGGCGTAGAGGCTTAATATCTGGGTGTTTCACACTGAAGGAAACAATTAGTCCAAACGTCCCTGCATACAACTGGCCAAGAGCCATTTTGTTTCTCCGCACCGTAAGGGATAGAGTCTGTTGGAGAAGATGAAGAAAAAAAGACTTCAAGTGCTTCCAGATTCTATTGTGCTCTTCCCAAACACACATCCCCACACTTTAGGCCGTCTTCCCAAACACACATCCCCACACTTTAGGCCGTCTTCCCAAACACACATCCCCACACTTTAGGCCGTCTTCCCAAACCCACATCCCCACACTTTAGGCCGTCTTCCCAAACACACATCCCCACACTTTAGGCAGCTTTCCTAGGGTGGCCGCTTTTTATCAAAGCAGCTCTTGTCAATTTTGTGTGCGGATTAGAAGTGTCTTTGACACAGTGCTCCAACATCCCCTGTGGTATTTGATGGAGCTCAAAGCGATTTATTTACCTGGCTGGCGGTTGACAGGCCACCTGGGCTTTATCAGGTGACGCAGGTGTGAGCGATGGTTTGGCAGAGTGCCAGGGTCCCACACTGTTGTGGAGCTCCACTCCTATGACTCCTTCTGCTCTCCTTTTCCCCGGCCGTGACTGGGGCAGTGCTGGGACTCACTAGGGACAGTGTTGTGCTCCCCTTCCTGTATCTTGTCCCAGGGAAAGCAGAACGGCCAGTGCTGGGAACAGAGAGAGAGATATTATCTCTTTCTTGCTCTCTTGCTCCCTCCCTTTACTTTTCCCCTCACCCCTGCCTCTTTTGCGCTCTCTCTCCTGTCTCTCTTTCTTTCTCTCTCTCTCTCCCTCTTATCCCCCCCTCTCTCTCTGTCTCTCTGCCTGTCTCTCTCTCTGTCTGTCTCCCCCCTGTCTGTGGCTGTCCTGGTTCCTCTGCATATGGTCTGGATAAAACTTGCGGTGTGCTCCGTCTTCCAGATCGTCTGCTTTTTTGATCCAAGCTTCTCATAAATCACCGTCCTAATTTTGCTGTGGATTAGATGGTGCAGGCCGCGCGGCTGTTGCATAGGGTGGGAACCCAGCGTGCACACAACCCCCCACAACAACCCCCCCCCCCCATCCCCTCGGCTTTACGGGAAACAGGACGCCTTTGGGCAGCCACTAGCTGGCCTCTGCCTGGAGGGAGTCCGCCTGTCACTCCATATTACATAAACACAAACAGTCTCTCTTTTCCTCTCTCTCTCTCTCTCTCTCTCTCTCTCTCTCTCACATACACACACACACAGAAATACACACATTTACAGTGGCCTATATGTGCCTACAGTTTCATCTATATGTATAGTCACCTAGTTATTTAGTATAAGCGTGCAAAGCACACAGTTTCACATTTACATAATTCCAAAATATATGCGTCTATACACACACACACACACACACACATTTACATAAACACACAGATGCAGTTGAGCTACTTTGTTAATATACCCATAATCCCCTGTGTTTGTGTGTGTGTGTGTGTGTGTGTTGAGGTAGATGTGACATTTGAGGCGTTTTTAAGTAAGAGTCCAAATGCTTCTCCATTACCATTCAGTTTATTAGTCAAGTGTTACGTAAGGAAACTCAGCACTCTCTAGCCTGTGAAGGTAAAGGCTTCATGTCCCTGCAGTCATAAAAAAGGCTTCTATTTTGTTCTTGGAGCCCTGGAGCCTCTGGGTGCCAGTTGAAGCCATACTGGCCGTCACTAACGATCGTCAGATCGAGGCTTAAATTTAAATACTGTGTTCTGCTTCACCAGAAGCGCTCTCTGCAACCGAGGAGACGAGCTGCAGCGTTGTGCATGGTGGAAGAGCTATTGACGTGTGTTTTGCACAGAGCTGTGATAAGAAACAGTGGAATATTACTGTCTGTCCTAGAGAGCACATACTGACACAATGACTAATGCACACATACAAAGGAAACAACCAACAAAAATCACCAGCTACTGATTTTGTATGTGTGTGAATGTGTTTGTACGAGTGTGTGTGTGTGAATGTGTGTGTGTGTGTGTGTGTGTGCGTGTGTGTGTGCGTGCGTGTGTGTGTGTGTGTGTGTGTGTGTGTGTGCCTGTGTGTGAATGTGTCTGTGCGTGTGTGTGTGTATGTGTGTGAATGTGTTTGTGTGTGTGTGTGTGTGTGTGCGTGTGTGTGTGCGTGTGCCTGTGTGGTCAGTAGAATACCACCTCAGGGAAGTGATGTGCCCCACGTTTACGAGCAACAGTGCATTGACTCCATGGTTATGCAAATTATTCTCCTAATGCAGGCTCCAAGCGGCTCATGCGTGTTACACGACTGACTGACTGACTTACGCACAGACCTGCTCTCCTTTCCTTCCTTGTCTTTCTCTCTCTCCCTCCCTCCACCCCTCCCCCCTCTACTGTACCTCTCTTTTATTAGGGCGAGCTCAGACATCTTGCCAAGTTCTCAAGCAAAAACTGTCCATTTTAACACACATTTGTTCCGCCGTGAGCACAGACGCCTTCTCTCTCTGTCCTGCTGTCCATAAAACACAGGGCATGACAAAACATGGCTAACATTTAGCAGAAGGTGTGAACAGCAGACGAAGGCTTTGTGTGAGTGTTCTGTGATTGCACTGCTTTGCTCTGCTCCATGGGCTGGCTCTCGCCTCCTGGGTCACCTACAGACCCTTGGAATGGCCAAAGGGGCTCTCGGCTCCTGGTTCACCTATAGAGCCCTGGAGAGGCCAAAGGGGCTATCCTCTCCTGGTCACCTATAGATCCTCGGCATAGCCAGAGGGCCTCTCGGCTCCTGGGTCACCTATAGACCCTAGGAGTGTCACCTATAGACCCTTGGAGTAGCCAGAGTGACTCTCGGCACCTGGGTCACCTATTAAGCCTTGGAGAGGCCAGAGGGGCTCTCTTCTCCCGATCACCTATAGATCCTTGGAGTAGCCAGAGGGCCTCTCGGCTCCTGAGTCACCTATAGACCCTAGGAGTGTCACCTATAGACCCTTGGAGTAGCCAGAGTGACTCTCGGCTCCTGGTTCACCTATAGAGCCCTGGAGAGGCCAGAGGGGCTCTCTTCTCCCGATCACCTATAGATCCTTGGAGTAGCCAGAGGGGCTCTTGGCTCCTGGGTCACCTATAGACCTTTGGAGTGTCACCTATAGACTCTTGGAGTGGCCAAAGTGACTCTCGTCTCCTGGGTCACCTATATACCCTTGAAGTGTCACCTATAGACCCTTGGAGTGGCCAGAGTGACTCTCAACTCCTGGGTCACCTATAGACCCTTGGAGTGTCACCTATAGACTCTTGGAGTGTCACCTATAGACCCTTGGAGTGTCACCTGTAGACTCTTGGAGTGTCACCTATAGGCTCTTGGAGTGACTGGGCAAGCGGAGCTGTTTGGATGGATAAGAGTCTCTGTTGTGCCCCCGCGGGTGCCCTCAGGAGCAGATAAACACCCTGAGCATTGGCCTCATTGGCTTGGAAATCACATTACCGTGGTGGCCGAGGCCCCTCTGGGAGCTGGGCATTCACACAGCAGCTCTCGCTCTCTCCCCAGCCTTCAGATCTCCTCCCAGAAACTCCAAACCTAATCAGCCTGCTTAACAGATGAATGTAGCTGTTCAACCAACACCCCCCTCCCTCTCTCTCTTTCCATGTCCCCTGTCCTTCTCTCTCTCTCTCTCCCTCTCTCCCTCTCTCCCTCTCTCTCACACTCCCCAACCCCTCCCCCTCCCTCCGGCTGTTTTATAGCTCTGATAACTCGTCTAAATGCTATAATCATAATCTTGTCATTTCAGATGCCATTTGTTACTAAAATAGACTCCAGTAAATATCTTTAAATGTCTATATCTGCTGTGTGGTATTTGGGCTAATTCTGTCTGTTTATTTGTTGATAGGGGAGTTCCAAGCTAGATGCTGTGGCGAGATGTAATGAGAGTGGAAAGTGGAAGCGAGGGATAGAGTGGGAGGGAGGGAGAGAGAGAGGGAGGGAGGGAATGATAAGGAGGCAAGGTGAAAATAATGTTGCTCGCTCACTCTCGTGATAACTTTAGCTCAGCTGACTGTTGCCAGGTATCATGTGGTCATGTGACTTTTGAATTTGACATAGTGCCAAACCAATTCTCATCTCCTTTTGAAAAGAAAAAAATCTTTAAAATCGATCTTTTTTTCCCCTTTAAAATCAACAGTACACAAATGAGAAACTTTAAATTGTGTCAGCTGCTCTTTAAATCTCATTTTATAAATGAAAAAAAGACGTTTTAAGAGAGCAAAGGAGTCACATCTTATATTCCTGTCATGGGAGTTTCTTCAGTTTCTGTCAGGTTGAGGGCTTGAGTCCTTTGATCAGGTATCAAGTGCTTTCTAGGAAGGTGTGTGACAGTGATGAACCTCACACCCACACTTCTGACACCCTATTTTGGTCACTGTAATCAGATTAGATCGTCATGAATTAGCCTTAATTTGAGTTTGCTCTGTGGAGTCGGCGTCTGCCAATCCCATGCTTTTCATTTAAGCGTTAGCCTCCATTAGCTGTTCTCTGAGAATGATTGAGGGGGAGTGTTTCTGATGTCTCTGATCTCAGGCGCTCCAACAGATGCAGTTGGTCAGGTGTGTTTTTGGCAAAATTTGCTAATTGCCAGCACCATACTTACTTACA
>PYXC01000133.1:1127500-1130000 GCA_015244755.2 Tenualosa ilisha | reverse complement strand
ACACACACACACACACACACACACAGACACACACAGTTATTGACTCACCAACACTCACATACTCATACACAGACACATGAACATAGGGACACATGCACACACACACACACAGGCACACACAGGCACATTGACATAGGCACACATGCACACACACACACACACACACACACACAACACACACACACACACACACACACACAGACACACACAGTTATGACTCACCAACACTCACATACTCATACACAGACACATGAACATAGTGACACATGCACACACACACACACACAGGCACACACAGGCACATTGACATAGGCACACATGCACACACACACACACACACACACACACACACACACACACACACACACACACACACACACACACACACACTAAGACCAGGATGCTACCAATGCAAAGTTGAATGCAAAGAAAATGAAAGCAGAAAAAAAGCAAGTTTGCATCTGCACTCTGTCTGCACTCACACACTAATCCGCTAATGCCACTTGGCAGAGTGTGTGTTTGTGTGTGTGACTGTCTGAGTGTATTAGTGTATGTGTGAGTGTGTACACAGAGGTGTGTGTGTGTGTGAGTGAGTGAGTGTGTGTACATGGAGGTGTGTGTGTGTGTGTGTGTGTGTGTGAGAGTGTGTACACAGAGGTGTGTGTGTGTGTGTGTGTGTGTGTGAGTGAGTGTGAGAGTGTGTACACAGAGGTGTGTGTGTGTGTGAGTGTGTACACAGAGGTGTGTGTGTGTGTGTACATAGAGGTGTATGTGTGTGTGTGTGTGTGTGTGTGTACATGGAGGTGTGTGAGTGTGTGTGACCCCAACTATCTCAATGATCTATCTGACTGATCTACTCCAAGCACAAAGTGTATCTCCACTGTGCTGTCCCCCATCACCGTGTCCCAGGAATCCCCACAGCCCTGCCTGCAGAGGATGACTGCGGATGACTGGAGTCTCACAGCAACGATTTGCTTTTAGGCTTGAATGCAGCTTATCTTTTCCCTTATAGTCTGTAGAGGTCAGATACCATAATACACACATGGTCATGTATTTGTTTGTCTTAAATTTCTTCTATAGACTTTGATGTCAGTCTCGTTTGAATCCAAGCCTGCGGAATGAGGAAGCTGCATAGCCTTTGCATATACGCCCCTAAAACACACCTGAGATACTTTCTTTTATTCTGCATAGCATGATAAATTCTAATTTCAACTTAAAACAGCGCAGATTCTATGTTAGCAATATGCACTCCTTGTTGGTTCATTGTGTTGTAGCTTGAATGTTATCCTCTTTTGTAAGTCGCTTTGGATAAAAGCGTCTGCTAAATGCCTAAATGTAAATGTAAATGTAAATTCTAAGCTCACACATGGATATGCACAGGTGTGTGTGTGTGTGTGTGTGTGTGTGTGTGTGTGTGTGTTTGAATTCTCCTGTCTAGTATGTTAGAGTTCACATGATCCCTATGAGTCCATCTCCACTCTGCCCAGAGATTAGACAGTGTTTTATTGCTCTGCTTTGCCTTGCATATTGGCATAGTGTCACATGGTCCTGATTTCAGCAGGAACAGCAAGGGGGACAAGGGGGTTGGGGAAAGAGAGAGAGAGCGAGAAAGAGAGAGAGAAAGAGCGAGAGAGAGACAGAGAGAAAGAGAGGGAACGACTGCATATCTGCTTACTGTATCACATCCAACAATCTGTCACCCTTCGGAACTGAAGCAACACATCCTAAGCGCTTTTAGACCCTTTACCCCCCTGTGATGTCATCATTTGGCGCCTGTGTGAAATTGCTGTTAGCAGGGGTCGCAATAAAGAATTTTGATTTATTTATTTATTTATATATTTTAGTTTGCCTGTGGCTCAGGTCTGGGGGCCATAAAATGTCTTGCAGTAGGGCAGGTCTCCTCCACCTCCTTCTCCTCCACCTCCACCTCCACCTCAACCTCAACCTCCTCCTCAACCTCCTCCTCCTTTTCCTCTACCTCCACCTACTCTTCCTCCACCACCTCGACCTACACCTTTTCCACCTCCACCTCCTCCTCCTTTTCCACCTCAACCTCCTCCTCCTTTTCCTCTACCACTTCCACCTCCACCTTCACCTCCTCCTCCTCCTTTTCCTCTACCACTTCCACCTCCACCTCCTCCTCCTCCTTTCCTCCACCTCCACCTTTTCCACCTCCACCTCCACCTACTCTTCCTCCACCTCCTTCAACACCTCCTCCTCCACCTCCTTCTCCTCCTTCTTTTCCCCCACTTACTCTTCCTCCACCTCCTCCGACACCTCCTCCTCCACCTCCCCCATCTCCGCCTCCACTTCTTCCTCCTCCTTCTCCTCCACCATCACCATCCCCTCCCCCTCCTCCTCACCCAGAGCTGGTGCAGCAGTCACAGGCTGATGATGTACATCTGCCATGCAAATTGCGAGGCAGTCAGACAGCCAGTCTGGAGGTTTTATGGTTGCATGGTTGCTGGGGCAGCCTAGCTCACCCCCGCCCAGCTCCACT
>PYXC01000133.1:1112500-1122500 GCA_015244755.2 Tenualosa ilisha | reverse complement strand
GGAGAGGAGAAGAGAGGAGAAGGAAGGACAGGAGAAGAGAGGAGAGGAGATAGGGGGAGAAGAGAAGAGAGGAGAGGAGAAGAGAAGAGAAGAAAAGAGAGGAGAGGACAGGAGAAGAGAAGAGAGGAGAGTAGAGGAGAAGAGAAAAGAGGATAAGAGAGGAGAAGAGAAGAGAGGAGAGGAGTGCTAAGCAAAAGAGGGACCCCGCTGGCTGGACCCTTTTCTCTCTCTCTCTCTCCCCTTCTCACTCTCTCTTTCCCTCTCTCTTTCTCTCTCTCGCTCTCTCTCTCTGGCCCTCTCTCTCTCTCTCTCCCTCTCTCTCTCTCTGGCCCTCTCTCTCCCTCTCCCCTCTCTCCCTCCCCCTCTCTCTCTCTCCCCCCCTCTCTCTCCCCCTCTCTCTCTCTCTGGCCCTCTCTCAGGAGTCTTAAGTGTCTCTTCCTCTCCCCAGGCCGTTCCTGCTAGCGGGGGCTGATCTATTAAAAGACTGGATAGGTGCATGCCCAGCCTTTTTTCTCTCCTCTCTGCTCTTTTTCATCTTTCAGACAGCTTGCTTGTCAGAGATAGATAGATGGTCTACCTTCTCTTAGCATAGAGTAGAACCCTGCCGCAATATTGCCAAATTATGTGAAACATATACTTTGTAAAGTGCTGGCTTTGCCAACATTGGATATTGACTGAATAAGATAACACTGTAGTGTGTTTTGCCAATTTGTGTGAAATATATACTTCTGAAAACGCAGGCAATGCCAACCGTGGATTCTTACTGTATGAAATGTCAACTGTTAAGTATGTAGCAGGAGATATATGCTGGCCTGAGGCCAAAAAATAGCAAGACATTTCTGTTTGTGTTGAAAGCCCCATATGTTGGAGCAGGGCTTCTCTGTGTCTCCCATGGAAGCAATACAGAAGACTGAGCCTCATGCATACATACTGTAGTCTCCACCACTCTTGTTCTATACACGCTTTGTTAAAGTGAGAGTACGGCTCGATCTGTCTGTTTATTGTGCAGTGATGTGAGCTCATACTGCATATATGTCTGTCTGTTTGGTGATGCCCATATATCTGCCTGTCTGTTTATTGAGGCGCATCTATCTGTCTGTCTGATTGAGGTGCATATATCTGTCTGTGAGGTGATAATATCTGTCTGTCTGTTTGGTGATGGCTATATATGTCTGTCTGTTTAGTGAGGGGCATATATCTCTGTCTGTTTAGAGAAGTGCACATATCTGTCTGTTTAGTGAGGGGCATGTATCTCTGTCTGTTTACTGAGATGCATATATCTGTCTGTCTTTTTAGTGAGGTGAATATATCTGTCTGTCTGTTTAGTGAGGTGAATATATCTGTCTGTTTAGTGAGATGCATATATCTGTCTGTCTGTTTAGTGAGGTGAATATATCTGTCTGTCTGTTTAGTGAGGTGAATATATCTGTCTGTTTAGTGAGATGCATATATCTGTCTGTCTGTTTAGTGAGATGCATATATCTGTCTGTCTGTTTAGTGAGATGCATATATCTGTCTGTCTGTTTAGTGAGATGCATATATCTCTCTGTCTGTTTAGTGAGATGCATATATCTGTCTGTCTGTTTAGTGAGATGCATATATCTCTCTGTCTGTTTAGTGAGGTAAAAATATGTGTCTCTCTTTATAGTGATTTCTATGCGTATAAATCACTATACTATGTGTATAAATCACTATAGTATTCCATATGATATGATTTAGATGTTATATGGGAAGTAAGTATCGTAGCAGAGAGGGTAAGAAGTGGTGTCGTTTGGCTGAATCTTTTTAAATATGTTGGTGCTTATAAAATGGCAAGAGTACGCAGTTAGGTGTGTGTGTGTGTGTGTGTGTGTGTGTTTGTGTAGGGAGGAAGGCACTGAGTGGTAAGGAAGCAGAAGGTTGTTTCATTCCTTTGCTTTTAAACACACATAAGGATCCATCTGAAACAAAAGAGTTGATAGTGTCTCACTGAGCTAAACATGAAATGATGTCATAGATGTCATGTAATCATTCACAACACACAGATACCTGGAACTGTATGGGATGTGGCTGTGTTGTGTGGAACTGCCCCACAGATTTATTGTTCATGCCAGTGAGAGGGCTTTCAGCTGTCAGCTGGTCACACACATTATGAAATACGAAATAGGAATAGGTGTGTCCATCAGGGTGTGTTGGCAAATAAGACGCTTCCTGCTTTAGTTTGAATAGCAGTAAAGGTCGGAAGCTAATATTGACATATGGCTCTGCTTTTACAAACTCCTGACAGTCACAGTGCTCAGGCATTTGCCGTCTGCTTCATCAAAGGGCATACCTTGGCCTGCCAGACTGCCTACTCTCATCTGCTGAATGTGTAGCCTGTATTTAAATACTTAAGTAATGTAAAAGTACAGCAATGTTATTATTGACAAATAGGGCTTGATGCTGATCAATCAAGAGTAAAGGTATGTCGAGTCCCATCTTCCTATAAAGGTGTCAATCAAGTAAGATGGCATGGATCTCCTCCTCTCTCTCCTTAAAGAGGTCCGTCTGTGTGGCAGAGGTGATGGGAGAAGAGAGTTTTGTCTGTCATTCAGGAGACTTTAGTTCATGCTCTGTAGATACTGTAGCCATGCATAGCTAGGGTGACTGACCACCACCTTGTACACTAAAGTTCAACTGGGAAAAAAGAAACAAAATGCAGAACCAATTTAAACCAGACACCATCAGCTCCCAGCTGAAACTCAACTTAAACTTGGACCCAAATATGTTGTTGCACTTTGCGTTTAGAATCGACCCACAATCAGCCAACCCAACTGACCCCATCTAGTGCCAGACATTCAACCAATAATGAGCATATAGCCATTTGCATTTTATAGGCTACAAATACATGTGTTTAAATGTTCATTTTAAAAAGAGCAATAATTATTTTAACCAAACCTGACCCAAATATCATGAAATTCATTTTTGTATGATTGAAACAATCAGGAAAGCAGGAAAAAAAATGCATGTTCCTTTTAACAAATCAAGTGATTTGGGCTAACTGAGGTCATTCCAACCAGTGTGACTGGCACAGTGTGATGACATGACATATGACAGGAGAGGAGGAAAGGCTCCAGCATGGGCAGGAGGGCCGTGGCCCATGGGTCCAACCCCCACCCCCTTCTCCCTTTGCGCTCCTGGGCATGGCCCCCGGCCCCCCGACCCGCGGCCCCCAGGCCCCTGGTCTGCTTTACTGCCTCATTTGCAGTCAGTGTGGCAAGGCTCTACTTCCTCACACTGGAAGCAGCCTGTGGTCGTCTGGTGAGCAGCGATGTCTGGGACTGCAGGGCTGCACGCAGGAGGGGTGTGAGTTCAGCTCAGGTGGAGCAATACTGTTGAACCAGATGCTGCTCTTGCTGGTGTATGTGTGTGTGTGTGTGTGTAGGCGTTGTCATCGGTGTGTATTATGGAAACTATTTCACACCGCTACAGCAAGTGAATGTAATAAAAGGTATATGTGTGTGTGTGTGTGTGTGTGTGCGTATGTGTGTGTGTGTGTGTGTTTGTGTATGTGTGTGTGTGTGTGTGTGTGTGTGTGTGTGTGTGTGTGTGTGTGTGTGTGTAAGGTTTAAGTGGACTTGACATGGTGACTGTGGTGGCTGGTTGGCTACTGTTGCTCAGCTGCCTGTTAAAGCTCTTTACTCCCCATCCAGCATACACACTTACACACACACACACACACACACACACATAAGACCTGGCGGTAATTAACCCCTATCAGACAGCGTGCAGCATGTAGGTTCTGTGTTTTATTAGAGGCCGTTGGGAGGCGGCTAATTGCTTCCTGTGGGAGTGGAGCTCTCAGCAGGCTGGGTCTCGGTGGGGCGACTGACGGGCGGCTCGGGTTCCACGGCTAGACAGCGCCGAGCCTGGCCCAAAGTGCACCACGTCGGGCAACACCACACCACGGCTGGGCTCAGGCATAAATAAACTCAGGCTGCTCTGTGGACACTTATGCAGATGAATACACACACACACACACACACACACGGGTGGGTGAGCGGTAGTAGGTGTGGTATAGGGTTAAATAAAGAAAAATCAAACTGCTGTAGGATTTTTTTTTTTAATTAAAATCATTTGTAGCATAGTTCCTAGCTGTTATAATTTAATTACTGTAAAATTACTAAACAAATTAAGTTTAATTCCACCCAGTACATCCATTCAAACACATGGGAAAAACAAACATAACATTTCCCTCTTCGTTGCTACCCTGTCTTGCCCCCTCCCCCTCCCCCTCCCCCCCCCAAACCTCCACCTCCACTGCCACCTTTTCCCCTGGCCTTGGTCGGCTGGCACGACTTCAGTGGTCCAGGCCAGCTGGAGAAAAGTGATGGTCAACACTTTAAACATGATCTAGATAACCTCCAAATTGACTAACAGGTTTAATGCACATTCTTGCGACTGACTCACGAGCCTCTCTTGCCGGGGACCCAGATGTGGGGATAATGGTGTCATGGTACTTGCCCAAGAAGACCATGTGCTGCAGAACAGCCCAGCACAGCCCACTGAAGGCCAGCCCAGCCCAGCCCAGCCCAGCCCAGCCCAGTGTGCACGACCTTGACAGATTCGGGCCACAGGTATGCTTTTTAAATAGCGAATCGTTCAACTCAATTTGGCCCTAATCGGGTTGGGTCTAAAAATAGCTGTGCCAAACGGCCCTGTTTGCGTCACTCCAGTTAGTCTGGTTGGAGGCCATCGGAGGAGGGAGGGAGGTCAACACACACACACCACACACACACACACACACACACACACACACACACATACTCTGGGAACACATCTGCTTGCTCTCATCAGATGTGCATCAGTTTTAATATGGCCCTAATCAGCTTAGTGCCACATTTTTCCGATTAAGTTGAATAAAGTTCCCTCCTTTCTAATATGATTGAGAGCACCTCTGCTATCATGTGTCTTCTTCAGAATATCAGAGGGCCTGATTGAAATTTTTTGTGAATGTGTGCATGTGTGAGCAAAGCATGGTGTGGCAAGCAATCCATACATCACAACATCAGCATTAAGACAGACTCCCTATCTGTGGCTCCCACCAAAGTTGTAAGATTGATTACCAGCTGACCTTTGCTGATCACGTTGCCTCTGTAGCTCAGTCGTGCCATTTTTCTCTCTTCAACATAAGGAGGATCAAGCTGTACCTAACCCAACATGCAACTAAGCTCCTGATACCGACCTTGGTTATCTCTTGTCTTGACAACTGCAATGCCCTCCTATCAGGTCTTCCAGCCTGTGCTGTGAGACTGTTACAGATGATCCAGAATGCAGCTGCACGTCTGGGTTTCAACCAGCCAAAAAGACCACATCACACGTTCACTGAACACTGGCTAACCTTACCTGTTCACATCATATTCAAAGCACTAATGTTGGCCTACAGGGTGATTGATGGATCTGCTCCCATCTAACACACAGTTAAAGCCCTATGTTACCCCCTGGCCACTGCTCCTTCAAGGAGGAGCATGGCCAACACCTTGCACAGGTCAGTCCAGATGATTTTCATCTGTTGTTCCACACTGTTGGAATGACCTTCCAAGTGCTACCAGAGCAACGGATGCCCTCTCCACCTTTAAGAAATTCTAGAAGACCCAGCTCCTGCAAGAACATCCTCTCCTCTCCTGTCCTAAAACCTCTGAATAATGGGAAGCAGAATGCACCCCTACTCTCTCTCTCTACTGCATTTTTATCACACTCCTGCACTTTCATCTCCTAACAGTTTTGTGTTAGCAAGTTGCACTCTTAATTAGCGCTGTAGCTTGACTGTTTATCCTCTTCCTGTAAGTCACTTTGGATAAAAGCGTCTGCTAAATGCATAAATGTAAATGTAATGGGGGAATTCATGTATGCAATGTTTGGTTGAACATTTTATTTTTGTCTATCAAAGACTTTGAGGGTATGGATAGTTTAAAGTGTGTAAATGAGTGTGTGTCTGCCGAGAGGCCTGTTGAGGGGTGTGTGTGTGTGTATGTGTGGTGGTGTGTGTGCGTCCTCCCGGTCGAGCCGTGCCTTATCCTCTTTCTGTGACCCGTTTGAATCTGATGGCAGCATTGGGATCAGAACACAGATGGGCCTCAAAAGTACTTCCTAAACAGGATGTGTGTGTGTGTGCGTACGTGCGTGCGTGCGTGCGTGCGTGCGTGCGTGCGTGCGTGTGTGTGCGCTCGCTCACACTCCAGGCAGTAGTCCATCCAGTAAAGTATGTGCTCAGATAAATAAAGTGAAATCAAACACTGCAAACACTGCAGAGTGACTGTATTGGATTCCACTGCATTACTCTGCATGGATACATATGGCCTGTATTATCTCTGTTAATGGTCCTTTTATTGTCCACGGCCGGAACAAAACTCACTACACCTTTAAATACATTCAGATCTTAGCTTAATTATTTGTTTGTTTGGTTTTTTTTTTTCATTCATTCATTCATTCATTCATTCATTCATTCATTCATTCATTCATTCATTCATTCATAATATGGCTCTCAAGAAAGCTGCAGTATGTCCCACTGACTTGTCAATTTTCAGAATAAATGATAATGTCAGATAAAAAATGATGACCAAGGGGTCAGATTCACATCTTATCATATCAATGCACATACATTCATGTTCCCATCTACAAATCTTTCATCTTCCCCAACACTATAATTTAGTTTGAGTCAACATTTGCTCATGAGAATCAACAAACAGCAGTTTAACCCAAGGCATGAATAGTCTCATGAATAGTCTCATGAATAGTCTCAGGAATAGTCTCATGAATAGTGCCAAAAAGTGTGATGGGTCGTGATTTGTCTGTCAAGGTCATCAACTTTTAATAAAATCGGAAACACAGAATCACAGATTGTGCCTTTAAATATGAAATGATAATGAGCAATTGTCACAACTACTTTAGAACATTACTCCTAATGGAGGATCTGGTTTGATCAGCTTAGAAGAGCATGTCTGTATAACAAAACAAAACAGACATAAACCTTCCTCCCATGAATGAATGTGTGTGTAAGGCCCAATACCTCTTTCCCATCCTCTCAAAGCCAAGCCTAACAATTCAAAAAAGCATTCAAATTCTAAGGGCAACCTGCCACCAATCACACCATTATGAAGTCCTAAACAAGGATTAAAACTTCTCACACCTTGCCTTAGTTCCTTCTGGACTTCCTCTCGCTCTGATCTGTTTACCCAAACAAATGATCTCACCATGGTGCAAACGCAAAAATAACAGCAAACGCAAAACAGAACGTGTGCAAGGAAGAGAAGAGAGAAGCTGTCACTCTCCATGCATGTCAACACACCTCCTAATCTGTTGTGAGTTGGAAAAATACCCCTCTAGTTTCTTCTCCTCCATTCGTCTGGCCCTGCTCTCTCTCTCTCTCTGTCTATCTCTCTCTCTTTCTTTCTCTCTCTCTGTTTCTCTCTCGGTCTATCTCTCTCTCTCTCTCTGTCTATCTCTCTCTCTCTCTCTCTCTCTCTCCCTCTCTGTCTCTCCCTCCTCACTGGTCTTTAATTGGAGTCACAGCTGAACACATGAGAGGCCGTCACAGAAACACCGAGGCGGCGTGTGGTTGCGGCAGCGTTCCTCTGGTTTGGCCACGACAGTGGCGGCAATGGAGCCCCCCGAAAAGCCTGAGGGGGGGCTGCGCTCCTCGTTTTGGTCTCTTTCTCTCTCTCTCTCTCTCTCTCTCTCCATCCCTCCATCTCGCGGGGAGGAGAAGAAAGACCGTGTCAAGTCTGTGTGAGGGATTATTGATATGGATTTGTTTTCTGTGTCTCTCCTCTTTAGCAGAAATGTGTCACCATGGTGGACATCTGTCTTGGGGTTTTGCCTGTGATGGATGTGTCCTCTGCTGCACCCTGCCATGTGTGTGTGTGTGTGTGTGTGTGTGTGTGTTTGCCTGAGAATCACAGCAGGAAAGCCTGTTTTGGGGAATAGTATTGTGTAGTAGGGGAGTAGTGAATGTGTGTGTAGCATGCAGATTTTTGAAAAATATCTTGTGGGTATCAGACTGTGTGTGTGTGTGTGTGTGTGTGTGTACTCTTGCGCCTGTGTAAGTGGATCCAGCATGCTGCTATAGACTCTCATAGACTCTTTTCCTGCCTACACACCAGGCCTATACCACAGCAGGGGGCAAGCAAGTGGGTAGCAGCCACATGATGTCTGTGAATGTGTATGTTTGTGTGTGTGTGTGTGTGTGTGTGTTCATGTGCCCATGTGGCTGTCTGTCTCTGTGTGTGTGTGTGTGTGTGTCCATGTGCCCATGTGGCTGTCTGTCTCTCTATGTGTGTGTGTGTGTGTGTGTGGTGTGTGTGTGTGTGTGTGTGTGTGTCCATGTGCCCATGTGGCTGTCTGTCTCTGTGTGTGTGTGTGTGTGTGAGATGGGGGAGGATCATTTTCACATTAGCTGAATCACATTTCCAGGGGCGAAACGCATTCCAGCCCAGTTCATTCGATTACCTCTAATGTCATAAATGCAAGAATGCAGTCTGATAAATAGCAAAAGTAGCAGATGAATTGGTGACTCTCGTCAGCAAATACCCATGCTTTTTTCCTTATGCCTTCGCTCTCTCTCTCTCACACACACACACACACACACACACACGCACATTCACAAACCCTAAGCAAATGCACATGCAAACCTACTGAAAGCAAATACACACAGCATCACAGTAACCCCACCCCGTAAACAAACACACACACTCATACCCACACACACACACACACACACACACACACACACACACACATAGCATGCAGAGCTAGAGCTTCTAGTATGGTAGATGATTGCTCTAATTGATTTTATTGCATTAGTGAAACACAGACTGTAAGAAAGCTCTCCTGTCTGTGCCAAAATGCTTTCTCCGAATGAACATACACACACACACACACACACTTGCTCTAGCTCTTTTCTTCTGTCTCCCTCTCTCTCTCTCTCTCTCTCTCTCTCTCGCATGGCCTTCATCTTGAACGTGTGCAGTTCCTCTTCATGAGAGACCTAAGAGGGCATTAATAATGAAATGCAGTTCTCTGAGGCAATAGCCCCTTTATATTTTGGGCCATCAGCCCAGGAACTTTGGCCCAGGGCACAAGCACTATCTATCTTGGTCAGTATTCAATGATCTTTGGTTTGGCTGAATCCCAACATCCACCCTAGACCCTCAAAGCGTCAATTAGTGTGTCTGTGTGTGTGCGTGTGAGCTATGTGCAGGGATTGTGTGTGTGTGAGTGAGTATCCACTGTTATGTGCAAGGGTTGTGTGTGTGTGTGTGTGTGTGTGTGTGTGTGTGTGTCAGTTCATGCCAATCAGCTCATAGAGGGTCGAGGGAGGTTTTGGAATTTAGCCTTTGTCTGCAGGCTGGATGTTCCTCTCTCCTTACTGTTCACTAGCCAGGTTGTCTGGGAGCCCAGTGGACTCTGCTATACTGAGAACCTGTTTACACGTAGCTGGATATCTATAAAAACCCTGGCTAGCATGCTAGTAGCCTGGAAAATTGTGGGTTTGAATCCAGGCTGCCACCGTTGTGCCCTTGAGCAAGGCACTTAACCCTAAGTTACTCTAGGGGAGACTGGCCCTGAAGTAGTTGTTAGTTGACAAATGTAAGTCGCTTTAGATAAAAGTGTCTGCTAAATGCATAAATGTAAATGTAAAAACACGTTTGTTTATGCGGTTGCACCGATCATTTACATGTAAACGGAGCTTTCAGACACTTAAAGCAACTACCTCTGAAAACTTGGGTCAGATGTACTTGTAGATGGGAAAAACACAGTTTTAGCATTGCGACGTTTTCAGATCTCTGGTTGGCTTTGTCTGACATGTTCTTGACAGCCTCCCCTGGCTGTTTCTGAACATCGGGTAAGCAAAATGATTTCCTAATGTGGGGAAGGAGGATATACCTGTTTTCAAAAATAAATGAAATCTTATTGCAAAGACTCTGGACACTCAGTAGTGTGGTGGGGGTGGGGGTGGGGGTGGGGCGCTGTATGTGTGGCA
>PYXC01000133.1:1102500-1105000 GCA_015244755.2 Tenualosa ilisha | reverse complement strand
TGTGTCCATGTGTGTATGTGTATGTGTATGTGTGTGTGTGTGTGTGTGTGTGTGTGTGTGTGTGTGGTGGTTTGACAAGCAGAAAAGGTGTGTGTGTATGTGTGTGTGTGTGTGTGTGTGTGTGTGTGTGTGTTTGTTTGTGTGTGTGTGGTGGTTTGACAAGCGGAAAAGGTGTGTGTCCATGTGTGTATGTGTATGTGTGTGTGTGTGTGTGTGTGTGTGTGTGTGTGTTTGTGTGTGTGTGGTGGTTTGACCAGCGGAAAAGGTGTGTGTGTATATGTGTATGTGTATGTGTGTGTGTGTGTGTGTGGTGGTTTGACAAGCGGAAAAGGTGTGTGTGTGTGTGTGTGTGTGTGTGTGTGTGTGTGTGTGTGTGTGGTGGTTTGACAAGCGGAAAAGGTGTGTGTGTGTGTGTATGTGTGTGTGGTGTGTGTGTGTGTGTGTGTGTGGTGGTTTGACAAGCGGAAAAGGTGGTTCCACAGTTTGTGGGATAAAGTGGGCCCAGTGACATACAGTAGCTTGTTGTGGTTGCTCTGGAATTACCACAAGTCTTATTTGTTTCAGGGGTTGTTTTGTGTACAGTTGGTCTAACATTAAAACCCATAGCTGCACTACTCACAGTCAGAAGACCTCGCTGTTACGCCGACTGTTTCTACTGACCTGTGGCCAGTTAAGATCCTCTGACCGTGATGCCAAAGTGACAACTGCCCATTTGACTCCATGCGGTGCCTGTGTTATCTAAGGAGCTCAGGAGTCAGAGGGCTCAGGGCAGATGATAAGAGTGTGTGTGTGTGTGTGTGTGTTATCTAAGGAGCTCAGGGGTCAGAGGGCTTAGTGCAGACGATAAGAGTGTGTGTGCATCAGGAGGGAAAGTGTAAGGCCAATCTGTCATGTGCAGTGTGATGTTTTGATGGTACTAATTTCAACAGCACTCGGTTTGTTTGACTTGGAATCGGCTCTTGGAAAGGGGAGATTGCCTGTCCTTTTCTGTCTTTTCTGTGTGAGTGTGTGTGTGTGTGTGTGGGTGTGTGTGTGTCTGTGTGAGCACTTTTTTGTCATGTGTGTGTATAACTGTGAGTGCGAGTGTGTGTGTGTGCGTGGGTGTGTGCGCGTGCGTCCATGCACATGTGTGTCTGTTTGTCTGCGTGTTTGTGCATTTATGTGTGTGTGTACCTGTGAGTGTGTGTGTGTGTAGATTTGAAACAGATCACACAGGGTTTTAACTGAGGCTGGTATTGCTGTAACGTGGTGAGTGTCTCGCAGCTAACAGCTGAGCTCTGAAGTGAATCCAGAGGAATGCAAAAACACCAGTGGGTTTACGCTCATAAACACTGGCCTGACTTATAAAGTCCGCCTGATGGCTGACTATGGGCCGTGACACAGTGTTCTCTGTGTGTGTGTGTGTGTGTGTGTGTGTGTTACTGGACTAAATTACTGTGCCGAAGTAGAGCTGCTAATTTTACCTTAATCAGGCAATGAATCTCATAGATGTCATTAGCACATGTAGTTGTGTGTGTGTGTGTGTGTGTGTGTTTGTGTTTGCGTTTGCAAGTCCAGCTGACTATTACTGTTGTACTGATGTACACACAAACACATACACACACACACACATCTGAGCATTTTTGGAAACAGCTGGGCTATACATTTAGTAATAGTTCCTAGTCCATCCAATAGCACTGCCCCTCTCGCCCCCATAATCTGAGACCTGGTTGAATCAGATGTGCTGTGCTGTGCTATGTAGCCTACCAGACAACACTGACCACCTCATTGAGCTTCTATGGCTCCTCCACGAATGACACAACACACCTCAGCATCAACTGGTGCATCAGAAACATTCCTGACACACACACACATACACACACACACACACACATCTCAGCATCAACTGGTGCATCAGAAACATTCCTGACACACATACACACACACACACACACACACACATCTCAGCATCAACTGGTGCATTAGAAACGTTCCTGACCTTGGACTCTTTTTATCCTCTGTTCCTTTCTATTTCTTTTAACTGAGCTACCTAGTGCTGTAATACCATTTAGCCCCAACACTGTTGCGTGCCAGTGAAGTCTATTACTACACTACTTACTGTTTCTATTCTATTCTATTCTATTCTATTCTATTCTATTCTATAGCTTTAACCAACCAGATAAGGTAGAGGGGTTGCCATAGCTGTGTAACACATGAGTCTTTCTCTCTCTCTCTCTCTGTCTCTCTCACACACACACACACAGACACACACACACACACACACACACAAACACACTGACAGTCTACACAGTGCACGTGTGTCCTTTTGTGTGTGTGTGTGTGTGTGTTGTGTGTGTATCTGTCTAACTATCTTTGTGTGCTCTAACTGACCCTTTCACCAGCCTGCCACATGAGCCATTTGGCACCTTAGGGAGCTGTGATTAGGGCCGTGTAATGAGCATCAAGGCAGGCTAGTATAGGAGGGAGTCCTGGCCATTAGTTCAGTGTTTTGGTTTTCTTG
>PYXC01000133.1:1092500-1097500 GCA_015244755.2 Tenualosa ilisha | reverse complement strand
TCAGCAGGAGACAATGCCTCACAACAGACAACAATACCATACCCCCCGCCCAAAACACACACACACACACACACACACACACACACTCATAATCCAGCATGACGTTGTCCCGGAAACCTCCTGTCCTCTCCACCCTTTTACGTTTTACCTTTCACACCTCTCACCACTATCCATCCCACACTCCTCCGCATATGTCCTCATGCATCCCTCGCTCTTTCTCTCTCCCTTCATTTTATCGCCCTCAGAGTCTCTCTCTTCATCACGCCTTCTTTTCACACATCTTTTTTTTCATTCTATCCATCTATCCATTCCCCTCCTCTGTCACTGTGGCTCAGTGGCGCCCCCCCCCCCCCCCCCCCTCCACCGCGATCCCAAACCCATTTGCAGCTCATACATCTTAGAAGCTCCAGCAGCCAACAGCAGACCACTGCCGGAAAATTCACGCATGCATACACACACACTCACACACACACACACCACAACAGAGCAACACACAACACACAAACACACACAGACACACACACGGTGAAGAGCCACATCCACACCCATAACCATAAACCAAAACGCATATAGCCTTACAAAAGCATATGTTTACAAAAATACATAAGTCCCCTTACACGACACTTATATTTGACATATGTACACACACACACACACACACACACACACCACACACACACACACACACACACACCACACACACACACACACACACACAGCACACACACACACACACACAGCACACACACACCCAAACACACAAACACACACACACACGCATACACACACACACACACATGCCCAGCAGGGGCCACAGAACAGCACCACGTGACGCCAGTGGCAGGGGGACATGAATTATGACTCTGCTTTCCCAGAACCAAATAAACCAGTGAGATTATTTATATATTTACTGTTCATTATTCACTCACTCTGCCTCTTGGTGAGATTTATGGTACACAATTACTCTAGCAACACTTTCTGTGTGTGTGTGTGTGTGTTTGCGCGCTGGCGTGTATGTGCGAACATGTGCTATGCAAGTGTGAGATGTGTGTGCTCTTGTGAAAATGACTTGAAGGCAATGAGCTTGAATATGACAGTCCAGTGATGCCCAATGTGTGTGTGTGTGGTGTGTGTGGTGTGTGTGTGTGTGTGTGTGCAGGTACTTGAGTGCAAGTGTTTAAGAGTTAATATGGCACCGTGTGTGTGTCTGTGTCTGTGTGTCTGTGTGTGTCTATGTATTTGTGTCTGCACGTATGAGCATGTGTGCATGCATTGGTGTGTGTGTGTGTGTGTGTGTGTGTGTGTGTAATTGGGCTATAGGTAAGAGCCGCTGCGAGCTCTGCTCTGCGTAAGAGGTCCTCGTGTGAGGTGTGGACAGGCGTCTGGCGAAGTGCCCGACCACAGCACTCAAAGAGCACTTTGTCTGAGCTTGCCCTTACCTGTGCCTCTCCACCCACCCTCAGACCTCCACCCTCAGTCTCTCTTTCCCTCTCTCTCTCTCTCTCTCTCTCCCTCTCTCCTTCTCTCCCCACTCTGTTCTAAATGGCCTTCATAAAACTGGATCCCCAATATGAGACTTCTCATATATCTGCACACAGCAATGACTAGAGTGAGACACACACACACACACACACACACACACACACACACATATTACTGCACACAGCAATGACTAGAGTGGAAAACACACACACACACACACACACACACACAAAGACACACTCACACACATTTAGTTTAATTTCTTTTAAACCCTGGAGAGCCGTGGTCTTGGCACAGGGGCGGGCTGATGGCTCAAGCAGAGTGGTGGGTGTTAAAGGCAGAATAACATGGCACAGGGAGAGCTCCACTCCTCTGTGGTTTTGTTTGTTGGTTTTGGGCTGTGGAGTTGCCCTGAGCCGCCCTAACATGACTCACATCACTCTTACCTACTGCTCGTGACATCACAGGGGCATTAGCATAAATACTCTCCTGCTCACGTGAGGGAATTTCAGTCTCTGCATTTGTCCCATCTATGATCTAGTGACACACACACACACGCGCACACACACACACACACACACACACACTGAACACAGTGCAGTGGGATGGGGAGCAGTGGGTTGGTGCTTTGCTCAAGGACACCTCAAGGACACCTCATTGATGGGAGCTGATGCTCAATCACTTCCCTGAGCCACGGATTTCTCACTAGCAGGGAGTCAAGCGGCACACTTCAGTCACAGGTCCAAGTCCCTGACCTGGAGGCCACACCTCTCAGCTCAGGTATAACTAACACATTCTTCTTAGTCTCAATCTCTCTCTCACTCTTAATCTCTCTCTTACTCTCAATCTCTCTCACTCTTAATCTGTCTCTCACTCTCAATCTCTCTCTCACACTTAATCTCTCTCTTACTCTCAGTCTCTCTCTCACTCTTAATCTCTCTCTCACTCTCAATCTCTCTCACTCTCAATCTCTCTCTCACTCTTAATCTCTCTCTTACTCTCAGTCTCTCTCTCACTCTTAATCTGTCTCTCACTCTCAATCTCTCTCACTCTTAATCTCTCTCTCTCAGCCGTTCACACATGCTACTTAGCCATCGCTTTGTCACTGAAATACTCCTGTTTGTGGGCTTGTTACCAAGACTTTCCATTTCTTTACTAGTCACTGCTAAAGTGTCGGAGGGAAACACGTCACAAGCTGGAATCATGCACCTGCTTAGATCTCCATCATTTACAGTTCACTCCCTTGTTCTAATCACACACCTGTGCACCTGTACACCTGTACGCTTAAACTTTCATCGTTTACAGTTCACTCACTTGCCATTTAGTTTGTTTCACAAATGATATGGGCCACAGTTTCTCTGTATGAACTGATTAAATGTCTCTACCTGACTTGTAGGAACCAAAACCAAAGCCGTTTTGTCTCCCAATGGCACATCTCAAGGGAAGTCGCTGTTTCAGTTAACTGTCAATCAACAGTATCCTCCATTCCTATTGGTAATCACTTTAGTCGCATCGTTGAAAGGTAAAATAATTTTATCTCAGTACCCGCCCACATTGCATGGCTAGTTGTCACTCCTCTATTGTTCAAACACAATCACATTCTGTCGTCTGTCATAGCTTAGAGATGTGTCTGAACGCTGAATGCTTCGTTCTTCTCTCTCTCTCTCTATCTCTCTCTCTCTCTCTCTCTCTCTCTCTTATATGATCAAACTGACAGAGTGTCAGCCATTTTTCATTCAGGTCTGTCGGAATAGTTCTGAGCTGGGCTTAGAAGGAGAACACACATGTTTAGTACCGGAGTTTAAAGCATATGTCCTCTGCATCAACAATGGCAGTTACAACGGGTGTGATGTTACGTTTAGTTAGCTGCCAAGGGGACAGTGGTTAAGGAACCCGGCTAGCATGCTAGTAACCTGGAAAATTGTGGGTTTCAATCCCGGCTGCCACTGTTGTGCCCTTGAGCAAGGCTTTTAACCTAAGTTGCTCTAGGGCCCCCATACTCAAATAGCGGCCCTAATAAATAGCGGGTCTATTTCTGGCCTGCGAGCTGTTCTGATTTATTATTAATAATTATTATTATTATTTTTTTTAATCACGCTGGGCGCTTTTATTTTGAAAGCGCATCCCTCGCGTTGCAACAAGATGCGAGGACTGCCTCCATGGCAACGATAAACAAATAGCAAGCAAGCCCTTGCCACCCTCGCAAACTCGACGCACGTGACGTTACTTTTTACCGGTCGGACCCACAGCCACAATGGCTAGCTCGAAGTTTGCACCAAAAAGAAAACTGGACAGCGAGAACCGCCAATTCCATCCAGAATGGACAGAAAGGTTCCAAACACTGGCCAAAGACACACGAGGCCATTTCTCACATTAAGCATTATTGAGAGTGTGACAAGTTCTTGAGTTTGTTAACCAAAGCACAGAAAATGGATATTTGTTTTGGAATATTATGAGGGTAATGTTTGCTATTATTACGTTATTTATTTGTTTTATTTATTTTATTTAGTTATCTGTGCCAAAATAGAAAGTATGCTGTTATTTTAAGTAGGCCCTTATACTACTGTTTTCAATGACAAGGAAATGTCAAAATAAATGTGTTACATTGTTACGGTATGCATCATACACATTCTAAATAAATGGCCCGTTGAGTCAATGGAAAAAAAAAGTGGCCCATCATCATTTCTATTTGAGTACCCCTGCTCTAGGGGAAACTGGCCCTGATGTAGTTGATAAATGTAAGTTGCTTTGGATAAAAGCATCTGTTAAATGCATGAATGTAATGCCATGGTTCACACACACATCCACAAATCCATACGGTACACACTCACAGATGCCTTCCTCTCTTTCTTTCTGTCTCTTTAAGTCACCTTCCCATCCAGTCCTGTATATGTAGACATATGTTTCACCATCACGTCAACCTATTGTCATGTTTAATTTTACACATGTATATAATGTGCGTGTGTGTGTGTGTGTGTGTATAATTATAGACCTCTAATTGTGGTTTGCATAGGCACACAGTCGGTATCCATAAATACACACCGCCTCCATGAAGTCTCTCTCCCTCTCTCATACACACACACACACACATTTATGCACACACACACACACACACATGCATACACACAAACACACGCATGCACACACACACAAACACAATGGACACAGTGATTATTGAGGCCCAGCAGGTCAGAGTGGCCACACAGTGAATGAGGAGTGTGTTTATCTGCCTAAGTGTGTTTGTTTACCTGCGGTGGTCTGTTTGTTTACAAGGCAGGAAAGCAGACGTAGTTAGGCTTACATGCGTGCAGTCACACACACACACACACCACACACACACACACACACACACACTGGAACACACTCACTTTCACACTCACTTAAATACATGTGTATTAGTACAAACATGCAGACACACACAGAGACAGACAACACGGGCGCACACACACACACACACTGGAACACACTCACTTTCACACTCACTTAAACACATGTGTACAAATATGCAGACACACACA
>PYXC01000133.1:1080000-1085000 GCA_015244755.2 Tenualosa ilisha | reverse complement strand
AGAATTAGCCAAACTTCCTCATGAGTCTTCATTTCAATTAATTAATGAACCACTAAATCACTTCCTGGATTGTTCCAAATTGAAGTTGTTATGTAGAGGATGTGTGCACATCTCTCTGCCTCTGTCTGTCTCCTCCATGCCATCTCCCAGTTGTCATCTCCCTGTCTGTTTGTCTGTCTGTCTGTTATGTTGATTTAATGTAGGAAACCTTGTGGTCCTGACAAAGGCAGGACTTTAACAGATCTACACTTCTACATGGACACAGTGCAACACTGAGAAGAAATATGAAACTGTATTGGCTGCCAAATTACACAGGGATGTGTGTTTACCATGGGTGATTAATTCAGAAGCTTAGTGCTCTGACAACTTACAGTGTGTGTGTGTGTGTGTGTGTGTGAGTGTGTGTGTGTGTGTGTGTGTCCTATTGTAAGATATGGAGATGTGTTTTTGATACACAGTCCTGATATACAATATTCATTTATTCTCCTGCTTTAACCTTTTTTAGCCTTCCTCTGTGTGAAGGAAGCATGGACTGCACACGTGAAGGATGTATGATGCACTGTATGTATGTACTGTATATATGAAGGATGTACATTACATGTGAAGGGTGTATGTATGTTCAGTATATGTGCAGGATAATATATATTAAATGTGAACGGTAGGTCTCCATGCCTGTAGTGGTCGTTTTGGGGTAGTTTGTTGTTAGCTGAAGCACAAACATGCGGTGGGAAGCCTGTTCATGTGTCTCCGTTAGGGCCTCTCACCCCAGAGCTGAGTTCTCTGAACATTCAGGGCGAGAACAAAGATTTCAAACATCAATTATTATGTGTGTGTGTGTGTGTGTCAGTGTGTGTGTGGGTGGGTGTGTAGATGTATGTATGTGTAATGTTTGTGTACATTAACTTGTTAACATCCATTTGTGTGTGTGTGTGTGTGTGTGTGTGTGTGTTTGTTTGTGTATTACACCAGAGATATTGAGTGTTCCTTAGTGTGTGTGTGTTTTCTTTCTGCGGTAAGTATAAGATACCCACAGTGGGTCTTGATCATGACCGGGCCTCCTTGTTTGAATCATCCATGCTTTTTATGGAGACCCACAGCACTGTATTACAGCAAACCCCCCTGAGACTGCACACTGTGTGTGTGTGTGTGTGTGTGTGTGTATGTGTTGAGTGATTTTAGGGTGTGTCTGTGTGTGTGTGTGTGTGTGTGTGTGTGTGTGTGTGTGTGCATGGGGGAAGAGAATAGTGTCTCTATATGCTGATGAAGGCTCTGAAGTATAACATTTCAGAGACTGTGTGTGTGTGTGTGTGTGTCATAAGTGGGCTCTAAAATACAGTGAATGTTGGGCACACACACACACACACACACACACACACACTCACAGTTTCTTTTACACTCATGTAAAATATGTGCAACACTGACTTCCCTTTTCCCATCATTTAAATTAGAGCCCTCCATGTAACACCCAGGGATGTCTGTGTGTTTTGAGATATGAGTGTCAGGGTGTTGTTGCATCTACACCATAAGCACTCATCTGTGAGTTCTGTGTCTGTTCCTGCTCTGTGATCTCTCAGCATAGGCTGGACCTCCACACGCTGTTCCAGTGCCTCGTTGTGCATCTGTCTCCTCCTGTCCGTCTGTGTGCTCCTGTGGGAGGGCAAATGAAATGGATCTTCTACATCAAACACACAGAAACAAATGAAATGAAATTACACCGGCGCTACGTTGACATGACAACCACCAGAGGAGTAAAACCATTCTGCCATCTAGTGGCTGTAGGCTTCTACAGCTGATCAGTATAATGGCTCTGCTCACACACACACACACACACAGGTTTGAGTCTATAGCAACTGAAATTAGAAACTCACCCATGGTCACTACACACACATTCTGGGAGGTCCACACACATTATTCTGGTAGGTCCACACACACATTCTGGTAGGTCTACAGGTGTTTGTGAAGCCTTAAAGTATTCAATTCCATTTTATCATTTCAATTCAAATTGTCAGGGTCCTCGACAGCACTTCAGAGTCTGAACCACTGAGAGAAAACATTCAAGGCAAGGAGAGACTGACTTATCATAAGAAGAAACTTTGAACAGAAAACAGCTGTGAAATATGGAGAGAGAGATGTAAAGAGAGAGAGATTTAAAGAGAGGAAGAGAGGAGTGATGGAACATAGATGATCAGACGGATGTAGAATCATTCAAACATGGGTGCTATTTTTTAAACATTCAGCATCTCGCCTTGTTTTGGAAGGCAGGCAGAGACTGTAGATCAGATGAAAAGATGAGTGACAAAGAAAAAGAAAGTTAAAATGGTGTGAGAAGGAGAGAGAAAAAGAGAGGGAGGAAAGGAAGAAGAGAGAGAGAGAGAGAGAGAGAGAGAGCGCAGCATAGTGGGGAAAAAAAGCTACGATGAAGAGTTACGTATTGGAGTGACTAATAGCTAATTGTCGTTGACTTAAGGCCAGACAATCACTACATCCAAGACCTGCTCCTGTATGTGTGTGTGGTGTGTGTGTGTGTGTGTGTGTGTGTGTGTGTGTGTGTGTGTGACTGAGAGGAACATGTCATAAAAGACGGTGGCTGTTTTGTTTAGCTTTGTGCTGCTAATTGGTCTCTGCGGAGTCACTAATGGTTTTAGTTTTATGGCGGCCATCCTGTGGAGAAAGGGAGAGAGAGGGAGAGAGAGGAGAGAGAGAGGGAGAGAGAGGGAGAGAGAGGGAGAGAGAGAGAGGGAGAGAGAGGGAGAGAGAGATCAGGACCAAGCTGCCCAGCGCCTGCCTGCCTGCCTGCCTGCCTGTTTTATGGGCCGTGATCCAGCCTGAACCAGCCCTCACCCCCCCAACCCCCAACCCCCAACCCCGCGCTCTCCAAACACACCAGCATCAATAACAAGAGTGAAGTCACCTTAGCTTATAAACACACTCCCACATGTGCCTACGTGCAGTACACACATAAACACACACACACACACACACACACACACACACACACAGAAACACATACACACACACAAACTTTCATAGACAAAAAGACAAAATTTGTGCACATCAATTGTGTACACATCCACCTAGTCATCCCAGGCCCCCAATAATGCTTCCATATGCAGCCGAGTCTCCATTTTCTTTTCATTTCTAAACCTCCATCTGTCTTCCTCAGCCATTTTTTGTGTTTTCTGTGCTCTCTCTTTTCCCTCTCTCTTACACACACACACACATACACACACCACAGAGGTTCAATGTTTAAATGCCATCCTCTCACAGCTGTGGCTGAGAGGGCAGATTAAATGTAAATTGCAGATTAAATCATTTATCAGACGTTCAGGACTTAGGCCAGGTGTCACAAGCCCACAGCACTCTTCTTCAGTCTGCCCACACACACACACACAGACACACACACAGACACACACACACACACACACACACACACAGAGACACACACAATTCATTCTGTCCTCACGTACACAAACCCACTCAGGGCACATGCAGACCTACTTAGAAAACAGGTCTCGTGTTCACAAAGAAACACGACTCGTGCGTCCATCAGTTTTAGGAGTGTCTCCTGAACTCATCAGGTAGGAGCAGGCTTTTGCCCCGGTGGAACAGCCACTGCTTTAGGAGATAAGCTCATTTGCCATCTCCCCTAGAGTTAGACAACCGGGCGTTTCTTGTTTTCATGCAGTCAATGTCCCAGTGTAACGGCAGTGTGTTTAGCTTAGCGTAGTTACTGAGCATAGAATCTTTGGGATCTGTTTGTATTGCTCCCAACAGGGACTACAGAGCTCCCCCCAGAAAGATATTTTTCCTATCTATGTAGGAATGTCTGCATGCATGCACAGGAAAAATAGAACTTATAGATCGATAAAAAATTGATCTCAACGGGAAATTAAATGTGTTTTCTCCGTAGATGTGACTTGGAACTCGATTATATTCCAGAGTAGTAATCAAGGATCTTTGCTGCTACCAAACCTAGGCTCAGTGGTATCACAGCACATGAAAGATGTCACTGCTTGCAGAGAGTGTGCCTCACATCCATGGAGTAATTTTCTGAGAGACTATTCACAAGATATTTGACATTTGATATTTGATATTTGATATTTGACTCTGACTGGACACCTTGGCATGAATAAGACCATGGGCATCCCGGTGCAGACAGGTAATGCCATCACATGAGGATGACCAATCAGAGAGGGACTCCAGTCAGGGCACGAGCTTGTCAGGGCCTCCAACCACGGCACTCACTCGCCAGAGACTCCAGTCAGGGCACGCGCTTGTCAGGGCCTTCAACCAGGGCACTCACTCGCCAGAGACTCCAGTCAGGGCACGCGCTTGTCAGGGCCTTCAACCAGGGCACTCACTCGCCAGAGACTCCAGTCAGGGCACGCGCTTGTCAGGGCCTTCAACCAGGGCACTCACTCGCCAGAGACTACAGTCAGGGCACGCGCTCGTCAGAGACTCCAGTCAGGGCACGCGCTCGTCAGAGACTCCAGTCAGGGCACGCGCTCGTCAGAGACTCCAGTCAGGGCACGCGCTCGTCAGAGACTCCGTCAGGGCACGCGCTCGTCAGAGACTCCAGTCAGGGCACGCGCTCGTCAGAGACTCCAGTCAGGGCACGCGCTCGTCAGAGACTCCAGTCAGGGCACGCGCTCGTCAGAGACTCCAGTCAGGGCACGCGCTCGTCAGAGACTCCAGTCAGGGCACGCGCTCGTCAGAGACTCCAGTCAGGGCACGCGCTCGTCAGAGACTCCAGTCAGGGCACGCGCTCGTCAGAGACTCCAGTCAGGGCACGCGCTCGTCAGAGACTCCAGTCAGGGCACGCGCTCGTCAGAGACTCCAGTCAGGGCACGCGCTCGTCAGAGACTCCAGTCAGGGCACGCGCTCGTCAGAGACTCCAGTCAGGGCACGCGCTCGTCAGAGACTCCAGTCAGGGCACGCGCTCGTCAGAGACTCCAGTCAGGGCACGCGCTCGTCAGAGACTCCAGTCAGGGCACGCGCTC
>PYXC01000133.1:1067500-1072500 GCA_015244755.2 Tenualosa ilisha | reverse complement strand
CAACCCATTCACTTCCCTTGCCCAGGTGTGTAACCAATAGCAAAATCTAAGTTAAACTGGTTAATTAAACTACTGCTTCCTCCTTCCTGTAAGTTTAATTGGATTCTCTTATCACTGCTGTTGTCTTTTCCTAAGCCCTTCTGAATCCATCCTTATATCCCTCCTTAACGCCAGTGAGGGGGTCCAGACAGTGAAGTCAGGGTAAAGTGGATAATGAAAGGAGAAACAATCTGAAATGGGCTGAACTGTTAATGGCCGGCGGACTAATGGTGGAATCGTTGGTCTTTACCGCCCCCTTGTGGTCAATTCTGGTACAACAAGAAAGCATGATGTAACTGAGTTTGGCTATAACTTTATACTTCGTGCTGTGTACTGTATCATGGTGACTCATTTTCTGTTGAACATTTCAAGTATTTTGGCCAGCACTAAAAGCATGAAGACTTTCCCTCTTTCTCTTTCTCTCTCCGTGCGTGTTCTCTGTCTCTCTCTCTCTCCTGTGTGTGTGTGTGTGCATGTGTGTGAACTAGTTAGCATATTTGAAACACAACAGCTAAATGTTCTTGCAACTCCAGTTTTAGCTGGATAGGATAGATGAGATAAGAAATCCGCCACTTATTATAAAAGCAAACACTGAAGATTCAGATTTTCTCTGTAGTGTCTGTGAGGGAAATTCAACAGATAGAATGGGAGAGAGAGAGAAAGAGAGAGAGAGAAAACAAATAGCAGTTTAAATTGAACTGTATCGACAATGATTTGGGCAGCACAGCACTTGGCACTGCGATTCCCAAGGACGTTTCGGTTTTCCTACTTGACAGAGCCATTTGATGTTGGCATTTAATTCTGTTTCGCAAGGGACCCATACGCACTAAAAGGCCGACCGATATTGAACACCCCCTGGCCATACCATGCATCACTGCTTGATTCAATTTAGAAAAACATACTTAATGTCTAACGATCAGCGTTCACTATCTCTTCTGTGTCTGTGTCTACAGGAGAGATCTTCAAAAACTTGGATGTTACAGTTGCATTACAGTTGCACGTGAGTGTGTGAGTGAGGTACAAAAGGTGTTATGTAAAACATGCACCTTTGTATGTGTTTAAAAATCCGCTCGAGTCTCCGCGTGGACAGGAGGTAAACACTAAAAGCTCCTGCATTAGCTGGCATCGCGCGCTGAAACGGCAGGCATTTCTCACAGAATTCAGCACCACGGAAAGCACCATCTGTCCTCCGGGCCCAGACCCTGCGAAGGCTTCGCCCACCGAATCAGGAAAAATGCGAACTGTGCCTTCAGATTTACTGGACATGTAGTTTAAAAATGAGCCAAAGCTATTTGATGAAAAAATGTTTTCTATTTAAAAAAATCTCCAGAGAGCCATTAAGTCCCGCTCGAGAGGTGACGTGCGTCAGATGGCTGGCGGACATTCTTGGAGTTATGCAAGGTGCTTGAAATATTAGTGCCCGCTCTTACAGTCTTGAACAAGCATGACAGTACGGACATTAAAGTACGACGAATGCATGGCAAATACTGCAAAACAAGCAATAATGAAACAAAAGTTTAAGCATCAATCAAATAGTCAGTCTATCTATCTATCTATCTATCTATCTATCTATCTATCTATCTATCTATCTATCTATCCATCTATCTATCCATCTAGATATCTCTGTCTATACATCCATCCTTGTGTTTGTTTATCTATAACACCCACCCCACCACTCAGCTTCTATCTCTTCCCTGTGTCTGTCAGGGACTTGGTCTGGGCTCCATCTCTTGCGCTTGGAGGGATGTAGTACCGCGGCACGCAGCTGCAGGTTGCGCTTTGTGTAGGACACTATTGTAAAAGCCCACACAGGCACGGGAGGAGACAGAAGCGCTCTTGCAAAGCGATCGGCCAACATCATCGCTATCCTCGTATCGTCTGTTTACTCATATAGTAGGAAACGAATGCGAAGCAAGTAACAAAGAAGCAACAAAGACATCTATCAGTGCACAAGCGGAGTTGTTGGAGGATCTCAGACGATTGTGTTCAGTGTCAGAGTAAAATAAAAAGTCAATATTTGCCATGTCGCCAAAAAGCAGGTGAGTGGACGAGGTTGCATACAGTTTGCCTCCTTTATCCTCTGATTAACCTGGAATCTCGGGTGACCGCCGAAGTTTTCACGGAAGTATCTGCAAACAGCCGTTTTCCACCGCGCGTAAACTTGAAGAAGGCTCAAATTTGGACAAAATATGTCACGGAAGAAGGCACTAAAGAATAAAAGTGGCACCGCCAGCCCTAGCACCGGAACTCCCAACGGCAAAGAAGGCGGTCGAAGCGGGAAAGCCCTTGTGCCCGGGGTCCAGGCGAGCGGGGTAGTCCACCCAAGCCGCCCTGCTTTAAGCAACAGCAGCGAGTTTTACGACATTGCATTCAAGGTAATCATTCTTTTGTTACTGCTGTCCCTCCGTGTGTGAATATGCGCGCACATTTCTAATGCACACTTGTTCCTGGAGTAATGTCAGCTAAAGAGACTGAACACAGTTTAACGCTTCACTGCTGCGAGATAATTTCTGATCAGTTAGATAAATCGAGGTGATTAAAATCACCTTAATTGTGTTTTTGACATAACGTATTCGACCAAGCGAACAATTGATGGGACGAATGATGAATGATAAGAATTCTGCGCGGAGCTGGTGGAGTGTCCCCCGGCTTCGGTGTTGATAGCTTTGTTTCTGTTGGATGTGCTCACCACCTCATGCAAAGAGCCGAAGCGCCGATGCCCCTAAATGGTCGTTTTGCCTTTGCTCACTCATTCCTGTACAGCAGAAAACAGCCCAGTCAAGAGCATATTTGAGTATGAGTGGGATCCTCAGATGTAAATAAGAGGAAACCAATACAAAGTTAGTTTGTGTAGAATAAGCCCGCTGCCAACCAAAGTGTGTGTGTGTGTGTGTGTGCGTGTGTGTGTATGCTCTGAGGATAATTTGACACTCTTCTTTGGAAGCCTTGGTTATTAATCTATAATTATAGTTACTGAACGAACCAAAGGTGATTAACAGGTGAAGTGTGTGTGAGTCTCTGGGTGTATGTGTGTGAGTCTATGTGTGTGTGTGTGTGTGTGTGCTTAGTTATTAGTCCATGGTTTTGATAATGGCACTAACCAAGGATGATTAATAGGTGAAGTGTGTGTGTGAGTCTCTGTGTGTGTGTGCTTGGTTATTAATCTATGGTTTTGGTAATGTAACTAGCCAAGGGTGATTAACGGGTCAGGCTCCCACCCTCCCATATTTCATACTGACTTGATTGCAGGTTTTGATAATGGTTACTTAATTACGTACACACACACACAGCACACACCGCGCACACACACACATATCTACACACACACAAACATACCCACACATACACACATACACACACACACACACACAGCACACACTGGCACTTTGCCTCTCTCTCTCTCTCTCTCTCTCTCTCTCTCTGTCTTGGTCTCCCCCTTTGAATGTTGATGTGTTTGTGTGTGTAATAGAGTGTGTGTGTGTACTTGAGTGTATATGTGCGTGTGTATGTGTGTGTGTATGTGTGTGTGTGTGTGTGTATTCCAGTGTGTGTGTGTTTGTGTGTGTGTAAGTCTATGGGGTTATGACACGCATTAATGCACACTGCGTCGTTTCTCCTCTCAGCTTTGTCTTGTTCTGTCCAAAATCTGCACTCTTTCCAAACATCCCTCTGTGGTCACCTTGACTCAGTAAACATAAACATTTGACTCAGTAAACACATCAACGTTTGCCCCCGTCAGAGAGGCAGAGAGAGGTCATACGACAGAGGGGCCACAGGCGTGACCTCAGACAAAACCTGCACTGGGGAGGTGCTCTCTCGTGCTATAAATATGAATGAGCTGGAAAGGCCAGCCACACACACACACATACACACACACACACACACACACTGCACCTTCAAAAACCTAACTGTCAATAATTGATTTGTGATTGGCTGATTTATTGCAGTCTCTATGGGACTAAGTAGGGCTGAAAGTGGGATATTGCAATAAGGGCTCTACACTGGTCGTCTCAATACCCATATGGAGTTGGGTGTGTGTGTATGTAAATTGGTGTATGTATGTAAGTGTGCAAATGCTGTGTGTGTGTGTGTGTGTGTGTGTGTGTGTGTGTGTGTGTATGTGTATGTCTGTCTGTGTGTCTGTTTGTCTGTCTGTGTGTGTGAGTGCATAGCTCAGCAGCTCTGGAGATTATATGAAGGCTAAATGGTGGAGGGCAAGTTGGTCCCTTAGAGTATTAGTAAAAGGACTCTCATGACCACGCCGTGAGGAATGTTCCAGATACTCCCTCATTAGGCCGCGTGAATCAGCTTGAGATCTGTCTCCTGCTCAGCGTCAGTCACATGTGTGTATGTTTCTCTCTCACACGAGACATCCAGCTCTGTAATTGCTTCTGGATGTGCTGCACATGCTACTTCTAGCGTGGCGTAAAGAACACAGCCTATGGATCCCTCCTGTGGCCTCGCTAATCGAGGGGCTCAGATGCATTTATAAAACTGGCCATGCAAAAGGCCGTTTGAGGTCATTGTGCTTTTGTCCTCCTGCTAGCTGTGACCACAACCGCAGCCATACACACACACTCACACACACTGACATCCTAAACCCTGAAGCCTTAAGCTTTGATTCCTCAAAGCCTGGCGTTCATCACAAAGCTGATTCATTCTAGTTCATTCTTTGAGGGTTCAGTGGCTAGGGTGTAGGGGAGATATGGGTTTCAGCTACCAATTCTCACGCTCATCGTGTTCTTATGATGCGGGCTTTGCGGTTAAGATGGAGACCCTCCAGACACAGGTGTGTCCTCTGGCATCAGCTAACGCTGCTGACACTACTGTGAGTGGATGCATGTTATTATTAGCCGGCCCCACTGTCTGATGTCTCATCCTACATCACAGAGCAGCTTACTGCCCTGCTGGAAAGTCATTATACTTGTCTATGGACGCCAATAGAGTTAGTACCTCCGTCA
>PYXC01000133.1:1052500-1062500 GCA_015244755.2 Tenualosa ilisha | reverse complement strand
TGACTGAGGACACAAGGACTCTCTGGATGTGTGTGTGTGTGTGTGTGTGTGTGTGTGTGTGTGGCTACTTGGTACCCTTCCAGTTACAGCCCACACTGTACACTTCACCCGACCATTGAAAATGAGACCACTGCAAATGTCCTAAATGGATGCAACTTCTACAAAGCCTTTTAAGTATCACATGACAGACTAGTGGACCTGGTGTCACAAAGTATTAAAAACTTATTAGACATGAAAACAAAATGTAAACACTCTGTGGTCCAATTAACTGGTTTACTGATGACACTGTAAACAATAAAGTTTTCCACAACATCCCAAATTCTCCACCATTGTGTGTGTGTGTGTGTGTCTGTGTGTGTGCCGCAACAGGGCTTAGCTCAATCAACAATATGTCAGCTGCTGAGGCATCCTTAGCGAATCAGGTTTTGGTTCAATATGTGTGTGTGTGTGTGTGTGTGTGTGTCAAGCCAACAGGGCTTAGCTAAAATACACAGTAGCTGCTGTGGCATCCTTAGTAAGTTGGGGTCTGGTTCATTTCTGTCAGGCAGACAGCAGAAACAGCAGCAAGCCCAGCAGTACTGAGGTGTGGCCATTTACCCTTCAGAGCTCAGAAACAGTGTTGCCTCATTTGTTCAATATATTTCATTTGATTTATGTTGTTTTATGTTTGGTTGTCTTTTGGTCATTGGGAGATTGGTTTGCCTGTGAAATTCAGTCCTTTCAGTCTTTCAGTCCTGTGTGTGTGTGTGTGTGTGTGTGTGTGTGTCTGCGGTGTGTGTGTGTGTGTGTGTGTGTACGTGTGCACATGAGTGTGTGTGTGTGTGTTTGTACACGCAGGGGTGTGTGTGTGTGTGTGTGTGTGTGTGTGTGTGTGTGTGTGTTTGTGGGCATGTGTCAGTTCCTCCTACCAAGCCTGTGCTCTATGCTGGTCTTCCCTGCCCTGCTGTGGTACATAATGAGGCAGGCAGGCAGGCAGGCAGGCAGGCAGGCAGGCAGGCAGACCCAGTGCTGATGGGTGCATCTCACAGCTCCACAGCAGTAAAGCAAAACAACACATCTGCTACTGCTGGTGCTTCTGATCCAACCTGATGCTACCGGAGCTCACAGCGACCGTCATTAAGGCAAACATATCTGCAGCTGAAACTGCCGCTGCTGTTCCTGCACACCCAGGGCTGGTCTCCGCTAACAGGCATGAAAATGGAGGCCGAAATGGATTTTAGATCTGCAGGAAATACGATTGAATTTGAGATGTGTTTTCCTCAGTGTCATTATGCTGAAATTGTTTTGTTCTGTTTTGTTTGCTGATTGCCTTTGGCGTTTGGATTGTGTGTGGCTGGCGTTTGTGTTTGCTGTGTTTTCAACTCTCCTTGTGTGGAATCGTCACAGGCTTCAGTGGGGGTTTTACCGGTTGGAACAATACTGCTGTCTGACAATAAAAGCCTTATGAATACAACATCCCTGAGGGGATCAGTACGTGTCCTTATGCACAAACAAGATTGGGATGTGTTTCAGCCTGGAACACAAAGGGTTTCTCTGTGAACGCTCAGAGAAACTAACATATCTTACTAAGCATCTCTCTCTCTCTCTATCTATCTCTCTCTCACACACACACACAAACACACACACACACACATGCGCACACTCACGGTTAGTGTCTCCCTATTGTGTGTGACCTTTAATTGGAGCTGACTCAGGTGGTGATAATGTAGCCATGGGGCTGGCTTTATGACCTATACCAAATTCACACACACACACACACACACACACACACACACACACACACACACACACACATACACACACACACACACATACACAGAGAGAGAGAGAGAGAGAGACACACACACTGTGGTTAGTTCTAGGCATAATGCAACAGTGGGGGGGTCTGGGTGACCTATGTCCAACATTGCAGGTTTTTTCAGTAATCCACCTTTTCTATCAAAACCACTTTAGAGTGGCACTCAGCAGGAGCTCCATTGCAAAGAAACACATTATGAACAAGTCCTGGAGACCAGGGAGTGGCTTTGGAGAGACTGGCTTTTCTTTGACTGTGAGGGCTTGATCCCCCTACTGTGTTAGATCAAGGCTTGACCTTCCCAGAGGAAATAAACGCCTTTGTCCAACCCAGGAGTGGTTCCTGAGGAGAGCTTTTGACCAGGCACTCCTTTTGGAGGTCTTGTGGTTTTTACTAGTTAGGTCTGGCTCAGCAAAGAAACATGTTCCAAGTAGAACTTTGTTTCTGTGAGGAACAGTAGTGTTTGATCTACAACTCTGGATGTGCGTGTGTGTGTGTGTGTGTGAACTTCAACACACACACACAAATACAGGCCCATGATAGACTGTAGAGGCCTTAAATCTTAGATACTGTCTCTCGCACAGTTTCAGATTCTCTGACACATACCTTCAAACTCTCGCTCAAACACTGTCAAGCTCTCTCTCACACACTGTCCAAGATATTCTTTTGATGTGGTACACGTCTTCCCATAGCAGTACACCCCACACAACACACACACACACAACACACACACACAAACTCACAGCATAAACCACAACTGGGGTCTGGATGTATACGTGCAGATACTGAAAATGTCTAAAGTGACCGGCCTCTACTTACAGGCTCTCATTCACTTACATTTCTTTGCTGGTGAGGTAATGCAAATCAATGAGTGCATGCTAAATTTAGCATGCTAACTTCTGTGCTAACCACATCCACCGAGGCAGTACTGGTATTTTGATGCATCCAGCTTGCATGAAGCCCCTTAATCAATGCCTCTCGTTAGGAGCTTTTTGATATAACTTGTAAAATGAATAGCCAGATGCAGATGGACAATGGCTCTGTTTTCTCTGAAATTCATTCAGTCATTCAGCCACCATCTAATGCAACATTATAATTTATCCGTTTAACAGTCATAGTTTGTTTAGTCAGTAATACTCATAAGCTTGGCATTGGTGGATGCATAGTAGGTTATGAAGCCTATGTCAGATTTGGTAGATTAGATCAGATCTATATTAATAATTGACATTAATCGATTCCTGCTTTACTCAAGGGATTCCATGGCTTATGTAAAGGACACTTAATTACTCTGTGTGTGTGTGTATGTGTGTGTGTTTGTATGTGTGTGTGCATTCTAGCGTGTGTGTGAATGAATGAGTATGTGAGAGTGAGATAGAGGGGGTGGGGGTGTACATGTTTGTGTGTGTGTGTGTGCGTGTGTGTGTATGTGTGTGTGTGTACATGTGTGTGTGTGTATGTGTGTGTGTTTTGAGAGAGGGAGCAACAGAGAAACACAGGGACAAAGCTGTTTGCAGCAGAGATAATGAGTAGACAAAGAGCAGTTGGTGATGGCTACTGTTGCTAACCTCATCCTCTTTTGTTTACTGGGGTTATTTTACTCTGTTCATTTAGTTCAGTCCAACACGTTCTACTGTTGCTTAAGTGACAATTGTTTTATGCTTATAGTATTACAAGTGTAATCTCTCTCTCTCTCTCTCTCTCTCTCTCTCTCTCTCTTCGTCATGCATGCTTATGTTTGTTTTTTGCCTGAACCAAACAGACATAGACACAGACACACCTTTTGTTTAAGGTGTGTGTGTGTGTGTATGTGTTTGTCTGAAGTGCATGTCACTTTCATAACTACCTTACTCCATAGCATTAAACTGGCTGCCTAATCATATATTCATTTGGGTCGAGCCTGTAATCCGCTTGTTCAGTCAGAAAAGCCATCTGGAGTGGAGGTGATAAGCGGTGAATTACAAGAGTCACGGCAGTAGCTTGCTTCCAATGGATCTGCTTGTTTGAATATGAATAAGAGGACGCTTTATATACAGAACATGTGCACAGAGGCAGGTAGGTGTGTGTGTGTGCGTGCGTGTGTGTGTGTGTGTGGTGTGTGTGTGTGTGTGTGTGTGTATGTTAGAGGTGCTATCTGTCTTTTCATACATACATACATTCATACATACATACATACATATATTCATACTTACATACATACATACATACATACATACATACATACATACATACATATAGGCCCACACAAAAATATTCAAAGTATTTAATACAGTATGCCGAGGCACAACTGCTTAAAGGTGACATAGACTGGATGAATTTAGTATTACACCTTGTTCTCTGATGTTAAAATAGAATGTGTTTTCAACTGTTATTTAGCAAGTACAATTTAACAAGCCCAATTATAACCTTATATTTAGGCTGTGTATGAAATGGTCTGTTTTAGTTAAATGGCGCCCTCTTTGGAAACCAGAACTGAACTACAGTTGATATGTAACATCACATGTAGGCTTTGTTCTAATTTGCCTGTGTTTTAGTGGCCATTTCTAAGTTCAAGATTTACATTAACAGCATTTCTTTTGTTCATGGCATCTTGTTGGCCATGCACAACTTCTCTTCATTCAACAAAGACAAGGCAAAAATGTCTCCTTTAAAAGATAAACCTTTCATTTTCTATCAGAACTGGAAAATGAACTCATTGCACACATTTGCCCGTACTACTGCCCGTACACTCCCTAAATAAAAAAAGACAAGCTCTAAGTAAAATGGCACAGAAGAGAGTGCATACCTACGTTAGCAACTAAGCTAGCGGTTTAACAGAAAGATACAGAGGAGAGTGCATATCTACATTAGCAGCTAAGCTAGTAGTTTAACAGAAAGATACAGAGGAGAGTGCATACCTACATTAGCAGCTAAGCTAGCAGTTTAACAGAAAGATACAGAGAAGAGTGCATACCTACATTAGCAGCTAAGCTAGCAGTTTAACAGAAAGATACAGAGAAGAGTGCATACCTACATTAGCAGCTAAGCTAGCAGTTTAACAGAAAGACACAGAGGAGAGTGCATACCTACATTAGCAGCTAAGCTAGCGGTTTAACAGAAAGACACAGAGGAGAGTGCATACCTACATTAGCAGCTAAGCTAGCAGTTTAACAGAAAGATACAAAGCAGCTCTCCGCTCTTGTAGAGAACAGAACTGCCAGTGCATGTCCACCCTGCTCATACTGGGTTAATTGTTTTGTTTTGTTATTTTACCATTAGCAATTTCACAAAGGCAGAGCACACATAGTGATCACAGCCAACACAGTGGTCAGGTTGCACAGGCCAGTAGCCCCTAGACTTCAAAGGAGGGATGCAGAGCAAGAGCTCACTGTGGCAAAAGCTCAGGACCATTAGAGCCCAGGCATGTAACCCTTTCCTCCCCTTGCTGTTTGTTCTTTTCTGCCTCTGGTCCCTCTGATGTGGCCTGTGTGTGTTCCACTCTCCTCCTCACCTTTTCTTTACATACGCTCCATCCAGCCCATTGGTGCTCTCGCTCTCTCTCTCTCTCACTCTCTCTGTATGTCTGTCTCTCTGTCTCTTTCTCTCTGTGGAAGTAGGGAAGTGAGGATATACATGTGTCTTCAGGACTGTGTGTATGTTTGTGTGTGTGTTGAGCTCTAAGTGTGTGTGTGAGCGTGTGAGTGCTGGAGTATGTATGTGTGTGTTTGAGCATGTGTGCATGTGTGTGTGTGTGTGTGTGTGTGTGTGTGTGTGTCTGTGTTATGCTGAGTTGCTGTGGGGCAAAGAGAGGTGCTGAGTCCTGTATATGAGAAAAGGAGTTCAAGCAGCATTACAGCATCAGGGCCTGTCATGTTATGTGTGTCTGTGTGTGTGTGTGTGATGAGAGAAAGAAAGAGAAAGAGAGGGAGAGAGAGAGAGAAAGAGAGAGTTATAGCAGCATTACAGCATCAGGTCCTCTCATGTTCTCATGCACTTTAATCACACCCAGGTCTCCCTACAGACCAGTTAACCTCTCTCTCTCTCTCTCTCTCTCTCTCTCTCTCTCTCTCTTCTTTCCTTCTTTCTCCCTCTGTCTTTCTCTCTCACACACAAAATCAATCAGACCCTTTCCTTTGTCATTGTCCTTGCTGTTTGGTTGGAGGTTTTGCATAATTGACACATCTTGTGCAATCATTTTCACACCCTCTCCCTTACAGCCCAAAGTGCAATTGGAGGACTGCAAACACAAGCCTTTGCTTTACAATTAGTTACTGTTGTACCATATTCAGTATGTGCATGTATTGCAGTAATGTGTATGTCTACAATATTAATGTGTATTAATGTGAAAGGCTGTCTGTTAGTTAGTTCTTTGTTGACTCATGTTTCGCAACGCTAGTCCATCTTAATCCTGGAGACAGGTGGGATTAGGTTTTGATGTGTGTGCACGTGTGGGAGCATGCGTGCATGTGGGTGTGAGTGTGAGTGTGTGTGTGTGCCTGTGTGTGTGTGTGTGTGTGTGTGTGTGTGTCTATGCGTGTGTGTGTTTTCATAATTGATTCACTGACACTGAGAATAATGAGTGAGTCTTTGACCCATGTTACCCCTTTGTGACCTCTTATGTCAGCAAGGTGCAGAGATTGATCAGCCACCTCACACTCCTCCTCCTCTTCCTCTCTCTCTCCTCCTCCTCTTCTCCTCCTCCTCTCCTCCTCTGCCGTGTGGCTGCAGATATCTCATGGTAGTGTCTGATGAGGAACTGAGAGCTAGTTCTCACAAACCACTGGAGGAAAATCACAGTCACTATGTGTGTTGTGTGTGTGTGTGTGTGTGTGTGTGTGTGTGTGTGTATGACTGCTTCTGTGTGTATATGTGTATGTGTGTTTGTGTGTGTGCAGGCATGACTGAAAAATAAGATCATAATGAAACCTGGAGGCAAGGTAACAACACAGGATGCTTGAAATCTGTTCAAACGACCCAGCGCAGAAGGTGACGATGACAACTAGCACCGCCTTCACCATGCACCTCCTCAGCCAATGAAAACTCATGAATTCCACCAAGACCCAGTGCTGCAAAGAAGCAGACCAGCCATCCTCTAAAGGCGTTCTTCAGTCTGCACAGTGTCTTGGTCTGAGGATGTGAAGTGTTGGCTTTGAGCATGTGCAGGTACAGGTGTTGTGTAGGCTTGCTAACTTTGTAGCTCAGCATGCACAAACCTGGGGAAACATGCAGTCCTGGAGTCTGTGGATGCAGATCAGATTACACACACTCACATAGCCGCGTGCGCACACACACACACACACACACACACACACACACCTGGTGTCTGTGGATGCCTGTGTTATCATATCAGGAGAGTGTTGGAAGCAGGGCCAAGAACACACTGCAGTGCCGACACCATGCCACCATGTCACTTACACACCCACACACACAAACACACACACACACACACGCCTGTGTGTGATCATATTGAGAGAGTGTTAAAAGCAAGGCCAAGAACACACTGCAGTGCTGACACACCACACCATGCCACCATGTCACTTACACACACACGTATATGCAAACACACACATACACATACATACACACACATACGCACACACACATACATACACACACATGCCTGTGTGATCATATCACTAGAGTGTTGGAAGCGGAGCCAAGAACACACTGCTATGCTGACACACCATATGACTCACTCACTTAAGCTGGTCCAGCAGCCTGGGATGTCACTCAGTTGACGTAACTTAGACTCTGGGTCAGCACCAGGTTTAGGACGCTGTCATTTTCAAGTGAAAATGTGTGTGCAGATGTATTTGTGTCTGTATGTATGTATGTGTGCAGCCGCAACTGTGAGTGTGTCTGAGCATGTTTTGTGTCTGCATGTGTGTGTGTGTGTGTAGGGTGAATGCATTTGTGTGTGCATGTGTGTGTGTGTGAGTTGGTACATGCATGTGTGTGTGTGTATGAGACAGATGCAGAAAGCAGAGCATATGGACTCTAAAGAGACAAGCGAGAGCAGAAACACTTATTAATGAAGTCCTACCTCACAAGCAACAGCTGGCAGGACTAATGACGCAGGGTATGAGGGTCAGAGAGGGAGAGAGAGAGAGAGAGAGAGAGAGAGAGAGAGAGAGGGATAGAGAGGAAGAGAGAGGGAGAGAGAGAGGGATAGAGAGGAAGAGTGAGAGAGAGTCACTACAGATTGCACATGAAGCATTATATACTGTCAGTCCCATGTTATGATTCTAATTGTAGGTCTTTCTTAATGGGTGTCATTTCAGCCTTCTATCCATATCCAGAGTCATCCAGTGTGTGTGTGTGTGTGTGTGTGTGTGTGTGTGTGTGTGTGTGTGTTTGTTTACTACTCACAGATGACTCGAATGCCAGTGATAAATTCCTTGAATGTGTATCACCCTGGCCAGTAGAACACTATTGACACACATTCCTTTCCTTTCCTACAGTATTCTAGTCAGGTGGGCATCACTGACCAGTTGGACCAAGCTGGACTGGACTGGACTAGACTGGCTTAGGCTTAATAATGTTATAATCTGAGCTTCCTTGGACTTCAGTGTTTGTGTGAGAGAATCTGCAGCAGTATTCCCTCAGCCTGTGTGTCAGAACATCATTACCCCATAGTCTCTGTGTTAGAACATCATTACCTCATAGTCCATGTGTTAGAACATCATTAACATCCTCCTAGCCTGTGTGTTAGAACATCATTACCTCATAGTCTCTGTGTTAGAACATCATTACCTCATAGCCCATGTGTTAAAACATCATTAACATCCTCCTAGCCTGAGTGTTAGAACATCATTACCTCATAGTCTCTGTGTTAGAACATCATTACCCCACAGTCTCTGTGTTAGAACATCATTATCTCATAGCCTGTGTGTTAAAACATCATTACCTCATAGCCTGTGTGTTAGAACATCATTACCTCATAGTCTCTCTGTTAGAGCGTCAGTGCCTCATATCCAGTGTGTTAGAACATCATTACCTCATAGTCTCTCTGTTAGAGCGTCAGTGCCTCATATCCAGTGTGTTAGAACATCATTACCACATAGTCTCTCTGTTAGAGCGTCAGTGTCTCATATCCAGTGTGTTAGATCAGCTTTGCTTCATTGGCTGTGAGGTCAGAGATGATTGCAGAGCAGGCAGTAAGGAGAAGAGAAGAGAGGAGAGAAGTGGAGGGGACAGGAATGGAGAGGGAAGGAGAGAGGAGAGGAGAGAGGAGAGAAGTGGAGGGGACAGGAATGGAGAGAGGAGGAGAGAGGAGAGAAGAGAAGTGGAGGGGACAGGAATGGAGAGAGGAGGAGAGGAGAGGAGGGGACAGGAATGGAGAGCGGAGGAGAGGAGAGGGGAGGGGAGGAGAGAGGAGAGGAGAGAAGTGGAGGGGACAGGAATGGAGAGGGAAGGAGAGAGGAGAGGAAGGAGAGGGAGGAGAGGAGAGGGAGGGGAGGAGAGAGGAGAGGAGAGAAGTGGAGGGGACAGGAATGGAGAGGGAAGGAGAGAGGAGAGGAGAGGAGAGGAGAGGAGAGGAGAGGGGAGGGGAGGAGAGAGGAGAGGAGAGAAGTGGAGGGGACAGGAATGGAGAGGGGAGGAGAGAGGAGAGGAGAGGAGCGAGGTGACAGGTTCTCTCTGTGTCAGTGAGCAGGGCAGCTATTGGTGCAGAAACAATCACGGAGGCGGCTGCTGGAATTGCTGCAGCAGGTAGAGAAGAGACAAAGGGTGGAAATGTCTCTCCAGCTCCAGCTTTTACTCAGCCTCAAAACACACACACACACATGCACACACACACACACATGCATGCCAACACACACAAACATGCACACACACTCACATAAACACACTGTACCCATCATTAATGCAAACACACATAAACACACACAAACACACACACACACACAGATGTGTGTTCAAAGAAACACAGACCCACACAGGAATCAGAGCTGTCATTCTTCAAAGGCTTAAGCTGTGTGTGTGTGTGCGTGTGTGTGTGTGTGTGTGCCCTCTGAACAGCAAGGGAGACAACAGACAGTCCTGCTGTATCTTGGACACTTCATGGCACTGACATTTGACTCAGGCTTTTCCATCCTGACATTCACACACCCACACACCCACCCACACACACACACACACACACGCACCAGGATTAGAATGTCTTTAAAGAAAGTCCGGTGTTTTTGAGGACATATTTAATGGCTTGAGATGATCATGAAACTTTATTAC
>PYXC01000133.1:1035000-1047500 GCA_015244755.2 Tenualosa ilisha | reverse complement strand
CATTAAAATCATATCCCCCATTACTGCATTACTGCAGCTTTAGGTATCCTAAACAAACTGAGAGGTAGGAAGCAGTGGTATACAAACACACATGCACACACACACTCATTCACACACACACACTCTCTCTCTCCCTCTCTCTCTCACACACACACACACACACACAAACATACACACACATTTACATACTACTACATACGTGCAATGGACTTTGGGGAGTGCAGTGGCATACAAACTAACTCACACACATACACACACACATACACACATAGACACACACACACACACACACAAACATTTACATTCTATTACACACATGTGCTGGAATTTGGGGAGAGCAGCATAGGAGCCAAGGGGAACACATCAGGCAGCTAATCAGCACAGTGAGGAAGCTCCCAGGAGGAGTTGCTGTTTGGCTTTGTTGTTTTGTTCTACATTGTTTGTGTGTGTGTCTGTGTGTGTGTGTGTGAGAGAGAGAGAGAGAGGGAGAGTGTGTGTGTTTGTGTGTGTGACAATTTGCGAGAGTGTGTACTGTATATATGTGTGCGGAGACCTCATTTGTGTGTTTGTATTTGTGTACTTACACACAAGTTCTTGTGTGTGTGTGTGTGTGTGTGTGTGTAAATGCATTACAGAGCTAAACCACAAGAGCCAATGATATTTCAGGAAGGAGCTGGCATCCGTTGGAGTGAGTGCTGTATTTTGCTCAGCACTCTGAGAGGTCCTGATCTTGAGTGAGCACCTCTTGCTATTCAGAGCCTCTTAATTGGGCCAATCTATCAGCATAATCAAGTGTTCTTGCCCCTCTGAGCCCAGGGCCTCCACATGAGAAGGCAAAGACCTGCTCTCCACCCACTGTTGTTGGGGAGCAGGCAAAGAGGAGGCTAGCATCACCAGGCCTGAATGCTCGGATGGCTGGTCAGCTTCAGAGAATCAGATGCAGTCTCATGAGACACAGAAACAAATCAAATATTTGCAGATTAGTTTTAAAGCCCTCACTCGTTAACACAACACCAGGCTGTCTCACTGTTTGGAAGACATGATGATCAATCGTTTATTTTTATGGCAACATCAAGCTTAAGTTGAGTAAACAAGTGGAACACTCACCCAGATTTGCTGAACTAAACACAATAAAAATTGTGAATTTACAGGGTACTTGTTTATTGTTGAAATAATAAATAAGGTCCTTTGTTTAATCATGACGAACCTTATAGAGAAGATATAGGAGTCTGTCTACAGATGCCCCTGTACATGAAATACTACATGAAATCATAACATAAAGACTGGCCAATGGATGAGCTTAATTGTCATGACACCCAATCCAGGGGTTCAGCACCAGTATTGTGTGGATACTTCCTCAAATTCTACTAATTCTTTTTGTAATGAATATGTTTGGTATCCTTGAGATCAGTATGTTCTGAGTGGCGCTGATCCATATTTTTATCTTTGCTGAATATCTGGATCAAGTCATTGATGAAACCTCAGAGAAGCTTCTCCCAGCGTGGGATCAACAGCCAACTGTTCCCCCTCTCATCCCTGTAACGCTCCCAAGGGATGTCAACATTTCAGGGAACACGAGGGCTCGTGCTCTGTGCTCCAAAGGGTATCTTCTGCGAGATGCCATAGTCTGCCGATAAACAGCAGACTCTCTGAGAAGAGAAGGGGACAGCAAGGTTAAGGGTGGATTCACACGCCACCGCTTTTCACACTGGCTGTGCAGCCAATTACTTGGTTTCTGGGCTCGACGGGAGCTCATTGAGAGATGTGGAGGTGAGCTGGAGGTGTCAGCACCTGCTGCGTGGCACAGCTATACTGTGCTGTAGTGCACAGAAAGGGCCTTAACCTTTCTGTTTGTCCTGAGGGATGCAGAGAGCGGAGCTTTGTTATAAACCCCACTGTCTCTCTACTTCAGCTAGCCATGCTGGACCCCCCTAAACTAATTAGCAGAGAGCGGAATGCAGGAAACATGGAACTGTGTAATTTGACAGCAGTGGGCTATGGGCCAGCCTCCAGTCACCTTGAGAGAATTGCCTTTACACCCTAAAAAAGATGCCAGCCATGTATTTTCTTAAAGGACATATAAAGGATGAATGGAGAACCTTGTTCTCTGATGTTAAAATAGAATACATTCAACTGTATCAAAAAAAATCTCAAATGTAATTTTACAATTTCATATTTAGGCTTGGGATTGAAATGGTCCATTTTGACTAAATGGCGCCTTTTTTGGCAACCACGAGTGAACTAGAGTTGGTTTGTGACATCATAAGTAGGCTTTGTTCAATTTGGCCCATTTTTCGTGGCTATTTCTAAGTTCACTATTTCCATACTCATTGTCAAGGTAAAAATGGCTTTCTATTCTGTGTCCCCTTTAATGTTTGTGACCCAATAAAATAAGGGCTGGCCTTGTAACTTCTTAAATTTACTTGAGCGTGGATATTTTTTCATTAAGTTCTTGTTTACTTACTTTCCCCATTTTCTTAATTACCATTTTAATTTCCAAGAGCACCAGTGCATTTAGGGACACCAGCAGTGCCTCTGTTATCTGTCTTTATCATGATAAAGCTGCTTGTTCCCCTCCATACACATACGCATGTTATGTATTCACATAATCAGCATGGATTACAGTAGATTAAAGCAATGGGCATTAAAATACGGTTGAGTTCAGTTTTATGCAACTGAACAAGGATGCTCTCTAAGACTCTTAATTGGCATGTGAAGGGAAAAGTGAATTAATTTACTTGTAGAATTAGACTGAAGGCATTAGTCTTTTTAGGTCACTTGTGGTTTTCAGTCACTAAGCCCAATTTTGCAAATTGCATATGAACGTTTTGACAGAGAGCAACTTTGCAGCTAATTCCCTCATGAAGACAAGCAGATGCCGTGATGAATCTTTAGCACTTTGCGGTTCTGTTGAAAGATTGTTGATATCCAATCAAATTACCCCTCATTCCGTGCTTCTCACACAGTGTGTTGATGGGCCTATTTCACAGCAGACATTCTTCCAAGAAGTTGCAGAGTAAGTGCAGTTGTTATTATTGACAGCCAGCACTGAATCAGAAACGTATTAGCTGTCAGTAACACCTGTGCTTACCCCCCTCCCACTTCTGGGGAAAATGGCTGCTGTGAATTGGGTCCATTGGCTGGGATTAGTGACTTTTGATGTTTTGTTTTGTTTTTATATGTTAGCCAACTGATAGAACAGTTGTGTTTTTTAGCCAACTTATAGCATGTGCTTGTTAGTCAAGGGATAGCACAGCTGTATGTCTTAGCAATATGATTGCCTGACTGGTGTGATTGTGTTTGTTGGCCAACTGATAGATGTTGAGCAGCACGGTTGTGTTTCTTAGCCATCTGATAGCCTGACTGGCATGATTGTGTTTGTTAGCCATTAGCTGTCCTGAAGAGCCACAGGCTTAGACTCTTGTGTCTGCGTCTGCACACCTGCAGCTCTCATTGCCTTTCATTATCATCCCGCTGTGTGACATGACAGCCCCAGTCTCCTGGTCTTCCTCCTCCACACTGGGCCCACCACACCGGTGCTGATGAAACTCAGTCGCAACCCGCTGGGAGGACTGTCACAGCCAGTGGCGGCACCAATCCCTCTTCCACTCGTCTTTCACTCAAAGCCATCGGCAACATCATTTCCCTCGCTTCAATGCTCCTTTGGATGTACAACTCGCAGTAGGCCTACACACACACACGCAATCCCCCCCACACACAGCCACATGTGTGCACGCACGTGGCCATTACCTGCTGTCATTGCTCTTGTCGTTGCTCAATTCCACTGCACTGCGGTGCTGTGATGTCTCAGAAGTGCCTCTCAACAGCCGGCTGCTGCCTCTGTTTCTGTTCAGAAGGAGATGAACTCAGGGACTTAAGATCAATCAGAGCCTGTCCTTGGGGTGGCACAAGGGCATCAGAGGCAGCAAGAACAGACAGAAGCAGAAGCCTTAATGACCTGCTTGCCTGACAAGAGGAGGGGGAAGTGGATGGCTGTAGTCTATGTGTAACCATGGAAGCAGGGAATGAAGTATATGCCATTCAGATGTCAAGAGCCCTGATATAGCTAGAGAGGCCAGCTGTAACTGCATGTTCCTGTTGTTCTGACAGATAGGGCAAAAAGAGCTGTTTGATTCACTAGAGAAACACGTTCACATTACATAGACATTTTATCAACTGTGCTGAGCAACAGACCAGCAAAAGCTAGCGTGATTGTAGAGATGCTGTTCAAAGCCTTCAACACACACACACACACACACACACACACATAGAGAGAGAGAAAGAGAGCGCATAACACAAGATTAGCCATCTAAAGAAATTGAAATGAACTTTTGTAGTTTCAGCTGAATTGAAAAATATGTCCTTTGCATCCCTGGTGCTGCTGGAGTGGCAGTTCCTCCTGTTGGATTGTGTGGCCTTTATGAAAGACTGGGTCCTCTTGTGAAAACTGCACATCAGTCTGTGCAAACACATGATTACTTCCCTCTGTACTCGTGTGCATCTAGCTGACTACTGCATCTGAACATGACATGGACAATTTATATCATTGTTATTATTATAATTATTATCCAATACAAGTAGCATGCTATTCATTCAGGTGGTGGACATGTATTGTGGAGCATGTATTATATCCATGCAACTAGCACAGATTGCTGTCCAGGATGATAGGCCAGCAGTCTAATAACACTCACCTGTACAATTACAGCCTCAGGCTACAGGCTTTTCCAGATCACTTAATGTTTTCAGTCACTGAGTTCTTTAAATGAAGTTTTTTTTGTCTGTTTGCCATTTGAGTGCTGTCTCTCTCTCTTTCTCTCTCTCTCTCATTACCAAAGATGTGAATGCCTTTTCAAAGGAGCTCTCTCCCGAGACGAGCTAACATTCTCTGTTGCGGGAGCACTGAGTGCTTCTTGTTCTTCTTCTCTCTATTGAGAAGAATAGCAGGTTTCCATTTTACCCCGATTGCTCCTGCACATAAAGCACCAGGCATATTGCTAAAGCATACAGCTCTGACCGCTCACAAGCACTCCAGTCTGCACTGCTCACCTCAAGGGCACTTCAGCAATAGATGTACTGGTCAGGGATCGAGAAGGGTAACCCTTTGGTTTCAAGCCTGAAGCCCTAACCAGTTAGCAATGACTGCCCCAGTGAGATGGTGCATGATGATTGATGATTGATGACTCAGTTGTGTCTATAAATGGCTTCACACGTGTTGTGTACCTATATTGATTCTTAAGGGTGATCAATTGATCAGGTCTTCACTCTCTGCTGGTTTACCTGCCGCTCTCCAGTGCCTCTCTGACATGACCTATGACCTGCAGTCTCCAGGGAGACAGAGCAGGAAGATTAATTAAAGAGGTTAATGAAAAGTCTCTGGAACATGAAAGAAAGAAAGGACAAGGAGGAGGATGAAGATAAAAGATGGTACACTGAGAGAGGAGGAGAGAAAGAAGGGAGGGCAGAGAGAGAAAAAGAGAGAGGAAGAGAGAGAGAGAGAGAGAGAGAGCGAGATGCAATGGCAGAAGCAGGAATAGATCTCTAGAATTAATCTTTTGACTCAATGGGAGGGTCAATCTGTTCTAAGCGGGTGCATGCTTACGCATGATCAGAATCCCATCAAGGCCGTCCTCCTCCCCTCCTCCCCTCCTCTCCTACTCCCCTCCCTTCCTTTCCTTCTCTCCTCCTCTCCTCCTTTCATCCCTTCTCCTCCCCTGTGCTGCATGTCCCCCTTGGGCATTTATAAGCTTCATCAGTGATGTATTCCACTACTGCTCTCGCTCTTATGAGTGCAAAGATGAGAGAGGTGTGGACAGATAGAGAGACGGTGAAAGAGAGAGAAAGAGAAAATAGAGAGAGAGAGAGAGAGAGAGAGAGAGACTGAGGAGTGGAGAAGCATGACCCTGGAGGAGGAAGAGAAGACATGAAGATAATAACACAGAGGTGGAGGTAGAGAGGTGGTGCATTATTGATGAGGAGGGGGAAGGTGGAGGACTGTGGAATGGACTCATGATTATTCAGAACGCCTCCTCCACCCCCACATTCACCACCACCATGCTACCATCTAACCCCCTGATTATAGTCACACAATCTACTCTACTCTACTCAACTCTATTCTACTCTACTCTATCCTACTCTACTCAACTCTATTCTACTGTACTCTATCCTACTCAACTCTATTCTACTCTACTCTATCCTACTCTACTCTATTCTACTCTACTCTACCCTACTCTACTCTACTCTACTCTACTCTACCCACTTTACTCACTCTACTCTACCTACTCTACTCTACTATTACTCTACTCTACTCTACTCTACCTACCCTACTTTACTCAACTCTACTCTACCCTACTCTACTCTACCTACTTACTCTACCTACTTACTCTACCTACTACTCTACCTCTACCCTACTTTACTCTACTCTACTGTACTCTACTCTACCCTACTCTACTCTACTCTACCACATCTCCCTCCATTCCCACTAACCCCCCTGCCCCATTCTCCCTTACACCCTCTCACCCCCCCCAGTCCACCTACTCTCAATCTTCCCTCTCTCTTACCTATTCCCCCCCGCCCCCTGTCCCTTTCTCCTCACATTTCCTCCTCTCCACCAACTCTCAATCTACCCACTCCTCCACCCCTCCATCTCTCCTTTCTACTCTCCCTCCCTCCTCCTCATTCTTCCTCTCCCTCGTGCTGTTCCTGGTAGCAGCCCTGACTGACACATCGGCATCTATTACACACACTGCACATCCACATACATATTTAACATCATACTGGATATAGATGTATGTATGAGTGGGCATTCAGCCAGACGGAAACACAGTGTGGAGTAAAAAGGTGACCCAAGTGGGAGTTTGGGGAACTGAACTATGGTGTTTATTCAGTGTCAAAGCCAATCTTTCTCCTTTTTATTCACATGCCCGAAGACACACACACACATACACACACAAAGACACACATGCATGCATACACGCACACACACACACACACACACACACAAACAAATTGTTGTGAAAGGCTGTGCTGAGCTTTTCAAGGTCAGTTTTATGTGAACAATAGCCTTGTGCTTTTAGCCTTAACAACACGCAGACAGACAGGCACCATCATAAGAGAAAATACAGGTGCTTTCTCTCTCTCTGTGTCTCTCTCTCCCTCGCTCTCGCTCTCTCCCTCTTTCTCTTTCTCTCTCTCTCTCTTTTGATTCTCCAGTCTAATGTGTTTTTTTCCCTCTGCTCCTGTGTTTCAGAATAAAGTGCTTGACATCGATGGGGTCAAAGTGAAGCTGCAGGTAAGCCGTGCTCTTTGGATTCCTCCTGGGACTTTCATCCCAGCCTCTAACATGCTAACACGCTAACACTCTCTGCTGCAGTGGAGTCCCTACGCCTGCGCTGGCATGCTAATCACCCCTCCCTCAATAATGAACTCTACAGGGCTACTGCATACGCACACACACACACACACACACACACACACACAGGGACATGTGCCCACGCACACACACATAAATATGGACATACATGCACAAAGGGACATGCAAACACACACATAGGCACACACACACACACACACGCACATGCAAACACACACATAGGCACACACACACACACACATACACAAACACACACACACACAGGGCAATGGCTCTGCAAGCATCTCTGATTCTCTGTGCAACCACTGGAGACAGACAGCTGCTCTCTTGCTTGACTCACACACACGTACCCACTCACATACACACACAGAAAAAGAAACACACACTTGTCTGCACACACACACATACACACACAGACATAGAAACACACATACTAAACTGAAACACACATAAATGCAGGACATGTGCACACACACATATACACACGCACACACACACACATAGACACACACACGCAATTATTTACATTAGCATTTAGCAGGCGCTTTTATCCAAAGCGACTTACAAAACAGCACAACATTCAAGCTACAGCACAATGGAAAACTAACAAAGAGTGCTAATATTGCTAACATGAAATCTGCAGTATTTTGAGATGAAATCGCAATAATGTGATAAAAAGATGCAATTTGGAGAGAGTAAGAATAAGACAGTAAGTGCATTCCCGCTATTCAGAAATTCAAGCCAGGAGATATTCAGGAAGACAGGAAGAGTTGGGTCTTCAAGAGTTTCTTGAAGATGGAGAAGGTGTCTGTTGATCTGGTAGCACTTGGATGGTCATTCCACCAGCGTGCAACAACACATGAGAAGAGTCTGGAATGACCTGCGTGAGGTGTTGGCCATGCCAGATAATGTTCCTTGGAGGAACAAAGTGGCCGGCGGGGTAACATAGGGCTCTAAGAGAGTAATCAGGTAGATGGGAGCAGAACTGTCAATCACCCTGTAGGACAACATAAGTGCCTTGAATTTGTTGCGAGCAGCTAAGGGTAACCAGTGGAGTTCAATGAACAGAGGCGTGACATGTGCTCTTTTTGGCTGGTTGAAAACCAGACGTGCAGCTGCATTCTGGATCATCTGTAGTTCACAGGCTAGGACTGATAGGTGGCATTGCAGTAGTCAAGGCGAAAGATAATCAAGGTCTGTCCCAGGAGCTGGATTGCATGTTGGGTTAGGTACAGCCTGATCTTCCTTATGTTGAATAGGGAAAAACGGCACGACCGGGCCACAGAGGCAACGTGATCAAACACACACATAATCAATGGCCGTATGGAGGGGATAAACGTTGACAAGGCTGATTAGCTGTGCTGTGTTCAGGCCTGTGTGCTTCCCATTAATCTACCACAGGCCATGAGCCAACTTACAGCAGCAGGATACAAGAGGGGACGAGGAGAGAGGAGAGGAGAGAAGAGAAGGAGAGGAGAAGAGGAGAAGGAGTGGAGGCAGAAAGTGGAGAGAGGAGAGGAGAGGGTGGAGGGAGGAGTGGAGAGAAGAAATTAAGAGAAGAGGGGGAGAGAGAGGAGAGGAGAGAAAAGAGGAGAGGATGCTAGTTTGGTTGGACTTCTGATTCCATTAGTGTTTTATAGCCACCTACACACACACCCACTCACCCACCCACGCACATACACAAACAGAAACACACACACACACACACACACACACACACATACTCAAACATTGCCCATACACACACACAAACACACATACATTACAAGCTTGCCAAACATCAGAGGCAAGCTTGTAATTATATGATGAAGTTAATTATTGGGGCTGATGGATGCATTTGCTGTGTGATGTGTTCATTCAGGTTAATTGGCCAAGAGTGCTTTTGTGTGTGTTCTGTGTGTGGTGTGTGCGTGTGTGTGTGTATGTGTGTGGTGTGTGTGTGTGTGTGTGTGGTGTGTGGTGTGTGTGTTTGCACATATAAATACATGAAAGAAGCCCTCAGAGAGAGAGAGAGGGGTGGAGGAGTGTAGTACTGAGTGGAGTGTGTGAGTGTGAGTGTGAGTGTGAGTGTGTAAGTGTGAGTGTGTGTGTGTGGTGTGTGTGTGTGTGTGAGTGTGTGTGTGGGGGGGGGGGGGGGGTTCACGAGGCAAAAGTAGAACACAAGAAAGTATGACATGAAAGACTGACAGAGGAACAGGAAATAAAATGGGACAGTTGTAAGAAGATGAGAGAGAGAGGGAGGTGCAGAGAGAGAGAGAGAGAGAGCATTAGAGAGAGAGAGTAAGAGAGCAGAGAACATTTGATGTGACAAGAGAAGTGTTGAAAGAGAGCCTGTGATACAGACAGAAAGAGTGAGAGTGTGTGAAGAAGAGGGAGGGGCCTATGCACTAGCATGAGGATATGAAGATATGAGGATCCTAGTGTTTATCCAGGGGACTTTCAACTACACGGCAAGGAATTGGCAAAGATGTGAGTGTGTGTGTGTGTGTGTGAGAGAGAGAGAGTGCTGGACAGACAGACATCCTGTAGCCTGATTATGACAGTATGACCTCTGACCCCATTACCCACTAAAAATTTGATACAGCATAGACCAAATAGGGGCTTAGCAGCCAACACTAACTGAGTGAGACTCAGAACCTGACTTTGAGTTTCATTGTCCTACGCCCCATACAGTTAGTACAGTTAGTTAGTGTCAGTTTGCTATTCGACAGTCTGTGTTGTATCAAATTTATTGTCAGTGACCTCAAACAATAGGGCTTTGGATTGAATCACACCAGATTTCTCCTTTAACCGTTTATCACTCGTGTTGTCTCTGCTCCTACACTGAGGCCCGGCTCATTTGAGGGGTTATGGCCTTAGCTTCCAACTAGCACTAACTGCTAATGAACATCAAGCATCTCTTTTACACTGGAAGTTACCATTGAAATTACTCCTCCTAAAGTGCTAACGGTGATGATGTCTTAATGGGATATGACAATGGAGCTCACCGAGGATATAAAATCTTGCATTAATGCAGAGAGTCAGAGATCTACTGCACTATTCAATATCTTTGGTCGGTCATAAAGGCTGTGGGTCAGGCTCATCGAAACACAAAGTGGCACTTTGCTGTTGTATGCTATTATGGTCTGGTCAAAGGACGCCAAGGCTCATTGGAATTCAGGCTGCACCACTCCTGAGCAATGGAGGCGAATCCAGGTGGAGTAATTGCCCAGCTCTGCTCAGTGATTGCACTGTTATTATTGTTGATGATTTTTTATTCTAAGAGCCCCTGGCTCACTGCTGACCTGCAACGCATGGCAGTCTTGTTCCAAGGCAGTATGGCGGTGTGTTTTGAAGTGTGGGGACCAATCACACTAAGTGAACCTCCAAAGACACTCCCAGAGGTGTGTGGGAATACATTGCTTGGTGTGCTAAATGATGCGAGGATGTGTATGCACACACACACACACACACACACACACACACACACACACACACACACACGCACACACACTGTCTCTCACTCTTATCTATCTCTTTACAGATCTGGGACACAGCCGGCCAGGAGCGCTTTCGCAGTGTGACTCATGCCTACTACCGTGATGCTCATGGTAATAGAAAAGCACACACACACACACAAACACACACACATACACACACACGCACAAACACACACACACACACACACACATGCACAAACACACACACACACACACACATGCACAAACACACACACACACACACACGCACAAACACACACACACACACACACACATGCACAAACACACACACACACACACACTCACACATTTGCACAAACTCATTCAAACACCGCCTTTCACTGTCATCCATGTCCATATAGCCACTTTAACAACATATGCAGTAGGATGCTCCCACACACCAGTGCACACCAGTATACACCAGTGCAAACCAGTGCACACCAGTATACACCAGTACACACCAGTACACACCAGTGCACACCAGTATACACCAGTATACACCAGTACACACCAGTACACATCAGTGCGCTCATAGTAAGTGCCTCTTGAAATGTTGCACATATTCCACTCTCACTTCAGCAGCAAACACACACACACACACCCCATACACACACACACCATGCATGCAGGTATGGTATGTGCACAATCTCCCAGATACACACACACAGACACACCCCAAACCCTCACACACACAGCCTATTAGTAAATGGGTTTTTCTAAGCATTCATTCAGTCATTCAGTCCCAGCAGTGGGGTTGCTCTGAAGTGTTGTTGCTGCTGTGCTGTTGAGATTCATTTGGTGTCTCTGAATTTTTAACAGCAACACAGGAAGCATGAATGGGACTAAAGGTCTCCTCACATCCCTCTCTTCACATTTAAACATATAAGGCTTTGTGTGCGTGTGTGTGTGTGTGTGTGTGTGTGTTTACTCATGTACGCACACACACACACACACACACACACACAGACATCCACCAACATCAGTAGACCTTTGCCAGATCGTTTGCAGCCAATTGAACATCATTGAATCAGCATCAGTGGTCAGTGGGTTTAGTAGCCACGTCTCTAAAGCTAACCTGTTGTTCGCGCATGATAACATTAGTGAGCTAGCTAGTGAATCAGTACTGCAGACGATGGGAAACCCAGTCGGGCAAGAGAGTTCATTTACAATGACGGCCATCAGGGGAGCAGCAGCCTGCCTCACATAAAGAGCATTGAGTCTAAAGACAAACTACATGTGACTATAGAAATAATAAGACATAGACTCTGATATCAGTGCTCCCAAAGCCATTAATGACCATTTTCAATCAGTCAACAAAACACATAAAACAGCTTTTCTCATCCAGTTTGACACAGATCAACTTTGTTATATATGTAATTTACAGGATCTGCTGTGTTATATATATTTTGAGTGAATATTGCAATAGCAAACTATCTAAATGACATTTTTATGTATTGGTGTACCTCTGGCAGTTGACAAAAATGGCCCATGCAGTGAATTTAATGAATATTTCTCTGTATCTCTGTAAGCTGAAGGAATGTGCAGACGCAAATCACAATAAATGTTATACGACTATGCTACTTACTGTAATACATAAGACATGGATAGTACCACTGCGAGACTCCTTTGTGGAAAGATAATTTGTGCGTTTG
>PYXC01000133.1:995000-1022500 GCA_015244755.2 Tenualosa ilisha | reverse complement strand
GATGGTAGCTGTGATTCAAACACATTTTTTGGCTACTAACATGCTAGCCAGGTTCCTCAACCACTTTGCTACCATCAGTACAGCTGTGTCCTCACATTCTGACGTTGTTTCTATGTCAGATTTGGACATTTTAACCTAAAAGACTTAAACACAGCTCCTGTGGCCAGATAGAGAATTTGTTTTGCTCCTGGTTACATTGTGACATATAGCATCAACTTTTAGTCCAACTCTAGTTTTTGTTTAGTTTTGTTTTTTCAGGCTCTGATTTCACTTTGCTTCGTCTCACACTGTTTTGACATTGGTGATAACAGGATTCAAAAGCCGTCCTCAGAGTCTCCGGGGGGCAGGGGATGGGCTGCAAGGCAGTGAGGGTAGTGTGTGTGTGTGTGTGTGTGTGTGTGTGTGTGTGTGTGTGTGTGATGTTTGCTGTGATGTCTGTCATCACTGTGTCAAGGTGTCTGGGTCAGGGGATGGCCAGCGAGACGACAACAGGAGTGCTCGCACACTCGTGTGTGTGTGTGTGTGTGTGTGTGTGTGTGTGTGTGTGTGTGTGTGTGTGTGTGTGATGTGATGTTGTGATGTTTGTGTGATCAGTCATCAGCCTGGGTTGTCATCCCAGTGATGCACACAAGACTTCTGTGCTTCATATCAACCCAACACAGAGCCTGCGTCAGCACTAGTGAAGTTCCCTCTGGCTAAACTGTGCTGTGTTCACATATCAACCCAACACAGAGCCTGCGTCAGCACTAGTGAAGTTCCCTCTGGCTAAACTGTGCTGTGTTCACATATCAACCCAACACAGAGCCTGCGTCAGCACTAGTGAAGTCCCTCTGGCTAAACTGTGCTGTGTTCACATATCAACCCAACACAGAGCCTGCGTCAGCACTAGTGAAGTCCCTCTGGCTAAACTGTGCTGTGTTCACATATCAACCCAACACAGAGCCTGCGTCAGCACTGAAGCCCCTCCTACTCTGCTGTTCCATATCACCCCACAAGCCTGCGTCAGCACTAGTGAAGTCCCCTCTGGCTAAACTGTGCTGTGTTCACATATCAACCCAACACAGAGCCTGCGTCAGCACTAGTGAAGTCCCCTCTGGCTAAACTGTGCTGTGTTCACATATCAACCCAACACAGAGCCTGCGTCAGCACTAGTGAAGTCCCCTCTGGCTAAACTGTGCTGTGTTCACATATCAACCCAACACAGAGCCTGCGTCAGCACTAGTGAAGTCCCCTCTGGCTAAACTGTGCTGTGTTCACATATCAACCCAACACAGAGCCTGCGTCAGCACTAGTGAAGTCCCCTCTGGCTAAACTGTCCTTCTAAGTTTTAGAATGTGCCTTATATCAACTTCACAGTGAACTATATGGGGTTGGAGCTCTGTTAGCACCCTGGTACATCAGTTAATCACAGCTGAGTTTGAATTGAATCAGTAATCATAATACTGATACTATTATGTCATTTCAATATCACTGTCATATTTTAGTTGTAGGTAAACCATAGGTAATGTGGTATGGCTGTACTGTAGTTATTGATTGACCTAGATCTGGTCTAGATCCATGTCTGCCTGTGGGATTACGTAGTAAAGTGGACCTGAATCTAAATCTGATGCTGAATCTGAATCAGTCTGAGACACATAGAGTTAGCCCTCTTGTCACCCAGGGCCGTGTTGAACCCAGTTTGATCCATTAAAGTCACAGAGATCAGGATGAGTGTGTGCGTGGACAGGAACATGACGTGTGTGATGGCAGATCAGAGGTCTGTTGAGAGACGGAGTGGAGGATTAAGGCTGTGTGACAGCCCCTGTTGATGATGAGGGGAGACACATAGTTTCAGTGGGACGGAATGATCTGACAGGAGAGTGAGACTGAGGTATGTGTGTGTGTGTGTGTGTGTGGGTGGGTGGATATGTGTGTTTGCATGTGTCCTTGTACATGTTTGTGTGCATGTGTACATGTATGTGTGTGTGTGTGTTTGCGCAAATTTGTGTGTGTGCACATGTGTGTGTGTGTGCGTGTATGTGTGCATGTGTGTATGTGCACAGGTGTGTGTGTGCGTGTATGTGTGCATGCTTGTGTGTGTGCGTGTGTGTGTGTGTATGTGGTTTTGCTCTGTAGCTGAACTTGCTAGTTTACTAGCGTTTGAAGTGTGAGATGAGACCTGAAAGCCAAATGTAAAGTTGCTTCCGGTTTCATCACATTCTCCGGAGGATAATTTGGAATTCCGCACTGTCGAGCCTCTACTGAGGGAGAGGTCACGTGTGAAAATAAGCCTATTTAGACACGTAATCTATTTAAAGGGGGAACAACACACTTCTTGCTGAGGTGCTAATCAACTCATTAAGGACTTCAAACAGGAAGGATGGCACCTACACTTTTCCTGTCTCCTGTGCTGTGATAATCACTGTGTGTGAAACAGCTTTAGCATCAGCTGTGATGATTGCTGCTTGTCAATGATCTGTGAGAGGGAGGTGAGCCCACTAGCATGTAGCTAAAAGCACAAACGCGCAGGAATGATGGTGTTTGTGTTTGTGTTTGTGTTGAGGTGGAGAGAGCTCCCAAACAGTGTTGAGATATAAGAAAATATTTTTGCGTCTGAGGTTTTAGTTGACACACACACACACCACACACACACACACACAGGCAAACGTAGGAAAATACAGAGCCATAAATATAAATACACAAATTTATGCATAAAAAATCATCATGTAACAGATTGGAGTGGTTACTTGCTGGGTAATCACAGATAGCATGGTGTGAAGAGACTACACGGCTTGTCTCCTCTAAGCCAATAAATCATTAGTCACACACACACACACACACACACACGTGCACGCACAAACACACACACACACACAGACACACACACACACAAACACGCACACACACACACACACACACACGTACACGCACGTGCACGCACAACACACACACACACACGCGCACAAACACACACACACACGCACAAACATACACACACACACAGTCTCACTCAAATATTCACACACTTACTCACACATGCAAACAGACGCACACACACCCAAACAATCTTACTCACACATTTACACACTTATTTACAGCCACACACACAAACACACACACACACACACACACACACTGAAAGAGATAACACAATGCGAGATGAGGCTAATCTGTATTAGCCGCTCACTGAGGCGAAACAAACAGCTCATTTTCTGCCCCTCACTGGAGGGAATCTCTTCATTACACCTGCCTCACACGGGCCCGTCAGCCCTAAATCAACTCCAATCAAGCCGTTAAAGGGGCCAGGATGGGCTTGGGGGTGTCATGCCTGCGTGAGTGAGTTACTGATACACCCTCATCACTACCCAGCGCCTGCACTCTCCTGCACCAGGATAGGCTCAGAGATGTCACTTCTCACACCGCATATGTGTGTGTGTGTGTGTGTGTGTGTGTGTGTGAAATACTGCAGACACTTTCATCATTGCACACACAAACGGAATGACAATTCCAAGGAGCTGGTTAGTGGAAAGACAGCACGTGGATCAGCCATATCTCTTCACCAGTAATGTGTGTGTGTGTGTGTGTGTGTGCGTGTGTGTTTTCAGCACGTGGATCAGCCATTTCTCTTCACCAGTAATGTGTGTGTGTGTGTGTGTGCGTGTGCGTGTGTGTTTTCAGCACGTGGATCATTTCTCTTCACCAGTAATCTCTCCAATGGTGCTTAACAAGGAAACACAGTGTTGTTGGCTCTTTGTGTGGATGTTTATACATATTCGTCTGTGTGTGTGTGTGTGTGTGTGCGTGTGTGTGTGTGTGTGTGTGTGTGTGTGTACCTGTGTATGTGTGTGTGTGTGTGTGTGTTTGTGTGTTTTCAGCAAGTATGAGTTCCCATGAAAACTCAACAGTCAGGAGTTGTTTGTTTTATCCGCTGACTGTTCAGACAGGGTTAAGCTTCAGCAGACGAGAGAGGAGAGTAGGGGAGATGAGAGAGGAGAGGAGAGGAGAGAGAGGAGAGGTGAGGAGAGAGAGGAGAGGAGAGAGAGAGGAGAGGAGGGAGGAGAAATGAGAGAGGAGAAGAGATGAGAGCGGAGAGGAGGGGAGATGAGAGGAGAGGAGAGGAGAGGAGAGGAGGGGAGATGAGAGATGAGAGGAGGAGAGATGAGAGAGGAGAGGAGGGGAGAGGGGAGAGGAGAGGAGGAGAAATGAGAGAGGAGAAGAGATGAGAGAGGAGAGGAGGGGAGATGAGAGGAGAGGATGGGAGATTTGAGAGGAGAGGAGAGGAGAGGAGACGAGAGAGGAGAGGAGGGGAGATGAGAGATGAGAGGAGGAGAGATGAGAGAGGAGAGAGGGGAGAGGGGAGAGGAGAGGAGGAGAAATAAGAGATGAGAGGAGGGGAGATGAGAGAGGAGAGGAGAGGAGGAGAAATGAGAGAGGAGAGGAAAGGTGGAGAGATGAGCGAGGAGAGGAGAAGAAATGAGAGAGGAGAGGAGGGGAGATGAGAGGAGGAGAGGAGGAGAAATGAGAGAGGAGAGGAGGGGAGAGAGGAGATGAGAGGAAGAGAGGAGGGGAGATGAGAGGAGGAGAGGAGGGGAGATGAGAGAGGAGAGGAGGGAGATGAGAGGAGGAGAGGAGGGGAGATGAGAAAGGAGAGGAGGGGAGGAGAAATGAAAGAGGAGAGGAGGGGAGATGAGAGAGGAGAGGAGGGGAGATGAGAGACGAGAGGAGGGGAGATGAGAGGAAGAGAGGAGGGGAGATGAGAGGAGGAGAGGAGGGAGATGAGAGGAGGAGAGGAGGGGAGATGAGAAAGGAGAGGAGGGAGGAGAAATGAAAGAGGAGAGGAGGGGAGATGAGAGAGGAGAGGAGGGGAGATGAGAGGAGCCGTGTGTGTAATTTACTGGGCCACATGATGGAATTCATGACAAGAATAAAACCATAAATTGTCAAACAGCCTGAGGTGTCTGAGAGAGAGAGGGATAGAGAGAGAGAGAGACAGAAGAAGAGGAAGAAGAGGGAGAAGACGAAAGATGAACTTGGTTGGGGCGTGGGGTGCGGTGAATGGCATTAATAGGCCATTCAGGCAGTTTAGTTTTATATTGCCAGCCGTCGGCACTCACTGCCCACTCCAATACACATGCAGCCACATTAAATATGAACTAAAGGGTTTTTAAGTTCATATTTTCACATGCAGTGCATACAACAGCTTGGAGCTATGAGATGGCAATTCTGCTGCTCTAGAAATCTGCTGTGAAAGTGTGTGTGTTTGTGCAAGTGTGTGTGGCTGTCTCTCTGCCTGTCTGTCAATCTGTCTATCTGTGTTGGTGGGTAGGTATGACAGAGAGAGCAAGAGATAGAGAGAAGGAAAGTGTGTTTGTGTGTGTGTGTGTGTATGTGTGTGTTTGTGTGTGTGTATGTGTATGTGTTCTCAAGACCCCCTCCATTCATTAGTTCAAAGGCAGATATCTTCTCACAAACACTCTTTAAACTGCTCCTCCTGAGACTTACAGAGGGATTGACTTACACAAGGCAGATTGTCCACACCATGGTGAGGTCATAACCAGTGACATTTACTGTAATGGTGAGATGTTTCTATCATAGAAATAATGGCCATGATGGTTCTCATAACACAATGCAATGGTAAGTGACAGTTTATGTGTGTTTGTAAGGAGGATGTCATGGAGACACCATGACTCCTGCCATGAACATTTACAATGACAGTAACAGGACCTAGTGAGTGACGTGTGTGACGGTAGTTATCTCAGCAGTATGACACTGACATAAAGTGTGTATGACAGTATGATTATCATCTCAGTTTGTAGCACCTGAGCTCACACGATGTGTGTGTGTACAGTATGTGTGTGTGTGTCCTATGACTTTACTCTAGATCAAGGAAGGGAACCCTGCTTTCAGTGTTCTTGTGTCTGTGTGTGTGTTTGTGTGTGTGTGTGTGTGTGTGTGTCCTATGACTTTACAGTAGATTGAGGAAGGGAACCCTGTCTACAGTGTTCTTGTGTCTGTGTGTGTGTGTTTGTGTGTGTGTTGTGTGTACGTGTGCGCACATGTGTGTGTGTGTGTGTGTGTGTGTGTGTGTGTGTGGTGTGTGTGTGTGTCCTATGACTTTACAGTAGATTGAGGAAGGGAACCCTGTCTACAGTGTTCTTGTGTCTGTGTGTGTGTGTGTTTGTGTGTGTGTTGTGTGTATGTGTGCGCACATGTGTGTGTGCGCACATGTGTGTGTGTGTGTGTGTTGTGTGTGTGTGTGTGTGTGTGTTCTATGACTTTACTGAGATAGAGGAAGGGAACCCTGTCTACAGTGTTCTTGTGTCTGTGTGTGTGTGTGTGTGTGTGTGTGTGTGTGTGTGTGTGTGTGTGTGTGTGTGTTCTATGACTTTACTGAGATAGAGGAAGGGAACCCTGTCTACAGTGTTCTTGTGTCTGTGTGTGTGTGTGTTTGTGTGTGTGTTGTGTGTATGTGTGCGCACATGTGTGTGCGCGCACATGTGTGTGTGTGTGTGTGTGTGTGTCCTATGACTTTACTGAGATAGAGGAAGGGAACCCTGTCTACAGTGTTCTTGTGTCTGTGTGTGTGTGTTTGTGTGTGTGTTGTGTGTACGTGTGTGTGTGTGTGTGTGTGTGTGTCCTATGACTTTACTGAGATAGAGGAACGGAACCCAGTCTGCAGTGTTCCTCATGGTACGGAAGAACAAATAGAATAAGATTCAGTTTATGGAAATAAACTGAGCAGTTGGTTGCCAGATTAACGAACGTAACTTGACACGCACACATCAGACCCACTGTCAGAGAAGCTATTTCAAAAATGGAAGGGAAGCCAATTATAGTGGTATCAACTTGTACTGTTCTGTGACAGGTCGCAATATTACACAACGGGACTCGCAGTGCGAATTATGCGTAATTACAGTCATTGAAAGTGTCAGCGTTTTCAAAGAGCTCTCATATTTTCACTTGTGCTTCCCTTTGGATGGAAGAAATATCCCAAGATGCACCTGTGCTGCAGTCCTGCACTGCTAAATTGTGTGTGTGTGCCCTGTTCTGTAATAGCATAGGCCCAGCACAGGAGCCGGGCTGACAAAGAAGGTAATGCACACGCAATTGGACTCAAAGAGGTTTACCTAGGAGTGGAAGTGTGTGTGGGGTTTACATGTGTGGGGAATTTTCCGCTGCTTTGCTTTTCTCTTCCTCAGACAACTGTGTGTGTGTTTGTGTGTGTGTGTGTGTGTGTGTTTGTGTGTGTGCGTGTGCGTGTGTGTGCGTGTGTGTGTGTGTGTGCGTGTGTTTGTGTGTGTGTGTGTGTGCATGTGTGTGTGCGTGTGTTGTGTGTGTGCGTGTGTGGGTGTGTGCGTGTGCATGTGTGTGTTTGTGTGTGTGTGCGTGTGTGTGTGTGTGTGATATTCACACTCTCTGCACACACAGGGTCGGGGTCTTATCTTCAATTACTTTGTGGATGTTGGTCTCTCTCTTATCCTCCTTACGCTGAATAGAAAGCAAGCCCACAACCAGATGGAAACTAAGATCATACTGGAGGATCTCTGCTTGTGTCACAGTGGTTATTGTTTGTTTGTGTCTGACTGTGTTGGCATGTGTGATCTCTCTCTCCCTCTCTCTCTCTCTCTGTATGTTTTGTGTGTGTGTGTGTGTGTGTGGAAGGGGGAGGGGGTCTGTGTGTGTGTGTGTGTGTGTGTGGAAGGGGGGGGGGGTCTGTGTGTATGTGTGTGTGTGTGTGTGTGTGTGTGGAAGGGGGGGGGGGTCTGTGTGTGTGTGTGTGTGTGTGTGTGTGTGTGTGTGTGTGTGTGTGCGTGTGTGTGTGTGTGTGTGTGTGTGTGTGATAGTACGGAAGTAAGAGAGCCTATGACGGAAGGAGGAAGAAGGGCTCAGTTCATCTCCCCTCAAGAAAGACAGCATATGTCCAGAAATAAACCATAAACCAGAGAGAGAGAGAGAGAGAGTGACAGTGATCGAGTGCTAGAGGGAGGGAGATGTGGAGGAGAGGAGAGTAAGAGAGAGGGAGAGAAGGACAATGAGAGAGAGCGAGAGGGACAGAAAGAGAGAGGAGGAGGGGAAGGGGGAGAGTTAGAGAGAGAGAGAGGAGGAAGAGAAGGAGGAGAGTTAGAGAGAGGGAGAGAAGGACAAAGAGAGAGAGCGAGAGGGACAGAAAGAGAGAGGAGGAGGAGAAGGGGGAGAGTTAGAGAGAGGGAGAGGAGGACAATGAGAGAAAGAGAGGGACAGAGAGAGAGCGAGGAGGAGTATTAGTGAGAAAAGCTGGAAAATAAAAGAACAGACTGAAAGCAATGGCTGACTGAGTCTGGGGGGAGGTGAGGGGAGGTGAGGGGAGGTGAGGTGAGGAGGGGTCGGGGGGGATTTGTCTCCTCACATAATGCTCTCAGAGCCCTTGGGAATACACTAGATGCTAATTATTTTAGCTTTCCTATCACAGTATCTGCTTTTAATTTCGGAAATATAGAAACGATTGATGTGATTGATGTGACTGACGTGACTGAAGTGATTGATGTGATTGACGCGATTGATGTGATTGATGTGATTGATTCGATTGATGTGATTGATGTGATTGATGTGATTGTCCCATTCAGGAGTTCTGCCTTTGGCACCTGGAGCCGAGCAGAAGAGCTTAGATTATTATTGCGTAGTTTCTCTTATTTCAGCATGGCCTGATGGGAACTCTAAAAGCATGTCCACAATATGCCATGGGGTGTGAGAATGCGAAGACGCTCTGAGGGTTAGGTACCTGTGCCTGTCTATGCTGGTAGAGGCCTAGATCTACTGAACACTACTTGCCTACCTTCAGACAGTGGCCCCCTTTTATTTTAATTCATTGGACCTTCAAGTTCTGTATTCTGTTGCATTGCAATCTTGAAAACCACTCCAGCGACCTGCGTCTTTCTGTTAGACACACTGTTCTTCCATCTGATTTAGAGCATCTAAAGTAGATGCTTGGGGCAGGCTGAGTGTGTGTATTGACCCCAGTGTGATGGACCCAAACGCTGCCAGAGCACAACGGAGCTATTCTCCAGGCAACACAAGTTGGCATCTCTGCAGCCATTGACCCAGTTTGCAATTCAGCTCAAGCCCTCAGTACCTCTGGCAAGCTGCAGATTCATCTCCAAAGCCTTTGTGAGTTCTTCTTTTTATTTTCACTGCTACAAATGTTTTCTATTATCCATGATTACAATGCTCAAACACATCCCCGTTCGGCACGCTAACAAAATGTCCTGACCCTCCTCGCTCTCTCCTCTCTCTGCTTAGTCAAATGATGAAGGGTAGACTGAGGCTGAATTGTGAGAAATGGAAACTTGGCCAGGGCTGATTGCAAGACAAAATATGAAGAGCAAGAAATGAATGTTGTATTGCTGTCTGTCTCTGTGACACCGTGTGTAAAATGAATGTTGTATTGCTGTCTGTCTCTGTGACACCGTGTGTAAAATGAATGTTGTATTGCTGTCTGTCTCTGTGACACCGTGTGTAAAATGAATGTTGTATCGTTGTCTGTCTCTGTGACACCGTGTGTAAAGAGGCTTATCAAGCACAGGGTCTGCTTCACATTCAGGGAGGCAAGTGTGTGCAAATGTCACGCTTGGCATTTAGGAAGGATGCAGTGTGTGAGAAGTCGAAGTGTGACAACCTGGGTTGGAATTTGAATATTAATTCAAACCAAGTGCTTTATTTACCAGCAGTGTGTTAGGCTTCACCACCCGCACAAACAACACAGTTTTCTAATGCATTCAATGAAGAGAAATTACAATTCTATTATATTATATTATATTATATTATATTATATTATATTATATTATATTATATTATATTATATTATATTATATTATATTATATTATGAAAAAAACATTAATATTCAGGAAGGATCATAAAACATCCTCACAGCCTCCCAGACATTTCATAACTGATGCTGACCTCATGGAAAGAAATATTGTTATGATGATAGGTTTATTTATTTATATTACAATAAATAAAGTGTCAATACAAAAGTAAATTAAAAAGAGAGCATAAGAGAGAGAGACAGAGAGAGAGAGAGATGGAGAAGCTTGAGGCTTTGAGCACAATGCAATGACAAATTTATTTTCCAATAGCAATCAGACCTTAGCTGATACTCTAGTGTTTGAATTAATCATGGAGCTGAAGATTCAGCAGGAGATGCAGGAAGGGGCCTCCCTTGCGCAGCAGAATCCCACTCACCAGTGGCATCTATCAGATTTAACTTATGCTCCCACGAGGAGTTGTGTGTGTGTGTGTGGGGGGGGGGGGGGGCAACAGTACAATACCTGCAGAGCTGAATCAGGCCTGTCTCTCTTATGAGATTAGAAAATGGCCTGACTCACATTTCTTTCGAAAGATGAACAACTGAAAGGGTCCCATTACTCGGCTGGCCTGCGTAATAAAACACATACACACACACACACATTTAAATTTCTCACATTACTCCAGACTACTCCACTTCTACAGAAAACACACTGCTGTGGGATTGGAAGAAGAAGAAGAAGAAGAAGAAGAAGAAGGATGAAGAAGAGGGAGATGAAGATGAGTACATGGTCATTGTGGCGTTGAGGAAACTGTGGACTGTATCAGAGAGGCAGGCAGTGATGAAGGCTGGGACAGCACAGAGTCATGCACTTAAGCCAGGAGCTAAAGAGGACTGGAGAAACAGGACTCTAAACTAAAGAGGACTGGAGAAACAGAACTCCCTGAGACTAAAGAGGACTGGAGAAACAGGACTCCTGAGACTAAAGAGGACTGGAGAAACAGCACTCTGAGACTAAAGAGGACTGGAGAAACAGGACTCTGAGACTAAAGAGGACTGGAGAAAAGGACTGAGACTAAAGAAGACTGGAGAAACAGGACTCTGAGACTAAAGAGGACTGGAGAAACAGGACTCTGAGACTAAAGAAGACTGGAGAAACAGGACTCTGAGACTAAAGAGACTGGAGAAACAGGACTCTGAGACTAAAGAGGACTGGAGAAACAGGACTCTGAGACTAAAGAAGACTGGAGAAACAGGACTCTGAGACTAAAGAGGACTGGAGAAACAGGACTCCCTGAGACTAAAGAAGACCAGAGAAACAGGACTCCCTGAGCCTATATGCTTCAGATGCACAGTGATGGCCAGTGAGATCATCTGGCTGTATCAGCACAATGACAGAGGAACTGTCTGAGGAATACAAGAAGACTCTTCATTTAAAAAGTACAGAAACACTCTCAGTAGAGCTTTCTACTTACATTAATTCACATCAATTTGCTGTCTGCTCAAGCTGTCTGTGCCACTCACCATGACTGGGGACTTTTTCCTGGCCTGTCAGTTCCTTTCACACTGGCATTGTCCACATCCTGCTAGATCGCTTCAGTGACCTTGATGAGGCGAAGCCAATAAAGTCATTCAATGAAACTGATGAATAGGAAGAAAACAAGAGACAGGAGGAGAGAGAGAGAGAAAGAGAGAGAGAGAGAGAGGCTAAGAAGGGCGGATGGGGGGATGAAAAGACAAGCAACAGATAGCCAGGAGCATAACTGTAACACTCCCTTGTATAAGGTGGCTCTTCAGAATACCACAGAAGGCTACAGTAGCATCAATGGACCCTCCTGTCTTCCCCCAGTGTTTAGGGTCCCAGCCTGCTAACAGAGCTGGACTAACTGCTGCGGTGAGCAACAGGTGCAAGATAAACAGCCCCCAAACAGCCATGAAGTGGACAGGGCAAACAGCCTCACTCTGGGGCTTACAGGACTTTGGGACAGTGACTGGCAGGCAACACATTATCCTTGCATTGTTCTACCAAGCCATTACGCCATCCCCTAATTCTGCCACTCTGCCCAGATGCCCTTGGGTGCCCGTGCATCTCCGTGTCCGTCTCTGTGTCTGTGTCTGTCTGCCCCACTGCTAATGCACCTTAATGAATGTTAATGCAGCTAATGCAGATTAATGGCCCTGAGAAACCCAAAAGCAATACAACAAAAAATTACAGACCCTCTCTTTTGCTCACTAGTGCTCGCACACAAACACACACACTGTCCCTCTCTCACACACACACAGATACACACAGAAACATAGACCCCCCCGCCTCTCTCTTTCTCTCTCTCTCAGACACACACACACGCCTGCTGAATTTCAGCCGGTGACTAATGCATTGCACAGGCACAGATGGCGGTCGTAGGGCTGGTCAGCCAGTAAGCCTGTGTGGCCCAACCCTGGACTGGAACAGACCACTGACCATCTGGATGACTCAGACAGACTGCTTGACCAGAGCATTTTAGCCAGCTCAAAGCCATCATGGTATTGCTCTCTGTAGTCTAAAGGGCCTTTTACCCCAGGAAAGATTACTACAAAGATAACACTAACACTTGCTATGAACCCGGTGTTCATAAATCATTGGACATAGGTTCTTAATATTTTATAAAGCATTTATGAAGCTACATAATTATTGACATTAGTGTTTATAGCTGTACATGTTTACTCATGACCACACTGATAAGACATTATAAAGTTTGTGACCATTTGATTATGGCAGTGATGATAATTATCTTTCTTAAGCTTTATAAGAGGTAACATTGTTTTTTTCTAATGTTCATAACAACTAGTTAAGAGATTTAAGATACAAGCCACCAGGCAATACAGACAGTGAGTAAAGCAGTGTGGTTTGGCACTTGGGTTGGTTTCTTTTTGTAATTCTCAAAATCAGTCTGAAATTGATCCCAACGATGTTGTTTTACATGCTGGATTTTTTTTTTTTTTTTTTTTGGTGTTGGTTAGATGAATACCACTGTAATATGAGAAAGGCCTATGGCACAAGTTGGTTGCCAAATCATTAATTTTATGGATGATACTGTAGGCTTTTGCTGCTAAGGTCACTAAATATTCAGTGGCAATTACATGGATGAAGGGGATCCAGTGTGATTTATTTGCACTGAGCTGGTCTTGTTGCCTGCGTAAATTTCAGTGCCTAATTCAGACCTTGAAATGAGCTGTTTGCTCCAGGAGCCACAGAGAGCATGAGAGGTGGCTGTAGACACCAGCTTCAGTGTTTCTCTCTCTTTCTTCACAGCGGTTTCATATTCTAAGTAATACACAAAACATTGTGTTGCCATGAATTCAATTACACTCTCATTTTGAATGAAGCTTTTAGTCCGAGTGACTTATAGCCAAGTAAATACAGAAACCTGAGGTTGCTTGAGGTCATGTGGCCATTCTGTTTCCTTTGGGAAATCAACTCATAGTATATTTTTTTATGTAATCATGTTCAAGGTAAAATTCAAGCGGTAATGACATACCGTGTATATATGTGCAAGTGAGGCAGTGTTATGACAGGGGTGCTTAACATAGGTGGGGTTCAAAAAATACTGTATTGCTCATTGGCCTGTCGGCTCTTAAGGTTCTACTCCCACATTGATTGCCAAAGCATGGCATCAACATCAAGCACTATGGGATTCTGAGTACAGAGAGACTGGATGAGAGCCAAATAGATAAGCTTTTCTGTGTGTGTGTGTGTGTGTGTGTGTGTGTTTGTGTGTGTGTGTGGTCTTCACCAATCTATTAGGTGTTGTGGAAAAGAGGGTCAGGATGTAGTGTAGCTGGCCTTGAGCTAGGTGATGCCAGTGTGTGTGTGTGTGTGTGTGTGTGTGTGTGTGTGTGTGTGTGTGTGTATTGGGGTCAAGATGCTCAGATAACTCAAGCCTCTGTGGGAGACATTATGCCGTGGGGGATTTGAGGCTGTAAACAATACAGCAGTAATAAATAAATAAACAAATAAAAATGTTCCACTCCTTCGTTGTAAAGGGCTGTGACGGCTTGTTTGGGGTCCTGTGTTTCAGAGAAAGTAAACAATTTCAGCAAGCAGTGAATTTTCCAATGTGTTTGTGTGAAACAGATGACTCATTCGCAAAGCTTTCACAAGCAAACTACAAACCCGAGTTTACTGATGTATGATGTATTGCGACTCCCATGGGGGCGTGGCCTCCTCCCTGGCTTGTTGTTTGTTTCCTGTTGCGTTTCTTTCATTCAGGTGTGCTGGTGGCGCTGACTCAGCAATTAACTGGATTGGGTGCACAGGTCACCTGATGCTTTTAATTCACCTCCACTCCACCAGACTCCAGCAACACTGGGCGCTTGCAGGTCTTTTGTTTGAACCCTTTAACCCAGGTCCTGCCTGGCTCTGTTGTGTTTTGCTGTTTAACCCAGGTCCTGCCTGGCTCTGTTGTGTTTTCCTGTGTTTTGTTATCGTCCTGTGAGTTAATTACTGGTCAAATAAAATATGGCCGCTGAGCCCAGAGCCAAGACTACTCTTTGTCCTCCTCAATGTGGCGCTCATTTGTAATCGTAACATATTTAGAATATTCATGAAATGTAATCAAATCCCTATGACTGCATGTCATTCCCTGGGATTGACATCACTATCTCGGTCACGTTTCAAGGTGTGTGTGTGTGTGTGTGTGTGTGTGTGTGTGTGTGTGTGTGTGAGGAACTGTGTTAACGTGTGTGTGTGTGTGTGTGTGTGTGTGTGTGTGTGTTTCTATGAAAAGCTTGTATTGGCTTCATTCCAATGTTCTGATTCGCTGCTCTCTCTCTCTCTCTCACTGTCTGCCAGAACCCTAGAGCTTTTCAGTGGCATGCATAATCATTGCAACCTAACTGAACAGAGCTTTTCAGTGGCATCCCTAATCAATGCAACCTAACTGTGCAAAGATTTATTCTCAGCAAATAAGCTACAGGCTTTTCTAGAACAAACCAGGAAGCCATGAACCTTTGCATAGACCTGCAGCTGATCTTGTGCGTCTGTCAGGCCTGCAGTCTGTTTTTTGTGGAAACGCTGTGGGATGATCTTGTTGCATATTCATTCATAGGGGTGGTGCTGTGTCAGTTTGAAATGATTGTAAATATATACTCATACCTCCGCTGGATTTAAAAGTGAATGCCTGACATGCGGTGTGAACAGATAACAAGAAATGCATTCATGAATGAAAAGTCTTTAACTATTTTAAAACATCATGAATACTTTTACCTGTAAGCACCCATTGAAAAGGTATAGTCATTTCCCTCACAACGATCCCTGGTACATATTACATTCTACACACTTCATTCTACCACAGAATCCTACAGCTCTACTGCCTGTATTCTAAAGATATTTTACAATTGTTTCTGAGTGTTTTGCATCTCTCTCTCTCTCCCTCCTCCTCTCCCTATCTCTCTCTGTCTCTCTTTCTGTTATAAGTGTGAAAGTGACAGTGTTGTATGTTTTGGATGGTCAGAGGCTACTGTCCAGTACAGTCGGGGCAGTGTGGTGTGGGTGTCCAGCTTTCCTTCAGTGTCCCCAAACTGCGGGCTGCCCACCCATCTCTCACTGGCACGGGAATGAGCCCATCTGTCCTGCTGATAAAGTTCCTGCAACAACGACTCCAACAGGCAGCCCAGCAAACATCACCAGCATAGTGATTGCACAGATGATCTGTTCATATTTGTCCACATTTGTTTTCCTGGATCTGCATTTGACATTTTAGCAAAACCTTATGAACCAGTCATTCTCTGTCCGCTAAAACTGTGAAGGTCTCAGTACCCCTTAAACTCTGTAGGTGTAACAGACATGTTCAGGGCCATTGAAACTGTGTAGGTGTGACTACGTGTTCAGGGCTGATGGACAGGTGACCTTCATTGTGCCCTCACACTGGTGGCATGAAATCTGCATCTGTCTCTCTGCTGAATCAGTCCAAATGAAAAGTGCCTTAAAAATGTGTCCTTTTTGTTTTCCGAACAAGATGTTTTTGCATCTCGTGACTTCATTTGGACTAATCAAGTCTAGTGCACCCTAAAGATGGGTCTTCTTGAGTAGACTTTTAGGACAAAGACAGTTTTATTTAATGTTTGATTTAAAAGTTGCACACACACAAACACAGAGGGGCACGCACACACACACACAAACATACACTCATATATATATATACATATACACACACACACACACACACACACACACACACAAAGGGGCACGCACATACACAAAAATAGACACACACACACTCACACACATACATTCACCCTCATCTGTCATGTTGAACAAGAGTGTCCACAGTGCCCTGGCCTTCAATTACCTCTTTGTGCCAGATATTCAGTTTTGCTCCCATTGTTCCAGTGTCCAGTGGGTTGGCCAGCCCCTAGATGGACCAGTGCTGCAGAGAGTACACAGGGGCCTCTGGGTGCAGGGTGTGGGGGTCTGGTCATGGTGTTCTGTGTGCGGTAGTCTGTTTAGAACAACACTACACTACACTACATCTCCACACAGCCTGAGCTCTCTTTTGTACCGGTCCAAGTGTCCTGTGTCCATCTGATGTGTGAAAAGAGGACAGATGGCTCTGTGGCAGAGCTCAGGGGGCACCTGGGCTGTAGCAGCCAAACTCAGTCCCAAAGTCCCTTCTAAGCTCTAAACCCTGGACCCTCACAGACTTAACTGGTATGACTTCACTCCATGATTGGCTGATGCCAAATAAGTCTAGGATAAGGGTTTAGGGGTCAGGGTTAGGGAGTGCACTGGGATTCAGTCACTATCATCATTATCTTTAGACATTTTCTCCAGGGCATTTAGACATATTAATGGTAGAAGTGATCTGACCCACCGACCACAACACTCCACACCTTCTCCCCAGGATTCCATCTCTTTCATTAGACCTAAGTACTCCCCCTCTCCCCTTTAGAAACAATGTAGAGTCGAATCGTTCGACTGGAGAGAGAGCACTTCAAAGTCAAAGTCAAAGGCATCTTTGTTGTCAATTTCTCCACATGTATGAAACATACAGAGGAGTCAAAGTACATTTCTCGCTATCCCACAGTATAGAAAAAAAATGCAGTAAAGACATTTCCTAACACTAAAGTAAAAAGGTGCACAACAGATGACAGCATTTTTCCTAACACTAAACAATAAACTGCACGACAGATAAGAGACACTTCATTTACATTTACATTTACATTTAGGATTTAGCAGACGCTTTATCCAAGCGATTACAAAGAGGATACATTCAAGCTACAACACAATGAACTAACAAGGAGTGCGTATTGCTAACATAGAATCTGCACTGTTTTAAGTTGAAAGTGCAATAGTGTAACACAGTGTAGAGAAATTAAATTATTAAGTGCATTCTCAAAGTTTATGCCAGGAGATATTCTTGGAAAAGCTTAGTCTTCACGAGTTTCTTGAAGGTGGAGAGGGTATCAGTTGATCTGGTAGCACTTGGGAGGTCATTCCACCAGCGCGGAACCAGATATGAGAAGAGTCTGGACCGACCTGCACAAGGTGTTGGCCGTGCTAGAAAACGTTCCTTAGAGGAGCGTAGCGGTCGTCGGGTGACATAGGGCTTCAGAAGAGTATTCAAGTAGATGGGAGCAGAGCCATCATTCACCCTGTAGGCCAACATAAGTGCCTTGAATTTAATGCGAGCAGCCAAGGGCAACCAGTGCAGTTCAATGAACAGAGGTGTGACATGTGCCCTTTTTGGCTGACATGTGCCCTTTCTGACTTCATCTAACCCATAGACCCTAAAAGCTCCTCAGTAGCCTGGGTGGTTCTTATCTGTGTCTAGCCATGATACTCAGTCACATGGGGAGGCTTCTGACATGGTTAAGTCTTAAATATAGCTCTGTGTGTGTGTGTGTGTGTGTGTGCGTGTGTGTGTGCGTGTGTGCATGGGTGTGTGTGTGCGTTCTTGTGCTGATGCATATAGCGGCGCAAGCGTGCAACATCTGTCGTGTAATTGAAATATAAATGAATTGGGTCTGATGTCACTAGACTGGCTGATGGCAATAAAAACCTATGAAAAGCAAAATATGAAAGTGTTTATTTCCACAGGAAAATTTTCCTCACCAGAGAGGATTGAAGCATCCAAATCTGGAGTGTTCACACTAATATTCTAGCAAAAAGAGATTTGTGTGTGTGTGTGTGTGTGTGTGTGTCTGCATGTGTGTTTTGTGTGTGTGTTTTGCCGTTTCTGATGCTAATGCACTAGACAGACCATGAATATGCCCTACTTACAGTATGTGTGCCTTTAAAACCACGCAGACCTACTTTCATTTGCTTCACTTCCCCACACAATGGATAATTTCACAGTGAAGAGAACAGCCCAGAGCCATTAGAGCGCCTCATTAGGCTGAACATGTGCAGGTTTGTACACATTTGTTCTGCAGACAATGATGTGGTGATGATGACAGTGTAGAGAAAGAATTGTCTGAACACCTGTTAAGAAGCTTGCCCAGAATCCAGACTGTGATGCAGACGCCAAAAAAAGTTACTCAAACACTCTTAGCAAAGTTGGAAGTCTGTAATGGGAACTTGTCTTAAAGGAGAAATGGCCATTTCCCCCCCTGGAAATAACAGCTTCAGATTCAGTCTGATAATAGACTGGAGTACTATAGGATTCATTCTGAGAATAGACTGGAGTAATATAGGATTCATTCTGAGAACAGACTTACATTTACATTTATGCATTTAGCAGACGCTTTTATCCAAAGCAACTTACAACTCATCAACTATCAATTGTTCCGGGCCAGTCTCCCCTAGAGCAACTTAGGGTTAAGTGCCTTGCTCAAGGGCACAATGGTGGCAACCGGGATTCGAACCCACAACTTTTCAGGCTACTTACACGCTAGCCAGGTTCCTTAACCACTACGCTACCACCACCCCGTCAGTCTTGAGTACTATAGGATTCATTAAGATAATAGACTGACATACTAGACTGTTTAGAGTACTATAAGATTCATTCTGATTAGAGACTGTTTAGTGTACCACAGGATTCGGTCTGATAATAGGCTGAAGTGCTATAAGATTTATTCTGATAATAGACCTGAGTACTATAGGATTCATTCTAATAATAGACTGACATACTAGACTGTTTAGAGTACTATAAGATTCATTCTGATTAGAGACTGTTTAGTGTGCTACAAGATTCATTCTGATAATAGACTGTCTAGTGTACTACGGGATTCGGTCTGATAATAGGCCGAAGTGCTATAGGATGCATTTTGATAATAGACTTAAGTGCTATAGGATGCATTTTGATAATAGACTGTCTGGAATACTATAGGATTTATTCTAAACCAGTAGGTTCAAAACCCAAACAAAGTGCCCACCCACCACAAGATAAACAGATGCCTATCGAGAGTGTCCAGACAGACTGGACTTTGCACTGAATAACAGATGCCTATCGAGAGTGTCCAGACAGACTGGACTTTGCACTGAATAACAGATGCCTATCGAGAGTGTCCAGACAGACTGGACTTTGCACTGAATAACAGATGCCTATCGGGAGTGTCCAGACAGACTGGACTTTGCACTACGTGAAGCGAAGTGAAAGAGTCTGGTCCAGCAGGTCATAGTCCCTCAGTGTCGTTCTCCAGTGTAGAGCAGTCTGATGTACCGATACTTTCATTGAATCTGTCATGTTGAAAGATGATGCTAAAGGTGTCTCCCGTTCTTACATTGGTGTCTGCCAGGGGCTAAATACCAATTCTTTCATCAGTTTGCTCTACAAGAGGAGAGAAAGACTTTTGTGGATTGCAGTAACCTCTGGGTCTCAAAGGCTCCAACCTCTTAGATTTTCAGCTGCAGTGCTGATGACCTCGGCCTTCAAATATTAATGCCCTCTTTTGTGTGTGCTCAGTCAGTCCCCATGGTGATGGTGGTGTTTGCTAGCTGCTGCCTGGCCAAGAGCGCTAGGGCCTCTGCCGTGGATGCTGTGGAGGTGTGTGTGTGTGTGTGTGTGCGCTTGTGTGTGTGTGTGTGTGTGTGTGTGTGTGTGTGTGTGTGTGTGTGTGTGTGTGTGTTTGTGTCATCAGTGGATGCTGAATAGATTCCACCCTTCAGTGTAAGTGGCAGTCAGTGACAGGATGTCTGTGCAGTAATGAGGTGCTTTCACCTGTACGCTGGCTGTGTGCGTGAGTGCATATGTGTGTGGTGGTGTTAATGCCTACCTGTCTGACAGCAGAGCTCATCACCTGTGTACAGGGCTGTCACACACACATACACACACACACATACACACACTCACTTTATCCTATCGGGGGAGTGTGTAGAGCATGTCAAGTGTCATTGTCCTCTGGTGTGTGAGTGTGCCAGATTTAAGGGTGATGGCATTGCTGTACAACATCATCAGGAGCACGCCTGTCTGCTCTTGTCTGTCTGCACTGGTGCTCATTTGCCAGAAGCCTCACAAACATGCTGCAGAATTAGGTGACTCATCAAGTCAGGATGAAGGTTAGAAAAAACCCTGAGCACACACACATGAATGTCTACACACTCTACGGATTTCTCACACACACATGAATGTCTACACACTCTACGGATTTCTCACACACACATGAATGTCTACACACTCTACGGATTTCTCACACACACATGAATGTCTACACACTCCACGGATTTCTCACACACACATGAATTTCTACACACTCTACAGGTTTCTCATACACACACTTAGTGGACTGTGTGTAGGTTGGACAGCATTCCTGTGCTGTGTTCACTTTTAGGCCTCCAATTCAGTGGATGGAAAAGGCTGAAGGTTCTCTGCACCACTGGGATGTCTTAGAGGTGTGAGAACACCTCTCAGCTCTCATAATCCCCAATAGACCTACTACTGATTCTCCTAATCAATTACTCAACTGATTCTCTTAATCAATCAATCAATTACTCTCTTTATCAATTAATATATATCCTGAATTTCTTACAGGAGAAAGAATGTGTCTATCTATCTGTCTATCTATCTATCTTGAATCAGAACCTAAACACATTTTCTGTCTAAATTCTTGCCAGCACCCAGCTTTCCCTAATACCTTGCATATCATACCTCACATCCCACCCAGGGAGACTGGTAAGGCTAATGAATTCCTGTAAGGCAAAGCTATTTGATAATTGGCCTACAAACAGAAGACGAAGAACAGAAGCACCAGACGTGTCTACAGGGGCTTCTGATGCCTCTCGGGCTCCACCTGCATGACTCACCAAGAGGCAAATTACTGACAGGCAGACAAACTATTTTGGAATGTTGACATTGGAGCTAACTCCTCTGGGAAGTCAACCTTTTAAGTGAGATGTCTTTGACAAAAAAAACATCCTGTTGATTTGCAACTTTTCCAAAATGATTAGTTTTCTGGAAAGAATATGGCATTATTAGTGTAATGAGGACTGAAAAAAAAAACCACAATATATTCTGTCCTCTAATTATCTCCCAATATTATTAATGCATTGGAGACTTGAGTTGCACAAGATTGTCACTGCACACAGTTAGAGGCACACTTTGAGCAAAAAATAGTGCAGGGTTGTTTTGCCTAACTGCAGTATGTTTGTGACAGATGTTGCACAACTTGTAAACACTCTAGGCATAATATGGAGTGGTAACTATATTTTAAAAATTCTAAGTGACTGACGGGGTTGAATGAATGAATGAATGAATGAATATCCTACATCTCCATCTCTCTATCTGCCTCCATCCTCTCTGTCCCCCTCTCCCTCCGTCTCTACCTGTCTCATTCCTGAGGTGCTGTGTGATTAGGCGCACCTTGATCTCACTTAAATCCAGCTCACAGCCGAAGTGAAGTCTCGTGTGTCCCCAGCTGACGCCGAGCAGATGGCAGGGCCTCAGGGTTAACCGAGAGCTGCAGAACACCTCCTAATTGCTCCTGCACTTGCCTCACCAGGGACTTTTATTCTGAAACTGAACTGGGGTTGGAAAAAACATTCCACTGCGTCTTTCTGGGACGTTACATGTTAGCCTTCACATCCTAGCCAAACGTTAACGCTCTTTTTCTCTGTTCTCTGTGTGGGTAGTGTTAAGAAATATCTTCCTTTCTCTTGTTGATTGATTCCCTGCCCCATATCTCCTCGGCGGCTCCTACTCTGCCATTTGCAAAGGCCCCGTTGTGCTGTTTTATCAAAAGCAGAGGTGAGGGGCCAGACGATGGGAGAGAGAGCTGCTGGCATTTGAAGAAAAGAAATGTTTTGAAACAGCCATGGGGTCATTGCCTTCCTTCCAAAAGAAGTGTGTGGTGAGGGAAAGGAGCTTGGAGACAGACCCAGACACACACAACTAATGATGGACTTTGTAATGGATCAGAGAGACTCTGCTTCAGACAGACAGACAGCCAGACCGACAGACAGGAAGACAGACAGACAGACAGACAGACAGTGTTGTGTGAGATAAGGAAGTTCTCTACTTTCCCTTTGCGCTGGGCTTTCATGGGCCTACAGAATTACACTGAACTGTCTGATTGTTTTAGAGTGGAGGGAACATGAAAGCTCATATTAAACTTTCAAATACACAGACACACACACACACACACACACACACACCATCTGCTGAAAACATGATAGAGGGATGAGATATTAATAATATGAGAGTATTTAATGATAGTAATTGATGTGTGTGTAAGTGTGTATGTGCGCTTGTGCGTGTGTGTGAGTGTGTGTGTGTGTGTGTGTGTGTGGGTGTGTGTGTGCTTGTGCGTGTGCTTGTGCGTGTGCATATGGTGTATGTGTGCATGTGCCTGTGTGTGTGTGTGTGTGTGTGTGTGTGTGTGTGCGTGGGTGAGTGTGCTTGTACACGTGTGTGCGTGCTTGTGCGTGTGCGTGTGCGTGTGCGTACGGCGTATATGTCTGAGTGTGTGTGCATGTGCGCACGTGTGTATGAGTGTGTGTGTGTGTGTGTGTGTGCGTGTGCGTGTCTGTTCGTCTGTCTGATTGTGCATTTGTGTTTGTGTGTGTTCTGATCTAAACAACCTAGGAGCTGAAATATGACAAACTGAGCTTAGAGATGAAGGTTTAATAACCATTACACTCCCCGCGTCAGACATCTCACAAAAATGATGTAGGCAGCCCCACGAGAGCAGGCCTAGATTCTCATGCATTTCCTCAGTGTGGTGTGTGTGTGTGTGCATGTGTGTGCATGTGTGTATGTGTGTGTGTGTGCGTACGTGTGTGTGAGTGCGTATGTGTGCATGTGTGTGTACCTGTGTGTGTGTGCATACAGACAGAAGCACTAGCAGTACAGGCACGGGAGGCTCAGATCAAAGCATGATCAAAGCAGCTGCACAGTACCAGAGTCTCCCACAGCAAATCTCTTTAACCAGGGGCAGTGGAGCCTCTTCCCCCCAGTCTACCTCTCTCCCTCCGCTGGGACGCCAAGGCTGTCAAACGCTGTCTGCCAGAGTGCCACAAACACGCACCCATGTGGGGAACACACAACACAGACGCTGTAGTAAGAAGCCAAATGACATCACAGCACAGCACAAAAACATGGCCAGGTTAACGGCAGGTGAGAGAAGAGAAATGCTAAGAGTTCCCTTTGGTTTCTGGACTCAAACAGACCAGCCAATTCCAGCAGGTCTGCCTACGGCAATGGATCCCAAGCACAGGCCGTCACTGAGAAGCATCTAGACTCAATGACTGAATTGTACTCTAAGCAGGCCATTGAAAGCCATTGCATTCTGAGAGCACACGGGCTTGCATTGCGGGGAGAATGACTCTTGCATATTTCTTAACCTGAAGATGAATAACATGACAAAACTGAACTGAAAGGCCAGGACAGACAGTTTGACAGTCACAGGGTCTTACTCGCTGAATTAGTGTTGTATTTGGAACAGAATTGCGTAACTCACTTTTAACTTTTACCACTTTTAACAGCGGCATCACTGATTTGCCCACCCTTTGCTAAAGAGTCATTGTGCCCAAAAGCAGAAAGCCTCCCAGTCTGGAAGCCGGGGCAAAGCATGCACTAATGGGCGTCATGGAGAGAGACATCAAAGCAGCAGAGCTCTGCATCCTTACTGCTGGGGTCGGATGGGATTCTGTGCCTCAATGCCTGACTTAGATAAAGAGGACAGATTTGCATTCTGTGTCCTCGCGTCCTCTGCGCGTCCTGCGTCTCCTTCGTGCTCCGGAGCTCTCGTTGGAAGGCTGTTGCCAAGGCAGTACAAATGACCTGGCCTGTGATGTGCTACCATGCTGTGCTTAGAGGGTGGAAACTAGACAGACAGACAGACAGACAGACAGACAGACAAACAGACAGACAGGTAGACACAGTGTGTCTGCCCTCAGTAGATTTGGATGTGACAGACACACACACACACATACACACACACACGTATGCATACATGAAGCACAGAGGAACAGAGGCGCACACACACTTGCAGAACAAAGACCTGCCAAAAAAAGCACAGACACATTCCTAAGCACAGCTACCCTGACACACACGTCCCTCAATGAGTATTCCAACAAACCTATGACCCATGAAGGCAAAGCACATGAACAGTTTGAATTCTATAGCACAGACAACAGATGCCATTTTGGTCACAGCTGACTGTGTGTGTGTGTGTGTGTGTGTGTGTGTGTGTGTGTGTGTGCATTCCATCACTGCTGGATGAACTTCTTTATTATTTTCTACTCAGCTCATGCTCTATTTCTCTCTCTCTCTCTCCATCTCTCTCTCTCTCTGTATTTGTCTCTCTCTCTCTGTCTTTCTGTCTCTCTCTATGTCTGTGTCTCTCTCTCTCTCACTCTGTCTCTCTGTCTGTCTGTCTGTCTGTTGGTGTGTGCATTTGTGTGTGTGTGTGTGGGGACTGAGTAATCGATCCATAGTATGGTTCAATAAAAGGAGTTGTAAAGTCTCTCTCTTTCTCTCTGTCTGTCTTTCTTACTCTCTTCCTCTCTCTTTACCTGTTGTCTCTACCTTTGCTTTTTATCCTGGGTGTCCTGCTGAGAGAATCTTCTAGAAACGGACCGCTTTCTATTCATTTCATCATGCGAGGGAGTGACTCCCTTCAGGATATGCGTTGTTTGTCATTTGAAGGCCTTCCACAGCAAGTTTAAAGCCACTTTCTCCATTCAAATGCACCAGCACAGACTTCATGGAGCATTAGAGTGTTCCACCAAGAAGCTTTCTTTAAGCTTAAGAAAAGCTCTTTGGTGTTTTGCACTGCTAGAACGCACAGTTCTAACACCGTGTTGCAGAATATTGCAGATAAAAAATCCCCCAAAAAACTGCAGTTCATTTTTCATCATGGGTCTTATGTGTGTGTTTACTTTACCTTGGCAATATCAGTGTAGCAGACAGGTTGTCATGCCATAAAATCCAGAAATTAGAAATTGAACTGAGAGTCAGTTGAATCCACCATGTCCTCACATTAAAGAATACACTTTTCACGTGTCTTCCCTCTGCACCTGACTCTTTCCCCAGCTGATCCTAGTTCAGTTTTGCCCATGTGTCATTGCACAAGTAAGGGACAGCATTCGCAGGAGCTATTATCTATCTTAATCGATTAAATGACTATGAAAGCAGTGATAAAGATGTTTTGTCGTCATGTTATTGATATCTTCAACAGGTAGCCGTGTAATAAGAGGGATAGCGTCGTGTAAGGAGATCATTATTGTGGAATAACTCCCGGCAGAGCAATACGGGAGCCGAACACACAAGCTGAGCACCTTCTGTGTTTAGTGTGGCTGCTTGTGTCCATTTAGTTACAGTTCTCCCGTGTGGATGCTTACTTTAATTACAGTTATTCAGTGTAAATGCTCATATCAGTTTAGTTACTGTTCAGTGTGACTGCTCATATTGGTTTGGTTACTGTTAACATTTTGCTAACATTATCGCAACGTAGATAGTGAATGTGACTAGTCCTGACTGGCCAGCAAGACAGTGAGAGCTATATTGAGAGCAGACTGTGTTAGTGTTTTCTGAGTGCTCTCTCTAACAAAGCCAGCGACCTCTAAGGAGATGTCAGGAGACAAACGCTGTGGCTGTCTCTCAGCTCGGTTGCTACCTCATGACTCATGTTGACGTGACAGAGCCTTTTGTCAACATTTACAGCTCATGGAATCCAACGCCAACCTGCTGTCAGCGCAGACGCCGCTGACAAAGACAGATAGCTCAGCCCTGTCACTAGCGTGAGATATACCGTCCTTCCACTCTTTGAGGACACAAGGAGGTCTCTCTCCACCAAGCAGGAGTTACGCCTCCCCTTCAGGCCAGACCTGCTGGTTGTGAGCCATAAGACAGAATCACCCGCTGTGCACTAACAGCCTTTCCCAGCCAGCTAATCGCAGGATAGGAGAGAGGAAAGTCCTTGATGACACTCTTTGCATCTATATTGCTGCTGTCATATCATGTCATATCAAACGCCATCATCTGTCGGTGCCAGAGGCCCCTGATTTAAATGGAGCACCGAGTGCAAAGTCGGAGAAAACTGCCTCTGCATGAATATAAGCTTTTGTGTGGCGTGGTGGATCGTCGAGCTGACCCTGCCAGATCTCAAGTCTTGACGGCAGTGGCAAAGACAGTGGTGGAAACCCTCATTAGATTGCACTGGGTCACTGCTGTAATGACCTCCGCCGTCGCCTCTCTAATGAGTTTTAAAAATCTTACAGTCTAAATTTAGCCTCCATATTGATTCTGCTCAACGGACCAGAAGTCCCTGACAAGTAAACTAAAAGAAGAATCCATGATTTAGCTGCATGGGAATGAATTGACTTTATTAAGGGCTGTTGGTTCATTGAGTAAATATTTCTAGAACAGCTTCAGGCACTTACAGTAACATGTAACACACAAGGATTAATTATGTGCAACCAGCAAGTTGTCTGATTATGGGTTTTGATCGTTTGTGTATGTATTTTGCATTGTGTGTGTGTGTGTGTGTGTGTGTGTGTGTGTGTGTGTATTTTGAATTAAATTAGATCATAGCACACATGTAGCATGATAAATACAGTGAAGTAATGTCTGTCAAATGGTCTATTTGGGAGCCCCATTCTTCTCCCTCACTTGTGTTACACACACATTGTATGTGTTTGTGTCTGTGTGTGTGTCTTTCTGCTCACTGTCTGTCTGTCTGCCTGTCTGTCTGTGTGTGTGTATGTGTGTGTCTGTCTGTCTGCCTGTCTGTCTGTCTCTGTGTGTGTGTGTGTGTGTGTGTGTGTGTGTGTGTGGACCAGAGGTAAAGGTGCTGTCTCTATCTGTTGTGTACTGGCTTCACTGGCTGCACTTACCCCTCCACTGAAGACTGAGTGGCCTATTGGTTAATGGATCACTGACCATCTCTCTGTGTGTGTGTGTGTGTGTGTGTGTGTGTGTGTGTGTGTGTGTGTGTGTGTGGTGTGTGTGTGTGTGTGTTAGCTAGAGCTATAGAGAGGGAGAGAGAGAAGGTCAACTAACAGCTGCCCCAAAAAAGCCAATTAGACAAGACAGCCTCATCCCAAACACACACACACACACACACACACACACACACAAATACGCGCTGTTATGTCCTGCAGAAAGCTTGCCCTTGGAGCCATCAGTGTTTTAGTGCAGAGAGGAGATGAGGGGAAGAGTTGGTGAAGCAGAGATAAAAGAGAAAGAGCCGTCAAAAAGACCGTTCATCATGTCAGTCATAGAACAAGCACTTCCCATTCCTCAACTCTGTGTGTGTGTGTGTTTGTTTGAGAAAGAGAGAGTTTGTGTGTGTGTGTGTGCATGTGAGAGAGAGGGAGAGAGA
>PYXC01000133.1:825000-990000 GCA_015244755.2 Tenualosa ilisha | reverse complement strand
ACAATAGTCCAAAACAGTCACCAGTACAAGAGAACAGAGCAATATAGAATAGAAAGAAGTCCAGACAAACAGCTGTACAAATCCCCAATAGTCTTAATACTGAAACTGAGGACAGAAAAGGAGACACTCAAAAAAGAGGCTTTGTGCATATAGGCTAATAGGCTGTAAAGACAATTTGTTGTTCTGGTATGTTTGGAGAGGAGCAGTGTCATCTATTCAATTTGGGCTTTGTGTAGAGTTGCTGTGGAATGAAAGACTTCCTCAAGCTGTCTGTGGAGCACGGCGTGACAGGAGTCTGCCACTGAGCTTTGTTGTCTGTCTGGTGATTTCTGTGTGAGGGGTGATGGTTGCTGTCCATGATTGACAGCATTTTGTTCAGATTCCTTTTCTCTGATGACTCAGAGAGTTGTAGTATCAACCACAGAACCAGCTTTACTCACCAGCAGCCTATTTTTGGATTTCTTACATTGATGTTGCTTTCCATATGCTGTGTGTTTTGTGCTATATTTAAATTGCTGTCCTCTCACAGGAACAAAAGAAACTTGTCTCAGAGTGACTACACTGGTTTAACAAAAGACAAATAATATAACTCACTAAGTAAATAGATAGAAAAGACAGTGTGCTCCTGTTGGGTCTTAAGCCTGACTGTCACCTGATGTGTGTGTGTGATCACCCCCCCCTCCATCTCCCTACCTAGGCCTGGCTCACTGAGATCCATGAGTACGCTCAGAAGGATGTGGTGGTGATGCTGATTGGAAACAAGGTAAGTGCTAAGCAACATTGATTTGTAGATAGATAGATAGATAGTGTGTGTGTGTGTGTGTGTGTGCGTGTGTGCGTGCGTGTGTGTGTGTGTGTCACTAATGATGGGGTAAAATTGTATGCTGCCAAGATTAAGCTCCACTAACACTAGAGGAAGACTTGAGTTCAGGCAAGCACATGTATGTGATTATTTTGTGATCTTGGGAAAGCTTGTCATTTATGAATCCTCAGAAATGACACATTCTCAGTCTAAAACAAACTCCCTACAAACAACACCACCCAAGTTGTGTTTGTGAAGCTATTTAGCGGTTTGCCTGGTTAGAGGATACGTCTTTGAAATTAATCTAGAATTTGGTGAGAAGCCATCCCCACCACAGAGGAGCTCTGTGTGGTTCCCCAGGAGAGGACACCTCTGCAGGCACATCCTGTGCCCCCGCCCCAGCAGGCTCTCTGCTAGAACAAAGCTCAGCTTTGAGACTTTGAGCAGTTTCTTTTTTAGCTCGGTGACGCAGATCTCTCTGCCGCGATCCTTCTCTCCACTGTGATCTGTCTCATCACTTCCTGATTAGAGCCTTTGCCACGCTTCCTTCTCCAGCAAGGAATCCTCGAGTCAAGCTCTTCACAAGTGCACACCGATGTTTTGATTGGGGGGAACATTTATAGCAACCCTCCGGGAAATGTGATTTAATGCTGGGTAATAAATGTGCTTGCTTGTGCAGGTTGTGTTTCACTTGCTTAACAACAGCAGTAAGTTTGGAAACCTCCACTCTTGCAGACATCTGAAGATTTTAGATAATACAATATCACATCCAATGTATTGTATCTGTAGAGGAAAACACCAAGGACTGTTTCAGCTTCCAACACACACGCACAGTCTCTCTCTCTCTCTCTGTCTCTCTCTCTCTCTCTCTCTCTCTCCTTCTCTCTCTCCAATAAAGATGAGATATTGCACTATAGCGAAGTAAATTAACTCACAGCATGCAGTCTCTTTACCAGCAAATAAGGTGGCCATACAGTAATAATGACATTGTTTGCCTTTCAACCCAGCGGAAAATAACATGACAGACAGAAAACAAAACACAATTATGGTCACTACAGTGGAAGAAACACACCCTCCAGGAGGAAAAACCTTTTCTTTAAAAAAAAATTAAAATAGGTTAAGTTAAGCAGATGAGATTAAACCTGGCCTATAATCTTGACTCAGTTTCCGTACATTTTAATTATGTCCTTATAATCTCCGGATTAGTGGAAACAAAAAGGGGTGCGCTGAAAGGCAACGGATAAGCCAACAAACCCATTTCCCCCACCTCTATGATTAGCTCTGTGCTGAACAAAAAAAAAGAAAAACAAGCTTGCACTGCCTGCTCGCCACACAGCTTAATCATTTCCCTGGTTACCAGCCCATACAGTGCAATGAAGAAGGCAGATCAGAACACAGCAAATGCTACAGGCTTAGCAGGTTGAATGCATATTAGATTGTGGTAGAATTCAATGATAACAGCCTCTTCCTTGGAGCATAAATGTGGTAGGTGAGTTCATCTCAAGCTCGACCACTGTGTTAAATTACAGTAATCACCTCAAACATGTGCAAATGTGGCGTTGTGGGTGTACAGACAAGCCATCAGCAATTATACAGCCACTGTATGTGTTCACAGTCATTCACCAGTATTGCTGTTAATAAACCAAATCATTTGAGATGAAGGGATTTCATGACCGTCGCTGCATTATTGGGTTAATAGTAGTGAGAAGTGAGTCTCATTTCAAACACTGAGGCAGAGATGAACCTCACCACAAATCTGAACCAAAAGGGTCAAGTCCTGTGCTTTGACTGATCACTGAATTGTGCATCCATACAAAAGTTAAGCTCAGTGGCATTTCAGACCAAAACTAACTAATTTGTTCTACACAAAGAAGGATTCAGTCCAGAAACTGTGGCATTTAAGAATTCAAATGGTGTCGTGACCCTGTCTCATACCGGCAGCAGGACACTCAGTAACGTTCACTGCCTTAGACTGCGCTTCAGACAAATTTGATCTAGTTCTTATTTGGTGGTCATTGTTTGCTAGAGCAGACTTCCTGAGATGATTTCTGTGTTTTTGAAGCTGCTATATGTGGCTCTGACTGTTGCTTTCATCTTTAACGCAGCATTGTATTTGTTTGTATTGTATTTGTTTGTATTGTATTTTACAGTGTCTACAGGCAGTAGAAAGTGCTATGGGAAAGCTGGGCCGAGACTAGTTGATTGCCATTTCTGACATAATGTCAGTACAATTAGCCCCTTTCTTATCTCGTGCATGTATACATTATTGTATCATCACCTGTAAGAGAATGAACCGTCACAGAGCTTACTAGCTACACCCCAAGGCACTGAAAAGACTATATACAGACAGGTTTGAGTTGGACCTGTCCTGTGGGATGGACATCTGTACCCACTGACATGACAGGCCTGTCTAGACACCTGTGACTGTGTGGACAGGCTTGAGTTGTTCTTGTCCTGTAGGCTAGACACCTTTATGCACACCTATGACTGTGTGGACAGGCTTGTGTCGTTCCTGTCCTGTAGGCTAGACACCTTTATGCACACCTATGACTGTGTGGACAGGCTTGAGTTGTTCTTGTCCTGTAGGCTAGACACCTTTATGCACACCTATGACTGTGTGGACAGGCTTGTGTCGTTCCTGTCCTGTAGGCTAGACACCTTTATGCACACCTATGACTGTGTGGACAGGCTTGAGTTGTTCCTGTCCTGTAGGCTAGACACCTTTATGCACACCTGTGACTGTGTGGACAGGCTTTTGTTCCTGTCCTGTAGGCTAGACACCTTTATGCACACCTGTGACTGTGTGGACAAGCTTGAGTTGTTCCTGTCCTGTGGGCTAGACACCTTTATGCACACCTGTGACTGTGTGGACAGGCTTTTGTTCCTGTCCTGTAGGCTAGACACCTTTATGCACACCTGTGACTGTGTGGACAGGCTTGAGTTGTTCCTGTCCTGTGGGCTAGACACCTTTATGCACACCTGTGACTGTGTGGACAGGCTTGAGTTGTTCCTGTCCTGTAGGCTAGACACCTTTATGCACACCTGTGACTGTGTGGACAGGCTTGTGTCGTTCCTGTCCTGTAGGCTAGACACCTTTATGCACACCTGTGACTGTGTGGACAGGCTTGAGTTGTTCCTGTCCTGTGGGCTAGACACCTTTATGCACACCTATGACTGTGTGGACAAGCTTGAGTTGTTCCTGTCCTGTAGGCCAGACACCTTTATGCACACCTATGACTGTGTGGACAGGCTTGTGTCGTTCCTGTCCTGTGGAATGGACACTCTGTACTGCATCTCTCAGCCATAACTCCAGGGCTGTACTGGACTATCTATATCATGAGAGGACATGGCCCATATAACACACAACTTCATTTGGAGGCACTCAGTGATGCTGTTCAATGTCATTTAACAGGCTACACACAACACTGACTTCAATGATTGGCTGTGGCACATGAAACATACCGGTGTTTTAAAAGACAGTATCATAAAGTAGCTCTCAAGGCATCCCGACAGAAGGAACGGGGTCCTCTGGAGGAATAGGAAACCATCTGTGAAAAAGGCAAACTTGTGTCCTAGGCTTTGCGTAGTTGGATTTGAGAGGTAAGAAGACATTTCAGAGAGATACAGGTAGTTACTTGAGTAAAGGGGACCACTGATGTCTGCTCTTAAACCCTGCCAACTGTGATAGATAGATAGATAGATAGATAGATAGATAGATAGATAGATAGATAGATAGATAGATAGATAGATAGATAGATAGATAGATAGATACTTTACTATCTGAAATTTGGGCTCAGTATGGTAAGTAAGGTTTGATTCCTTGAATAAACAATGAATAACCATAGCTGAGACATCAAAGTACAGCTGTGTAAGGACAGTGCAGGCAAAATGCACACATTATACACCAGCCCACACATTTCAGGCAAGTCCTCAAGTGGAAAGAGTGGTGAAAGTGTTTTATTTTAAGCCTGGAGACTCAAGAGAGAGGTTACATTCCCCTCTAAGCGCAGTGTTTAAACTAATTAACCACATCAAGCGTTGGGCCCTCTCACTGTTCAAAATAAACTATGTCTCTGACAGTTGCATCTCCCAGGCCAACCGCTGAAGGTTGGACGAGCTAAAAACAAAGTGTTCTCTGAGCTCTTGAAGGCCAGCTCTTTTCACGCACCATGACTGTAAAGTTAAGGGGCTCGTCTGCAGATAAGTCTGACTGAAGAGGAGATCTGTTATAGTTACTGCAGCACCATAGGGAGAAGAGGTTGGTCGGTTATTGCAGCATCAAGCTGTTTGCTCACTTGCTGAGTCTGTATTCGCTTATTGAAAACCCTTTAAACCTAAATCCCCTCCTGTTATCAGGGTACCTGTTGCAGACAAATGCACAGGTCCAGATCTGAGGTATGTTGTGATTAAATACTAATACTATTAAACATCAAAAAATAAAGAAAGAAAGGAAAGGAAAAAAAGAAGCAAGAAAAAAAAAACTACCAATAAACATACGTGCAGCATGGAGGAGATCCCAAGGGAAGATACAAGTTTAGCACTTTTCAATCCTTTTAAAATATAAATCATAATCTTTGTCCTTGGAGGCTACTAAGCAGCTTTAGCCATGCTAATAAATCTCAGAGAGATTTTAACGACTCCTGACGCCAGCGCCAGAAACAGAGAGCCAAGAGATGAGAGGGACTGCTAGACAGAGGAAGTATTTCAGGAACATTATTCTCTCAAGCATCTAAATCTGATAACTTCTGAGGAGAACAGGAAATGGAAATATTACATTTTTCTGGTTTAAAGTCGCATTGGCAGGAAGCATATACAAACAAATGTATAGTCAATTCCTTTCTTGCAGGGCACAGATGATTAAGCTGTCAGACTCAGCACTCCCATCGCATTGACAAGAGCATTTTTCACTCATAATAAGCTTTTTTTGGTGTGAATGGTTATTTGTTATAACATGACACATATGACAGTGCCTCGAGGCCTGTTCTTTGTAGCTCACAGCTCACATAGAGTAGACAGACACAGTCATAACGGCAAAGGATTACGCACAGTAGATAAAAGACCCCCATCATCTCATTTTGATTCCTAGTAAACCTCTAGCGTATACTGCAAAGTGCAATAAAAACTGTTTGGAAGGTGTGAAAGGGGTAGGCTTTATATTACTGAGTAAGTTCTTCTGCCTTGAAGGCCTTAGTGCTAGAAGAACCCTCCCTCTAAATTCTCCCTCCTCACAATTTGGCTCATTACAGTCTGGTTGTTTCTCCTGAGAACTTGAATGCCCCCTCAGTGGCGATGCAGGTACCACCTTGGTTCACATCATGTGACAAGAAGATCTCTAGATGGTGAATGACCCAGAGGAAGATCCAGCTTTCTCTCTAGATGCATCTGCAGGGCTTTGCACTTTAACCTACAAGTTCAGCAAAACACAGTCCCACACTCCTTCCTCACTTTTAGTATTTCTTTCAAAAGTTGCAACACACTCACAGAAGGAACATCTGCTAGACGTTCCAAATGTTTTGGCAGCTCGTGGTGGGCACCAGCTTCCGAGGTGAGGAGAACAACAGCAGTATCCTGTGTCAGCAGAATCTTTGTGCTGATTGGCCTTATGGTGCTTCCTCCGTCTTTTGTTTTCTCACTGTCCGTCTGCAGAATGAGTTTATTTTGGCACATACTTATTGCCACAGCTTATGTCCACGGATGAGCAGAGATGTAAGAAAAAATAAAAAAAAAACATTTTAATACTTTATGGATAATAATAATAATAATAATAATAATAATAATAATAATAATAATTAGTAGTAGTAGTGAATTTGCTCTTCAATCAGAGAGCTTATTAATCAGGTGTATTTCTTTCTGAATATACTTAGAAAGTACCTCTGAAAGTACATGGTTTTGTTTTGACAATTTCTTGCCATTCCAAATGCACTTCAAAGTAACACCTGCTTCAGCAGAACACAAATGATGTTGGCTAGAAATACCAGAGCATTGCCTGCCCTGAGCCCAAACAACAAATAAACAGCTAACCGAACATCTTTCTCTCTCTCTCTTTTTCCCTGAGGCAGCTGTGGGTGTTTACTGACAAGCTTTTCCAGACATGCATAAATTTGACCTGCTGTCAACTGCAGGGGGACGTTTCAGTAATGGCAACATTTCTGGATGTTTTTAGCATTTCATGCAAAAGGAAAGGAATTCTTCACAGCATGATCTCCAAAATACAAAACACATGGCCCTACACATCAGTGCAAATTACGCAAAACTTATTGAAGAAGAAAGACTCCATATCTCCATAAGCAGAAAGGAAATTATGGCTCTGAGAGGGGCAAAAATGTCCAAAGTGTCTTTCAGGACCAGTGATGCACCCTAAATTGGACTGAGAGAAAGCAGGGCTATGGTTGGCACTACTAAGCCCCAGACTACAAACAATGGAGGGGACTTCCCTCTGTGTAAGATGGCTGCAGACGTGATGTTTTGGTTAAATGGCTGGTTATTATTATCTGATTTGTTTTGTACTGCAGGCTGACTCCTCGCAGGAGAGGGTGGTGAAACGTGAAGAAGGAGAGAAGCTGGCTAAGGTGCGTCTCAGAGTCTGACCTGGATGGATTTGACTAGTGTTCCAGAGTATAACCTGGATGTATTTGACGAGTGCAGAACGCTAGCTTGCCATTGAGTTTCCACTTAATTGAGTTAGCAACTTTAGCTGCTCTGCTGCAACAGTTTTGATAGATGATGAGGTCTGCTTTTCTCGGCAGAACCACTGGCTATCAATGGATTGTTGAAAGATGCTGTCCTTGGCTCACTTCATTTGTGTGTGTGTGTGTATGTGCGTGTGTGTTTGTGTGTGTGTGTTTGTGTGTGTTTGTGTGTATTTGTGTGTGTGTGTGTGTGTGCGTGTGTGTGTATGTGTATGTGTGTGTGTGTGTGTGTGTGTGTGTGTGTGCATGTGTGTGTATTTGTGTGTGTGTGTGTGTGTGTGTGTGTGTGTGTGTGTGTGTGTGTGTCTTTGCATTCTGTTTATTTTTGCCCTGCCCAATTGCTATTGATTTCCTCCACAGAAATGCCCAATCTACAGTTTTGGAGTTAATGGTGTTGTTGTCAGATTTATGGTGTGGAAGTAGTATATTAATGTCTTCATTTTGGTATTTTAATCTATGCAGTTACTTATTGCTTTGTTGGGTCGTTTTTACTGTGTGTGTGTCTGTGTTTAGATGATTACAGACAGGGACATAGTGGTGACACACACAGAGATACACAGTGCACTCACACACACACACACACACACACAAACACACAAATGCATGCATATCCCCAGACAGGTGTCAGACAGACAGACACAGACATGTTCTATTTCTCTCTCTCTCTGTTTTTCTTGACTTGACTTGACTTTCTTGAGTTCAGTTGCAAAAACAGTTCAGCCAGCAAAAAAGTTCTGACAGACATCTCCCTGCACAGCTGGAGACATTAGACATTCTTGGAAACAGAAACACCATCAGTTTGCATTTACAAAACAACAAGGCCAGGCAGATCCTCACTGCTCAGGAGTCCCTGGTCCCTACAGAGGGAATGAGACACTCGTGGGGAGCCACAGCATCAGGGCTGATTGCAAGGAAATTGAAAAACTAATAGGTTTCTTTCCAGTACATTAAAATGTAACACACACACAAAAATAAACTCTTAACAAACAAACAAACAAACAAACACCGTGATTTGGAAGTCTTAGAGTTCTAGTTGTCTGCTGATTCACGGCCCTGCGATTGTAATTTTACATCTTCAAGTCCTCAAGTCCTCAAGTCCTCCATTTGCATTTTGTGAGCGGCTCCATGAGACAGGACTACGGGGTGAACCTGGACTATTAGTTTGAAGCTCACTAGACGTAGCCAGAGCACTATTGGTTTAAAGCTCACAAGCCGTATCACAATTAGTTTAAAGCTCACAAGACGTATCACAATTAGTTTGAAGCTCACAAGACGTAGCTGTAGCACTATTGGTTTAAAGCTCACAAGCCGTATCACAATTAGTTTAAAGCTCACAAGCCGTATCACAATTAGTTTAAAGCTCACAAGCCGTATCACAATTAGTTTAAAGCTCACAAGACGTAGCCAGAGCACTATTGGTTTAAAGCTGACAAGCCGTAGAAGCATGCTTGTCCTTACAGCCTTACACTAGTGATACAATCCACTGCTGAGATGAATCACCTGCGCCAAGCACAGAATGTGGCAATAACCACTCAATGGTCCCAAATTATTCATAGCTTAGAGGAAGATTTATTGCCTAAAAAGAAGTGATTGCAGATTTTCTTGCCGCTTCGACCACCTGAGTCTGTACATGACAGAAATCTGCTTCATTTGAACCAGAGTGGTTTACTGCCCAACCCCAGCAGTCAGGCTTCATTTAGACAAAGCAACAGATGAAAAAAAAAGAGCAGTTCCGTGGAAATTGGAATTGTAGTCACATCCACAGCAACAGTAACCTGGCATTGTATTTGTCTGATTGTGATGTCACTGATTCTCGGACATATCAGGATGTGCTGTACATGGAGGGAATGTGGAAAACAGGACAAAATTACACTATAATGGCTCATGTTCTGTCACATGCAATTGCCCAAAACACCTGATTACTTTTACGCCGTTAGTTCTAATGTTCTAGTGAACTCACACATGTAGAACAGTCTGCCCGGAGTGCTTGTTTCTATAGAGACCATGGTTCTGTCAGCGTTGTTATGTATAAGATTTGCATCTGGCTGTAGCTCATTTGAAATTCTGCATTTAGATTTGATTTTTCCTTGTGACTCATTTGTCTCTCTGTATTTATGTCCCCATTTGAATGCATGTGGCAATGGGCTGGATGCTCGAGAATACACAAGCCCCTTTGGATCATATTTGTGCGGGTGTGTTGCCTCTCTCTGCAGGAGTTCGGCGTGCCCTTCATGGAGTCCAGTGCGCGCTCTGGGTTGAACGTGGAGCTGGCTTTCACCGCTATCGCTAAGTGAGTGAGCGCCATCTAGAGACAGTTGCTGGTATTGCTTGTAGTAAAGAATCAGTGTGGAGGTCCCAAATACATTTCCCTCAGAACAATAATGTTAATCTACTGTAATGATCTAAACTGTACTAGTGCACTGCAACTAGCCACAAATAATGAATGAACTGGGAATATAATCTGATGTCCTGATGTGATGTGATGATGTTTGTTAGGGAAACCTTTGGCCAGATAATGAATTTTTACTTTTAAACTTAAGGCACTATTAAGTCTGGTTGAGAATTGTTTAGATGCCTATAGATCTGATTGCATTCATTGCTGGGGAGACCCAGCCAGGGGCCTTAGGGCAGCACAAACATGCACCTCCTATTTGGAGATAAACACGGAGTAAACAAACGCGCCCTGAGACGGCTGATGAGGGTGTTATCGCCACACTCTTATCACTCACCTCGCACCTGGCCTCTCAGACTCATTTCATCCTCTGCTGTTATTTACTCTCTCCTTCATGTCCTTCACCCTCATTGTCATCATCATCATCGTCATTGTGGTCTTCATCATCACCATCATCATCATCATTGGTATCAACATTGTCGTATCTCACTTCTTTTTTCTCTCATCATCATCATTGCCATCATCACGTCATCATTGCATTTGACTCTCTGCTAATCATCATCTTCATCATCGCTGTTGTCATGGTCGTTGTTGTCATGGTCGTTGTTGTCATGGTTGTTGTTGTCATGGTCATTGCTGTCATGGTCGTTGCTGTCATGGTCGTCTTTTTTGCTTCACCTTTTTTCTTGATTCACCAATTTTTTGCTCTTGCTTGTCTTTGTCCTCCTCCTGCCCATCATCTCCTCCTCATCTTCTTCCTCCTCCTCCTCCTCCTCCTCCTCCGGTCCCCATGTTGTCCTACCCCACATAGGGAGCTGAAACACAGGAGCATGAAGGATCCAGACGAGCCCAAGTTCCAGCTGCAGGAGTATGTCAACAAAGAAATGAGAACTGGAGGCTGCTGCAGGTCTTGAAGGGTGCATGTGCATGCACATGTGTGTGTTTGTGTGTGTGTGTGTGTTCAAGCTTGTGTGTGTGTGTGTGTGTTTCATCTCTACATTGACCAGCAACTTACCTTCCTTCAGCTGCAGCTGTGTGTAGGTGTATGTATGTATGTGTGTACGTGTGTGTGTGTGTGAGTATGGGTGTATGTGTGTGTGTTTGTGTGTGTGTGTGTGTGTGTGTGTGTGTGTGTGATGGGGACAGTGCTGACCCACCTCCTTCTGCAAATGTGAATGTAACCCAAGCTCTCAAACAGACACGCCAAGCAACCACTTCTATGATATACACACAACCCATGCATCTCCTGCCACAAACACACACACACACACACATACACACAAACGCACATGCACGTTATTCCCTTCCGTCTGATGTATCCTCTCATATTTAACTGAGGCACTTACACACACACTGGTTTACAGTAATACGTGTGAAATGTCGCCACCTCCTGGCTGAATCCATGTAAATACTTTATTTATGCCTATTAAAGGTCAATTGTGTAACAAATCTACAGAATGACAATAAAACAAGTTAGGTTACCTCAGATAGTAAACATATTATGTTTACATGCATTGCAGTTTAACTGGGTTGTATACACAGTGCCCAGAGCCACACATGTGCCAAAAGCATCAGCCTCATTATACACAGAATCAGAGAACCCAGGTGATTTGAAATGCTAACTAGCAGTAGCATAGCATGTAGTCCAATTGTTTAGGTTACACAGTTCGCCTTTAATTGTCTTGTCCTATGGCATGTCTTTGCTAGCTTTGTGGCACTCTTGGCTTGGCTTCAACGGCCATTTTTTTGTTGTTGTTTTGTTTTTTTTTAACCAGTGCTGACGATGATCACAGCTAGTTCCCTAGTAGGCTAACACTTGCTAGTTCCCTAGTAGGCTAACACTAGTCATGAAACAACATCTCTGGGTGTAGGATACTACTGCCCCGCAATACAGAACCTCACTCTTCACAAACAAACCACAGAGTGCAAATTCCACAAGCAAAGGCCAAGGTCATCATATAGTGTATAGACCTATTCACTAAAGTGTCAAATGGTGTAAATTGTTAGATGGGAACTTATTTTGCAGAGAGATATGTAAAGTCGTTAATATGTTGTGATGTCTCCTTGTTAGCTGACTGGTGTTTTTTGATTACAGTTAAAGACGAAGGACATCACATGTGTAGACTAGTTCACCTCTGGATTCTAGAAAAGTCCAACTGCTGTCCAGAGCTTATAGAGTTATATGTAAAGTAGCAAAAGTAAAGTTCTGCTTTCTTAATCAAATGCAAGACATAAATTCTTCATTTTCTATTAATATATGTAATTGTGATGTACAGATGAATTCTGAGAAATCTCTTTCAATACTGAACACGTATCTCTTGGCAATAGCTCTGAAGCTGTTTACTGATAGTTGATAGGCTAGATGTTTCTAGAGTATTTATTGTGTTGTTCACCGCAGAAACATGGCATTCATTTTAGTATACCAGTTCTTCTTTTATGGAACGCAATATAAAAAAAAAAAAACGCTTCTTCTGTTTGCCCTTCTGAAAGTCTTCTGAAAGTAATGGCTTTCATTTGATTTGTTTTGGTTCATTTTCATATGCTTGCATTACATGGGAATTAGAGATTGCAGTAATTAAAAACATAATTAAAACTATTAGAGCTGTCCAATCTTACTTTGTGCCAATCAGTTCAGTGATGCGTTGACAGTCATGTAAATCTAGAGCTTGTATTATTGCCTCCTTGTGTTCACCATGTTTCACACCTTTTCAATGTACAGTGATTTTCATCTTAAATAAAGTTTTAATGCCAACACTCTGACAAAAAAGGTACACCATCGGTAGTCTTTAATGTTGTTTGGAGTGTGAACTGAAATGGTCAACAACACCATAATTTCATTGACATCTAAACCAACGACAAATCTGTCACTGAGTGCTACATGAACATGATGAGGCAGTCCAACACAATATGAGACTGAAACTTTACTACTGCCCCCTTGTGGGGGAAAAAAAAACGTTACCAATCGGGATCTGGATACCTTATGAATGCGTCAACAGAACACACTACACTGAGAGTAGCATGTATTTATGACATGGAGCTACACTGCATGGTATCACTGCATGAGCAAACACATTTGTATTTAGTGACTGCATTAAAAATCAACATCAAAACAACACAGCAGTACTGGGATTATGATGGTGTCATTCAACTGCTCTTACAGCGTTTGAGCTTCATCGAACACAACTCACCATATCAATACTTAGCTCAGGGAAATACTCCAATGTTTAGTATGTTGGGTGCAAGTCTGGTGTCCTGCATTCCCCCTTGATTTGTTAGTCATGCGTCAATGTCTGTGTTTGTAACTTTGCACATGAAACACCAGAGAAAACTTATCAGTACCATTGATGCTGACTGAGCCATTGCAACAAGTGGCTTTCACAGGTAATACTGTCATAACCAACCAGATGCATCCCATTTTTGTTAGAACTATCCAGCACACTTACAGTACTATTCTAGTGATCTGTACCCAAATACTTCCATGTCAAGCTCACTTTTAGTGCATTCAAAGCTGACGGCCGAGATGAGTTCATGATTCCAAGATTCTCTTCTTCTCCGTCCCTCCAAATTTTCACAAAACACCAGTGAGGTACTGGCAAAAAGCATCAATAAATAACAACATAAAACCATCCTCTCCTCGTTCTGTCACTGACACATACACATAAGTCCACTGAAAACTGCAAGGGCTGTTCCTGCTGAAAAGCAGAGCAGAGGGTTTTTGTCTCGGCCACCTTTGTTCCAATCTCACAGTGAGGACAATGTGCAGCTGAGGCTAGACTGCACCCTTGAGCACTTGGTAGGATATGAGAGCCTCCGAGGGTTCCTTGGTAGGACATAGGAGCCCATAAAGGTTCCTTGGTGGGATAGAGGAGCCCATAGAGGTTCCTTGGTGGGATAGAGGAGCCTGTAAAGGTTCCTTTGAGGGATAAAAGGGCCTGCAAAGGTTTGTGCAGAAGCAGCTTCAGAAGGAACTGTAGGCTTGTCAGATTAAGACTTCCATGTCAGCTGTAAACTCACACTCTGAGGTTCATGTGATGATGGCAACACAGGCTGTTCTTGAAGACCTCATGCAGATTCCACATGTTGAAGATTGCAGGCTACAGGTGAATGCAAATGCCCAGTATTTTCGGATTGTTAACGAGATTCAACAGGTCAGTTGATTTCTGTTGCTCATCTATGATTTGTGATTTATTTTGTAGTCCATTATCAAGCTTCATTAGATTCAGTAGATAGTCAGATGCACTGAATGACTTGCAATGTATGTTTACAAGAGCCCAGGTCACTGTAAGTCAACGTTACGTTAAAAATAATTTTCACTGTAAGACCACTCAAAAGCTCAAGAGATCCAGCGCATTGAAAGTGTGTGTGCATGTGTGTGTGTCTGTGTGTGTGTGTGTGTGTGTGTGTGTGTGTGTGTGTGTGTGTGTAAGAAAGGAAGAGAGTAAAAGGAAGGAAATGATATAGAGAAGATTGGGCCAAGACAGAGAGAGAGAGACAGAGAGAGATGAGTGTTTATGACATTGGCACACAATAACAGGCACAGGCAGATGCAGCACGAAAGATCCAGCTTCTCCCCTGGCTGAGGTCACAGAGGCTGGTCTGCGTTGACCCCTCTCTCAGACACTGATCCTGGGCTTCCTCCAGCTATTGATCCCTGAGGCCCATCGTAGTCCATTCTGGGTCATGCAGCACTCTCTCAACACGGACAAACAGCGCCCTCCTCAGGGCTTGCGCTTGAAGTGCGCCTCCACTACAGACAAACAGTGCACATACACACTCATTGACTTGATTACAGTCCAATCGATTTACAGTCAGCGCATCAGAACAGAGGACAGCTCTCTGCCGATCAATAAGATACTCACAGTTATCTACTCTACCATCAACTATAATGATCAGTCAAATAAAATCATTTCTGCCCTGATTCACACGAATGATGTGATCACATTATTTACATTGACTGATTTGACAGACTCTTTTTGTGTATTGAAAGCCAAAATTGAGCATTTTTCTACTCTACCCCAGGGCTGTCCATCTTTTCATGTTATCATTTTTTTTCACCTTAATTGACATTTATTGTACATGGTGCAATGATCTCAATCTTCTACGTCTATGAAACCTCCATTTGAGGAAATGATCGTGGATCTCGACACAGGTCAACGTTATTTCTTCCCCTCCTGTGACAGCAACGAGACAGCAAAGCTGACTTAGGAAAGAAGCTCACCTGCATACTCCTGGGGTAGCATAGGCCGTTTGACCACCTTCTGGAGGGCTGCGATCCACTCCTGCTGGTCTGCCTCTGTCTCGCAGGCAAACAGAAACTTCCGGTCAGGGGTTACTATGGTGATGCCAAACTGCCAGTGGTAGCCTTGGGTAGATGGAGGCAGACCAGGCAAGACTGTGTAGCTGTTCTCTTTGCTGCCAATAAACACCTCCCCACGGGCATACGCATCCTGAGAGAGGAGACAGAAGAAAGAAGGAGAGAGAAACAGAGGGAGCGAGAAAGAGAGAGAGTCACATGGTCATCATTTTAACCAATACATTTGGGCATTACTTATGTACAAGTTTAAGAAATGGATTGTATCCCAGCTTCCTCCTCCACAGTAGACCCAACAGCTCCCCCACATCCCAAATGCACTGATGCAGTGCCCCTAAGCAAGGTACCCAACCCCCAACTGCTCCCCACATCCCAAATCCACTGATGTGGTGCCCTTGAGCAAGGTGACGCTGACGCCCCAACTGCTTCCTGGGCACCCGATCAAGGCCTGCTTACTTCTCAATGTTGCGCTCCTCAGTGTGTGTGAGCTCCAGGTGTGTGTGTGTGTGAGCTCCACGTGTGTGCATGTGAGCTCCAGGTGTGTGCGTGTGAGCTCCAGGTGTGTGTGTGTGAGATCCAGGTGTGCATGTGAGCTCAAGGTGTGAGTGTGTGAGCTGCACGTGAACTTGCTCCTCCAACAACATGTGTGTGTACTGTATGTGCGTATACACCCTGGATGGGTTAAACACAGATTTCCCACAGGGACAATAAGGCTACTCAATTTAACTTACAATAGCTATGGCCACAGAACTACAGCACACACACCCATAGCTGATAATGGCCACAACACTCTCTCTCTCTTACCAGGGGGTCTTTGAAGTACATCAGTCTCCTGTCATCCATAGTAAACCAGCGCTTCTTAAAACCCTCTGTGTGCTGATCAGAGAATGTGTGGAGATTAGAGACCAGCAAAACATCACAGGAATCACACTTCAATAACAGGCTACACAAAACCACATACCAGAGCAAACACACAGTGAACAGGAGCAAAACATATTTCACTGTCACATAAAACACACATCAGATAATACACAACGTACCCTGGGGCCAGTCTTCTCCATATAACCTTCCTTTATGTAGTTTCGAGTCAGTTTAGGGACCAGCTGCACAGACAAGACAAACTGATCTGAGATATAATAGTGTGTGTATGTGTGTGTGTGTACGTGTATGTAGGAGAGGAAGAGAGAGAAAGATTTTGTGTGTGTGTGTGTGTGTGTGTGTGTGCGTGCGTGCGTGCGTGCGTGTGTGCGTGTGTGCGTGCGTGCGTGCGTGTGTGTGTGTGTGCGTGTGTGTGTGTAAGCACATGTATATGAGAGGGAGAGCGAGAGAGAGACTCACATCATTGTCATGTGCTCCAGGGTAAGCCACCTGTAGATAGTGAAACCTGGAAGCTCTGATGGCATTAAACCAGTCCACCATTTCCTGTGAAGCACGAAACACACACACACACACACACACACACACACACACATACACACACGCACACACACATGCAACCATAACAATATATAACTTTATGTTTGTTCTTCTCACCTGTGGATCTCCACACAATATAGATTCCCTAGATGCTTTCATGTCTCACACCAGACAGAGAAAACGGAGACAGTGAATATAAAAGGAGTTTCTACTGAACAGAAACACAAAACAAATATTCAGCTCAGGGAGAGGAAGTGATCTCTGCCACTGGCTGCAATGATTCAGTATCACATACATGCCCACTGCATACACAACAGCATGGCAAGGAAGACAAAGAGAATGTGTTTGTGTATGTGTGTGCGTGCGTGTGTGCGTGCGTGTGTGCGTGTGCGTGTGTGTGCGTGTGTGTGTGTGTGTGTGGTGTGTGTGTGTGTGTGTGTGTGCGTGTGTGTGTGTGGTGTGTGCGTGTGCGTGCGCGTGCGTGTGTGTGTGTGTGCGTGCCATATTCAGACCCATAGCATGTAGAGACCACCATGCCCTCGTGTTCACTGTCTCACATCGTCACTTTTAACAGACCTTTAGTGGTGTTATTTTTAACACCTCTGGTTATAGACATGGACTAGATACGACCATCACATTTCATCCTATAAATATTCTAGAAATGTCTGTATAATTCATGGCAATTCTACAAATAGTCTCCAAAAGCTTGTGGAACGCCGCATTACAAGAGTCCCCCAGCAGGGGGAGCAACAGCTTCCAGTTCCAGTTCAGGTGATTGTTTACTAAAAGTTAGAGCCTAAGGCATACAGCGAGTCAAATCAGAGGGCAGACACGAGTGTGATAACAACAGATATCAGCCGCAATAATCTAAGTAGCATTCTCACAGTCTCCCAGTGTCTGTGTCAGCTAGCACAAACTGCACATGGGTTACAGTGTGTCATGAGCTGTACTAAAGCACAGCCAAGCACAGTCACACACTGTTGAGGGAAAGGATTGTCTGTGCACAGGAGTTAGGCTACTATGCTACATAAGATACTAGTGAAAAAAAAAACTGCCTAAGCTGTTAGCCATACTGGAAGAGGGTGACTCCATTGTGTTCCAGCCTGCCAAACTGGGCAAGAGTAAGATGGTTACGGTGGGATGAAGGCTGGATTGGGCTGGTGTTTGGACATTGCCAAAGTAAGCTGGTTACGGTGGGATGGAGGCTGGATTGGGCTGGTGTTTGGCCCGGAAACCCAGCTAGAATGATAATCATAAACTGGTCAAACCAGTTAAACATCACACTGCATTACAGTAGAACAACTACTTGCTAAGCTGCAAGTAATTTGGTATTTGGAGTCATTTTACACACACACACACACACACACACACACACACACACACCCAGAGTTACACTCACTTTTCCATCTTCATGATACACAAATATGTTCCTGGTGCTGTTGTCCTTCAGGTAGGTGATCTGGAGACCATGGGAGTGGCCAATCTTAGCAGGCTGGAAAGAGGCGTTTAAAGTCTGAATCTTCATCACCGCTTTGGGCTCCCGCGCCTACACAGAGAAATGGACACACACACACACACACACACACAGTGTATTAAACATAGAGAAATGTGCGCACATACACACATCTTCATGAGTGATTCAAGTCAATTAAAAGTGTGTATGAGTGTGTGTGTGTGTGTGTGTGTGTGTGTGTGTGTATACTATGTATGGAGAAGAATGAAGAGTACTGTGTTTCTGGCTGGCCTCTGTGGCCCCTGTGTTGTGTGGTGCTGTTCTGCACTCACGTCCTGTTTGTTGAAGTACTTCAGGGACCCCTCTCGCTCTGATAAAATAAATCTACGACTCAAAAACTGACCGTTGTCTCGTCCGCGTTTCCATAGTAACCCCTCTCTGTATCCTGGGAACGAGACCAACCAGAGTGGGATGAGAGGTATAAGTGTCTATCATGTGTCACAATCGTGTGTGTGTGTGTGTGTGTCTGGGAGTGTGTGTGTATGTGCATGCATGTGCATACATGTGGGAGTGTGTGTGTGTGTGCATGCATCATATATTAGGTTCAATGCATTACTCCCATTTTCTCTGTATTTCTCCCATTCAATTTGTTGATTATTTATTGTAAAGCAGTACCACCCCTCCTCTCCTCCCCAAGGTCCTGAGGCAGGTTGTGTTTGTGTCTCAGACAATCATTAATTATTCAGATCAGATTACATCAGCGATCAATACCTTCCTTCCGCATCAGCGATCAATAGCTGCCTCCAGGAAATGCAGACCCTGACAAGGGGACGAGCAGACGTCCATCCATACACACCCCAGCCCCCACCCCCAAGACAGATCAGTCACATGATCCCAACCTCTACTGGTGGTCTGCTGGTCGTCTGCACAGCTATATTACACATAAGATTTAGTGCTCCAGCACAGTGGACTTTGCCCACTGGAACGAGTGAGAAGTGTTGGTTGAAAATTTGACAGTTCCAAATGACGTTTTTAGAAAACATAAATCAGGAGGTATGACAACATTTGACATTAACACACCCCCTTCTCCCTTTAATTAGTCATTCACTGCCTACCTGCTAGCGCTTTAGCAGCAACTTTAGCATTCTGCTAACATACTCCCTCATGGTTTTTTTTTTGTTTACTTTTGCAGATTTTGTATTGTGTTCTGGTTAAATGGCTCTGCTAACGTTAACGCTAAAAGTTAGCAAGTATGGTTTTGGGAAGTGCACTGCAGGTCTGTGTGCACAGCACAAGGTAAGGGAGGAAGGGAGTTGAGTTGGGGGCACTGAGTCTCAAGCGCCCCTACAGCCTCCTGACACACACACACACCCACAAATACACACACACACACACACACACACACACACACACAACCGAGTCACACATACTGAGTCACTCAGCAGCTCCTAAGGGAGAGAAGGACTCCTGGAGGGCAGCCAAGCTGGTTTGGCGTGTGCCTGTGTGTGTAAGTGTGTGTGTGTGTGTGTGTGTGTGTCTTCCAAAGGACATAGCCTAGCCTACTGACAACTGATACAGAGTAATATGTTGTTCTTTTCTTTTTGTGTGCACACAAACGCACACAAACACACACACACACACACACACACAGTGCACACACACACACACACACACACACACACACTGTTGCTGTGGCATTACCAGAGCACCTGACTCAGGCTGAGGCTGAGAAGCGCAGAGTCATTGTCTGAGCCTAGCAGCACTAAAAACAAACACAGCTCATCAGTTTACACACACACACACACATATTCTCTCTCTCTCTCTCTCTCTCTCTCTCTCTCTCTCTCTGCAGTTCTGGACAAATCTGAATGTGATATTTAGCACTCAGAAAGACATCTGTCATTAACATTTCCATGGCAACCAAGTGCAAATGGCTTGACTTAAGATGAAAGAATAACACAATAACCTAAATCAAAATCAAAAAAATGTTTTACATAGTAGTGCTGAGGAGCAGGCACTGTGTGTGTGTGTGTGTGTGAGAGAGAGAGAGAAAGAGAGAGGCATCGTCATCTGGCAATTATACCTATAATAATAATACCACACACACACACACACACACACACACGCACACATACACACACACTTTTATGAAGACTAATACGCTAACAAGCATAAAGTGAGTGTGTTTGCAATCATCTGAACTCTGCAGCACTGTAGAGGGAGTTAAACATTTCAACACTGACATTTTATTTTGTCTGTTAGACAAAAGGCTGTATTGACCTATGCCCCCCCCCCCCACTCCCCCCTATTTCTCTCCTTCGGTGAAACAGAGGGTGTTATTGAGAGAGAAAATGGTGAGAATGACAAAAAAGATGCTGATTGTCACGGGAACTCAGCCACATCCCAATCTCCCCACATATACAAACATTTTATGGAATCCAGACTATTCCAAAAAAAGAATGTGCATGTGTGTGTGTGCGTGTGTGTGTGTATGTGTATGTGTATGTGTGTGTGTGTGTGTGTGTGTGTGTGTGCGCATGTGTATGTCCACTGTGCCTATGTGTGTATGTGTTTACTGTGCATGTGTGTCTACAATGCATGCATGCATGTGTGTGTGTGTGTGTGTACATTTCCAGCTCTTTCATAACTGATGAGCCCTGTCAAGGAAACCTATGAGATATTATCACCATGACAACCTGTAATTAGGCTCCATCCCATAATTAACGAGGACTTATTCATCATAGGTGTAGGCTTCTCTCTCCCTCTTTCCCTCTTTCCCTCTCTCGCTCTCTCTCTCTAGGGTCTTTTTCACAGATTGTTCAGTATGACACATATGAACATAGAGACACAGGATGGAGGGTTGTTGTTGCACCTGTAATCAATCAGACAGGAGAGTTAGTGTATCTACAGCGCTGAACTTAGCTTATGGGTTATCTTGACACACTGATCCTTCTCACATCTTCCTACCAATTTTAAGGTCTTTAACCCTTAACCTCATCCACTGCCAGTCTCTGCTGGCTTCTATTGGGTCCCGTTAGATGCATTGTTATATTGATTATGTTATATTGATTATACTGATTAGAATGGCATACTGCTACTACATGCATGCATCATCAAAAATAAGAAGCTTTTTCTAAATTTAAGTTGCAGAGAGTTGCAGAGTTGCAGGTCAAGTTGCAGAGAGTTCCCCTCCTCTCTAATGCAATGTATCTGTATATGTATATGTATAGTTTAATATATTGCAGGCGCTTCGCAGAACAGATTTTCAGGCATTATAGCAGATAGCAAGATAGAGACAGAGAGAGAGAGGTGAGAAAGAGAGAGAGAGAGAGAGAGAGAGAGAGAGAGAGATAGATACAAGTCTGCCACAAAAAATATAAGTAAGGCAGCAGCAGAGACACCACCAAGAGGTAACAATGAAGGCAGGTGCTGCTGTGCATTAAGCTATATCACACACACACACACACACACACACATACACACACACTCACAGATGCTTTATGTGGGTCTTCAGCTGTGTGTTCTCTATTTGAAAAAGCGTGTGTAAAAACCACTGACTACTTCCCCCTTCTAATGCACACTCTCACACACCAGCACACACACCCTTACTCTCTCTCACACACACACACACGTGCACAAACCCTTACTCTCTCTCTCTCACACACACACTCACACACACACACACACACACACATATGATCTTCAGAAACCTGACCACAAACGATTATATCACAAGTTGTTTTCACATGTATGTGTATCTGACTATTTTGTCCTGGGCCTGCAGCAGGTTGCTATGAGAAACAAGCATATCTGTGGTAACTATTCAGGAGTACTCACGTGGTTTGCACAGAATAAACCAACAATTAAAAAAAAAAAAACATTTTGGTTAAAGTTGATCAATTGTGATTGTGTTCATTTTTTATCATGTAACCTCAGTCTGCGTAATGTCCAAATATCAATTCATTCATTCATTCAACTCATCAAGCAAAACATCCTCAGAACAGTTAGTCAGGATTAGCTCCCAAAACAAGAATATGTGTATATAATTTGTGCTGTCTGTCAACTGTTCTGCAAGTGCCCATGTGTGTATGGGTATGAGAGTGCTTATTTGTGTGTATGTGTGTGTCCATGGGTGTATGTATGTATGTCTCTATGTGTGTATGTGTGTGCAGGTGCCTGCGTGAGTTTGTGTATGAGAGTGTGTATGTGTGTGTCCATGTGTGTACATGTATGCTGGTGCCGGTGTGTGTGTGTGTGTGTGTCCATGTTTGTGTACTAGGCCTATATGTGGGTGCTCATGTGTATATGTTTATGAGAGTGGATATTTATCAGCATGTGTGTGTGGGTGTTTATGTGTGTGTTTATGTGTGTGTCTGCATGTGTGTGTGGGTGTCCATGTGTGTATGTATAAGTGGGTGCCTGCATGTGTTTGTGGTTGTGCATGTATATGTGTGTGGAAGTAGACGTGTGCATGTGGATATCCGTGTGTGTGTGTGCGTGTGTGTGCGCAAGTAGGTGTCTGCATGTATACATGAGTGCCTGGATGTGCATATGCATGTGGGTGTCTGGGTGTGTGTATGTGTGGGCCGGGGTGTGTACATGTAAGTAGGTGCCTGTGTGTGTGTGTGTGTGTGTGTGAGTGTGTGTGTGTGTGTGTGTGTGTGTGTGAGTGTAAATGTGTATGTGGAACACAAAGTGCTGGCCTTACCTGCTGAATAGGGCTCTTGTCTCTCCACAAACATAAACTCATTCCTCTCATACTTTGCTCTGATCCACTGTTCCCGGAGCAGTCTGAGGATTGATATGGAGTCAACAGCACATATATCAGTATAAAGTAAGTAACACACACTTAGTCTGTATCAATAAAGTGTAATAAACACATTCCTAAAGGGCTCTGAAGTATTCATAATGCCTTGTTATGATTGACATAAGTGAACGTGACCAGTTAAAGATGGCTATTGATTATTATGCTGCTCCTCACGTCTGCTACTCCTCCCTCTTCTCTAGTCATCTGACCCTATAGCCTGACCCCCTGACCTTTTAGCTAGACTGGACTCAGACGAAAAGACCAATTCAAATGTAAAAAAGAGGACTTCCCCTACATTAATTTCTCAAAAAATTGTCACTGGATGGATGAATGGCTCAATGAATGAATGAATGAATGAATGAATGAATGAATGAATGAATATCCCCCATTCATGAACTTGACTCTTGTCTATTTAGGGCTGTATGAGGGAACTTCACGTTTGTCAAGTGTAGATGGTTCATTGTTCTTTTCATTGCTTCATTACTAGTATTACATCTAAACACAGAGAGTTTGATGTAGAGTCTAAACACAGAGAGTTTGCTGTAGAGTTTAAACACAGAGAGTTTGCTGTAGAGTCTAAACACAGCCTCAGTGGAGGTGAGAGTTTGCTGTAGAGTCTAAACACAGCCTCAGTGGAGGTGAGAGTTTGCTGTAGAGTCTAAACACAGCCTCAGTGGAGGTGAGAGTTTGCTGTAGAGTCTAAACACAGCCTCAGTGGAGGTGAGAGTTTGATGTAGAGTCTAAACACAGCCTCAGTGGAGGTGAGAGTTTGCTGTAGAGTCTAAACACAGCCTCAGTGGAGGTGAGAGTTTGCTGTAGAGTCTAAACACAGCCTCAGTGGAGGTGAGAGTTTGCTGTAGAGTCTAAACACAGCCTCAGTGGAGGTGAGAGTTTGCTGTAGAGTCTAAACACAGCCTCAGTGGAGGTGAGAGTTTGCTGTAGAGTTTAAACACAGCCTGAGTGGAAGTGAGTGTTGGATGTATAGAGTTTAAACAGAGCCTGAGTGGAAGTGAGTGTTGGATGTATAGAGTTTAAACAGAGCCTGTGTAGAAGTGTGTTGGATGTATAGAGTTTAAACAGAGTCTGTGTAGAAGTGTGTTGGATGTATAGAGTTTAAACAGAGCCTGTGTAGAAGTGTGTTGGATGTATAGAGTTTAAACAGAGCCTGTGTAGAAGTGTGTTGGATGTATAGAGTTTAAACAGAGCCTGTGTAGAAGTGTGTTGGATGTATAGAGTTTAAACAGAGCCTGTGTAGAAGTGTGTTGGATGTATAGAGTTTAAACAGAGCCTGAGTGGAAGTGTGTTGGATGTATAGAGTTTAAACAGAGCCTGTGTAGAAGTGTGTTGGATGTATAGAGTTTAAACAGAGCCTGAGTGGAAGTGAGTGTTGGATGGAGAGTCTTGCAGCAGCCATTAATGGTCTTTCTTGCCATCACTAAATAACTACCTCTGCTCCCCATTCTGAGTCTACACCCCACTCTCTCATTATTATGCCAAGCTAAGATAAGCACGCACGCACACAAATACACACACACACACACAAACACAAACACAAACACAAAGACAAACACACAGACACACACACACACACAAACACAAACACACACGCACACAAAGACAAACACACAGACACACACACAAAGACAAACACATACACACACACAAAGACAAACACACAGACACACACACAGACACACACACAGACACACACACACATACATACACACACACACACACATACACACACAGACAAACACACACACATTCTGCAGAGACAGGATCTCCTAAGTTGGCGTGCTAATGTGATTATAGTGGAGAGTTGGCCCACACAGCAGCTCTCTCTATCCCTTCCCCCATCTCTCTCTCCCTTTCTCTCTCTCCCTCTCTCTCTTTCTCATTCTGCTTTTCTCTCCTATTCACTGCCTCTTACTCCTCATGTTTGTTCCCATGATTTTGCCTGAGCCTGCACCCAGCCTCAGCACATAGAGATGGCCCAGAGGCTCCCAAAGCATCACTTTTCCCCTGTGCTCCATCTCAACACAGCCATATTGGAAAGCAATCAGCAATCAAGCAACACTAAGGGCCCCAACATATGTGCAAAGTGTAAAGACTGTCAGCCCATCAGCTGACTATCATCCACTATTTGAAGCGATTTCTAAACCACACCACTCTTCACTTACAGCCAATACCATCTCATCATCATGATTCACCTGCTCTCTGGCTCCGAACTGTGAATAGACTGTCAGTCAAAAACATGGCCCTCATGCACACCCTGAATCAACTGCACACAAAGTGCAAACTGGATTTTGGGGAAATGAATGAGAAATTGGTGGGGGGCAGGGGGGTCCACTCTGTAGTGTTTTGTTGGTGTTTAGTTCAAACATCGACATATGTGACATCAGCCAAATTTACTGGCAGTACTTTGAAAATAACTGAAGCCTAATAGTCACTGACTGACAATCAATTGGCTGACCTGAGTCCAGATTGTAAAAGCCACAGCTAAGTCTATGTTGCTTTGGATAGAATTGTCTGCTAAATTTTATTCAGCTTTAACACTGACAATAACATGTTTACTAAAAGTGTACTTGCCATATTTAACATGTTACTGCCATTACTCATTAACCTCTAGGCCTGAGCTGACTGACAGTCTGCACATTTGCTGTGAAATTACTATGACCTCTCAGTTATGCAAACATCTTACTGGCTACAGTTTCCTGTGCTGTAACAGACCGGCTCCAGGCACAGTCTAGGAAGTAGTGAAGAAATATAGAAGTTTAAATGACAGGAAGCAAGAAGCCCCACCCTTGAGTCATCCAAATCAAAGGTCAAGCTCAGTGAGATGATGTCCCCACACCTGCCCCGAGACACCTGCCTCGAGTTCAAGATGACAAAACGATGTAAAAACATTTTATATGGCACCCGTGTGGTTGAATGGGAACCGTAACAAAACTGCTGAACATGGCCAAGATTAAAAAATAGGTGATTGAATGGAGCTGAGTGCAGAGGTGAGGATGGGTTCAGAGGTCACTCACATGCAGTCTGTGTTTGACGGCTTGTAGTAGAATGGTGGAATCTTCTGCTCGTATTTGGCTGTGGCTGAATTATTTCCAACAGAGGCAATGAACTAGAGAACATAGAGGAGGGAGACAGAAAGGGTACAAATGACAGAGAGAGAGAGAGAGACAGAGAGGAGATTAATAGCACATATGAAATGCACCTACACCAATGAAACTTCAGTTCACTAGATGTTTAAAGGAATCGTTTCCTAACGGTAGGAGGGCATGTAGATGGTTGTCTTTTTATCTGAGTTTAATGTTTTTCATTTGCACATGCGTACATCTTAGGGTCAACTCATACACACTATTTAGGTGCTCCCTCTCTTTCTCTTTGGCTCTCTCTCTCTCTCTCTCTGTTCATGTGAGAGAAAACAGGAATCCAGCCAAACCACACACACACACACACACACACAGACACACAGACTGTATGTATTTCTGCATCAAACTTGAGAGCAGCCCCACACTAACTTTTCACACTAACTCTTTTCTATCTGACCTCAGGAAGCCTCAGAGAATGCAAAGAGATTATCATTAGTAAATAAAAAAGTTAGACAGATGGATTGACAGGTGGACAGACAGGCACACAGACAGACAGACAGATACAGAGGATGGCTGACAGACATGCAAGTAGACAGATTGACTGACAGACAGACAGACGGATATATGGACAGGCAGGCGGACAGAAAGATTGGCAGACAGATAGGCAGACATAAACAGACAGATGGACTGGCATACAGGCATAAGATGGACAGACAGGCAGACAAACAGACGGATGGACTTTCATACAGGCATGAGATGGAAAGACAAAAAGGCAGACAGACAGACAGACAAACAGGCAGACAGACAGGCAGGCAGACAGACAGACAGACAAACAGACAGGCAGGCAGACAGACAAACAGACAGGCAGACAGACAGAAAGACAAACAGGCAGGCAGACAGACAGACGAACAGACAGGCTGGCAGGCAGCCGTTCTAATTTGTCTCACCTTCACCTCCTCTGCCTCCCAGGGGTCCATGAGGATGGACTTCACACGGCTGATCTGCGGGATGTTCCGATGCAGCCCCGAGCAGCTCTGACACATAAACACACCCAGGGTGGAGGACGCCCACTCAGGGTCTGAACACAGGATGAATAAGGCATACTGTCACATACAGATACTAACTTAGATAGATTTGAGTGGATACTTGGCCAATGTAAATGCAAATAGTAGTGCAATGTCTTTAGAGACTATTTCATTGGACACTTGACAGAACAGGGTCGTTTGACCCCTTTTCAATAGTAGCTGCCAGGAAAGTCAGTAAATCTAAGCTGTGGTTATTTGTCTATGTTTTATAAAATGAGAATGCACATGTAGGCCACTGGTTTGATGTTGCTACGTCTCTGTCCAGCCACCACGATTGACTTTCATTTTCTGACACCAAAAGGTTTTTCAGGCAAGTGATGACAGCAATTGCAAAAGTGCACATTTTGAACCACACCCCTCACGTGTTCTAAGTATTTGCTTGCTATTTCTAGGGTAGGGTTTGGTTTAGGGCAGCAGTGTGGTGTGTGTGTGCATGTACAGCGTGCAGTGTGCAGTCAGTGGGGTGGTGGGGGAGGCTCTCTGAAAATAAGAACGGAGGACAGCGAGATAGGTTGAGACAAGGACAGGAAACAGGAGAGGAACTGCAGGCTTTAAAGAGGCCAAGATGGAAAGAACCTTGCATGAGAGACTGCGAATGAAAATGTGAATAAGAGACTGAGATAGATAGATAGATAGATAGAGAGAGAGAGAGAGAGAGACAGAGAGAGAGATAAATAGTCAGAAAGACAAATGGGACCACAAGGCCTGGGAGAGGCTATGATAAGAAGTGTGGTGGTGGTGGTGTAAAACAGGAAGACCGGGACCCAGTCAGACACCACGAGTGGGCTTTCATAGTAGCATTGGGCCACAGTACATCACTCTGTGGCCTCTTTCTCTAGACACTAATGCTAACTGGAGGAAGTGCTCTGAGCTGCATCCTGCAGAGCACTCAACAGTGGACATCACTTCCTTTAAGACACTGACCTCATCCATTAAAACACAAATCTGTAAAAAAAATATATATATATAGTCTGTTTCTAAAAAAAATGCCAGGTAACCACACCTGGTGTAACTTGCACTGTCCCGGGTGGTTGAGCTCTGCTCTCGTCTAGACTCAAACCTGCATCTTGCCGCACCACAGCCTGAGTGGCTAAGCCCTGGTCACCATGGCCTGAGTGGCTGAATCCTGCACCTCACTGCACCACAGCCTGTGAGTCGACTTACTAGCCTGTCTCTTAAGACGTCTGGGCAGGGAGGTTCACTAACACACACACTGTGTACAACAATCAACCAGCTACCTGACATTGCACTGTCATCTGGGTAGCTTCATTTACACTGCAATACTGACTGTCCAGATAGAAGAATACCATCATATTATAAAACACTAGGACTGAAACTAGCAAATTATGCTGCCAGTGCATTAAGATCATTTGTCTAGTGAAGAAACAAGAGTTATACATTTTATTATATTAAGCATACAATTCTATTGTTTTATAAGACAAAATGAAAGAGACAAAACATTATGACTGTAAATATACTTAAGTGTACTTAAACCAGAAAAGCTTGCTTGCTAGTGCAGTAAGCATACTTGTCTTAAGCTGGCAGTGCAGACATGATGCAGTCACTGTGTCTGCTGACCAGCAAGGTGGTTCCACTGTGTTTAAGCACAGGGGCCACAGTAGATACTAGGGCAGCACGGACGAGTCACTGCCTGGGGGATAGTAATACCTTTACCATTATACCATTCTAGCCGCACATCTCAGAGATATCATCACATCATCAGCGCATGAGGCTTTGGGAGGTGCACAATTACTGTAAAATCCTCTTTGCTCAGCCTTACACTGTAGTAATGGATACATGCCTGACATTCTGTGCTGATACTGATCCCCATTCTGTGCTGATACTTGAATGCCATTATTGTAAACAAACAAACTAAACTAAGCATTTAAATGTTGAAGAAAAATGAGAGACCCACAAACAGGTCTTGCGTGTCAGCATGTGTCCAAACAAAGGCGAGTGGGAAGGTGTCCATTTACTGCAAACCTGGCCTGACGCGAGACTATCCACTACCAGTGTCTCAATAGGCCATCCCCACATGCAAACTCTACTGCTATGCTACAGCTTCTCTAGGGAGTGGGAAGCTTACAGTTACCACAGACATGGACAATAAGGCTTAACCAAGCTCGCGCCACCTAGTGCTTCTGCTCAATATCACTACAGTAGCAGTCAGGTACCTATCTAAAGGCTTATCTTAGGTTTCTTCAGCCAAAACATTTGTAGGACCAATCAGTGAACAGAGAGTGGTTGTGAATGGTTGAAGGCATGCCCTATAAATTTAAAGTTCACAGAAAGTATCTACCTACCAGGAAGCTAGTGTATGCATACTGAGAGGTGCCAGACTCTTTGCACAAAGTGAAACAACGTAGAAGAGCATGGTTCACGAGGCTGGTTTAGGCTCACTCGTTACTGTATAATCTTATCTGTTACTGTGTAAGCAGGCAAGGTTCAAAAGCTGTAAAAATCTATAAATCCCTGATATTTAATCTTTTAATTGAAATAGTGTATAAAGCATTGTTTATTGAGCTTTAAGCACTTGTTTATTGAGACCACAATAATAACGCTATAAGGTCACATCACAGCTCACAGATATGGGAGCAACCTGTGAATTCTGTGCAATATCTGTGCCAAAGCAGAAAAACTGCATGGCGCCCAGCACAAGAGCCATAAACTGTAACTTGAGCACACTTGAATGACGGGTTGCTTCATGGAGGACACACAGATAATCACCCTACAGGGAACAATACAGCCCTCCTACAGACTATGGATCAAAGGTGAAGACACTCCATTACACGTTTTTGTCAAATTCAAATCGTTGCTTCACAGTACTCTAGCTGTTTATTCGTTGTGTGTATTTAAAAGCGCTCTGGTGTGTATTTCAAACACACATCTGGCTCAGTAAACACACACCTGTAAATCAGAAACACAAATAAATAATGTCACTCAGGCCCATAAACAAATTTAATGGTGGCTTGGACCAGAAAAAAGTCACCCTATCAGCTTGGGGCTTCAGGAATGTATCTGAGTTCAAATGTCAACAACCTCTTTACCAGGATGGCAGACCACATTTTGCCAGCTCAACACCAAAACCTAGAGAAGGTTAGTTCTTCTCATGCCTCCTGCTGACTTAAGTTGCAGTTAAGCCACAATTTGTGAAGCATGAAACATGAACCAGCATTAAAATGTCCTGCCTATTCCATAAACATGATGACAAAGATATTAAGAGTTCAGATGCAAAACCCGTTAAGTCTGTCTTCAGAAAGATACAAAAATGCAGTTGTTTTTATAATAATTTCCAAGGAATCTCTATCAAACTGTAATTTGAATGTTATTAGTATGTATTAGCATTAGTATACATTAGTAAAAACAAGTCAATCCAAAACAATCCAACTGGAGTTGGACTGATAATAATGTTCTTCAAAATAATATAAATATAGTTTTGTAAATTCATCACAAATGGACTTAGAGGGTTTTGCATCTGAACTATTCATATCTACATCCCTTGGCTCTCCTTAGCCTTATAAACAGTGGCTCTCCTATCCACTGTGTAATGCATAATCCAGTACAAAATACTCTGCAGCTCCACTGGGCCAGTTGGTCAGCAAAAGGAAGCACACCAGCTGCACATCACCACACTTGTGACCACGACACCCCACCTCTGTTGAGTGAACAGAACAGCAGGTGGTAGATCTCTGCATCCAGACAGAACATGTCCAGGGCATTGCCCTTTGCCACAACACACATAGTGTCCAGACATAGCAAGTTGCACAGAGCTGAAAGAACATATTTGACCTGATTCTCATTGCTGTCGTTGGTGAGGGATCCCAGAAATGAGTGCATCACTAGTGTAAGGGGAACTCTGGGATGGGTACCATACTATGGGATTGTGGGTAAAGTATTATGGAGTGGTGGCTAAATGTTAGGGTATTGGGGGTAATAAACATATTTTGGTAAATGGTAATGGAAAATGGACTATTTTATACAGCCCCACCATTGCCCATTCTGGGGTTATGGGTAAAGTATTATGGGATGATGTGTAAAGGACACTATGAACCACATGAGCCTTTCCCAAGGTGAGGGCAGTGTAGCGGAGAGCTCTCATTACTGTCCAGTGTCCATGCTGACTCCAACATCACCTTGCCTGGCTCTGAGGCAGTTCAGCTGCAGGTCTGGTACCCCAGAGACTTGTTCACAGCTAAAATATAAGGTTTATTTTCTCCTAGCCACTGCTGGCAATATAGTTTCTGTTCTGTTTCATAGTAGTTTGTGATAATTGTGATTATCTTGATCTATATTGAAATCACAGTAATATTCATAAACTTTGGAAACATGTAGCATTTTGACTCAAACATTTTGACATTGTGTGTGTGTGTGTGTGTGTGTGTGTCAGTAAACACTCCAGAATAAAAGCCTTATACTCTTGACCAACTTGCAAAATGAAATGTGACAAAATAATTGTTTGATTTCAAAGAACCATCCTTGTGATCGCAATTACAATGTGATTGATTGCACTACCCTATATTTCTGTCTGTTCTCTGTGAGCAGGCACAGTAGTTAGCTGTGCACTCTAAACCCAGCATTTTTTGGAGGCTGGAGAAAAACAGACTAGCCAAGACTCAGTGCCTTGATGACATGGAGTATTCAAAGACACTGCTGCACAGACAGGGCAGTGTCTGGGCTGTTGGCTAAGAGAGACAGGCTATTTAAGACAATTTCCGCTGGCATGTACCAGTACATGGAAGTGTCTTTTCTTCCTTACAAAGTATCCTATGCGATAGTCTCCATACAGTAATGTGACCAGACCTCTAATGTGAAAATATATATAGTTAATGCATATCTGTGGGTCACCCACACACAATTACATTTTCCATAACAATTGGCGCACAGTTCATTTTCTATTACTGTTTTCTTAAAAGTTCTAGACAGATTAAAGAGGTTAGCTTTGGTGTCGTGCTCACTGTTGTCCAGTACACTCCAGTTACACAGTCTAGGCTGAGTGATGAGTGTACAAATACTGGCTTAAGTAGCCTATTATGTATTAAAGAATATCGGAGAGGCCGCAGGTTTAGTCTGAGTGAGGACTGACCTCACCAGTCCACTCCAATACAAATTGCATCAATTGGGTGCGGTCTTCGGGGCTGAAGACAACTACAATAAGCTACTAGAATTAAAATTTGTGAAAACTGCCCCTTACAGAAGTCACCTTGTACTTGATTCTGTACCTGCATGGAACACTCTTGTCCTGCACTTGAAATGATCTTAGTAATGCAACCATTCCTGTTTGCTCACAGCGCAGTGTAAACCAACGCTGATAACTTTACTATAGGATACAAAAGCGCTGCTTGGTTTCAGGGTGTGACGGAGAAGCGAAGGCGTGAAATCCATTAAGTCTGTAAAGGACACCTTCCCATGCGAAATGCATGACCTAAATCAGCGAAAATATAGCATGGTCATTTTTTCTTCCAGGTTTCCCTGTGCCCCACATTTCATATTTCATTTTCCTATTCTCTGATATGTTCAACCCGTAAGTCAAGATATTTGGGCCACTCAAAGTTAAAACTAAACACATCTAGAAACTCCAGCAGGTGCATTCCCTGCTGCGATGTTATATTGGTCGCGCACATCTCTTCTACCATGGGTTGCCTACGGTGAGCTCACGGTCACCTGGGTGGTGAGAGGGAGTGCGCAATGTAAATAAACAACAATAGTGCAGTTTCTTTACCTGCGATACCGCAATCAACACATTTCCCATTTCCATCTCTTTCCAGAAGCTCCATCAAAAGCCGCCGGTTCGTCTCGGATGCTGTGGCCATGTTCACAGTGCTGATTCCTCTGACGGCACTGGACGGAAAGGAGCTCTCTCTCCAGACCAGCCGTCGCTGGGTAGTCACTTGAATCGAATGAAATCTAATACACCGATTGGAGGTTTCCTACCGTGTAAGTGTATCCAATCAGACGATGAAAGCAGTTTCACAAGTTAGTCTACAAATTACTACAAAAACAAATCAGTTACGCCTCACCAACAGCCTACCAGTGTGCGGCAGTGAAGGCTGTTCGCAGCTTTCACTGACGCCGGGCTCAGTGTGCATTCTTCTCAGTTTCTAATCCGTCTTTCGTCCTCACTCACTGGTAGGACAGAGACCTCAAGTGGTCATTTTAAAGTTTCCTCGGTTAGACTGTTAAAAAGCGTTGCAATGTTAAAGATCTCCCGACAAGCGTATGACTTGCTAATTAGGCCTTACACTGGTTTGAGAAAGTGGAGAAATAACCTGCAGTAACTAGGCTATGTGACATAGGCAGCGCTTCTGCCCCTGTTGCAACTGTTCCGCTGTGATGGTTGCCTACCTTTGCGACATCAAACCTTTGCTAAAGGTACAGTTGCAAAACGGAAAGTAAATGACGTCTTGTGTACATCTTTACATCATTAAAACCAAACACTTCATCCAAACTAGCCATAACGCCATAACTTTTGTAGCTTTGCAAAAGCAAGACAATCGAGCATTTTCGTAAGAATTTTGATTAGGCTGTCTGCACACATTGTCAACTCTGTTTTACTATACGCAAAACAACCACATTTTCTTCAAACTTTTTTAAAGTTTTAAAATGATTAAGGTCAACACGAAAGACTTGGTTTCATGATTCAGAGTTCTATATCTGCGGATAAACACGTGCGCCTTTGACCACAAAACACAGAAGAGACTAATTCGGTACAGTCCAGGGGTTTTAGCTGGGCCTAAAGGTGAAGCTTTGGAGAGAATAATATTTTAAAAAATGGAAATGGGTTATCGTTAGGGGACAGGGAAACAGGATAACAATGACTAATTCTACTCCATATCAAATGTAATGTAATGCCTTTCCAACAATTTCAGACATTCCGAGATCATGAACATTATATTGGCTATAACAATAAATAAAAAGAATTGGCCTAATTGATTGTGTATCTTTTAACTCTCTATGTATATTTGATTCTGTATATAGGCTAACTCTAACATTTTATCCCTAAAATTACTCATGTCGTTTTACTCAAATGTTAGAATAAAAAAGCCAAATCCTACTTTTAACAGTTTTTCTACTCTATGTGGCTTTGCGTAAATGCATCTGCCCAGAAACTATGAACATAATATGTAATACCCGCGTTAGACTCTTCTATGGGACATCGCCATCTACAGGCGCGTGCTGAGAGGACTCAAATGGTTCGACAACGGTTCCATGCAGGGAATATTCAGGTTTTAAACAGAATATTGGCGAAATTCGATATACATGCGAGTCATGTAAACTTGTAAAGTCATGTAAAGTTTACATGAGAGTCATGTAAACTGTATATACTGTTTACATGAGAGTCATGTAAACTCCTCATACTGATCGCCATCTTCCGAATTTCTAAAAAACCCGAATAAACCCCCTAATTAATGCCTGCATTAAACCGAATTCAGGGTCATGTATACACCTTAATCGGAAAATGCGAAAAACCGCTCCGGTAAGGAGCACGTGGGGATGTTCAATTGCATGACACTGCCAATACAAGGCAACTTTGTAGGCAATGTCAGTGACCCAACATGAATACAGTGACTGATATGTAAACTATAATATTCCTGTGTACATTATCTTAGTAATGCAACCATTCCTGTTTGCTCACAGCGCAGTGTAAACCAACGCTGATAACTTTACTCTAGGATGCAAAAGCGCTGTTTGGTTTCAGGGTGTGACAGAGAAGCGAAGGCGTGAAATCCATTAATCCATAATACAAATTGCATCAGTTGGGTGCGGCCTTTGGGGCTGAAGACAACTAGAATAAGTTGTTAAACTGCCCCTTACAGAAGTCACCTTGTACTTGATTCTGTATCTGCATGGAACACTCTTGTCCTGCACTTGAAATTATTTTAGTAATGCAACTATTCCTGTTTGCTCACAGCGCAGTGTAAACCAACGCTGATAACTTTACGATAGGATACAAAAACACTGCTTGGTTTCAGGGTGTGGCAGAGAAGCGAAGGCGTGAAATCCATTAATTCTTTAAAGGACACTTTCCCACGCGAAATGCATGACCTAAATCAGCAAAAATATAGCATGGTCATTTTTTCTTCCAGGTTTCACTGTGCCCAACATTTCATATTTCATTTTCCTATTCTCTGATATGTTAAACCCGTAAGTCAAGATATTTGGGCCACTCAAAGTTAAAACTAAACACATCTAGAAACTCCAGCAGGTGCAGTCCCTGCAGCGATGTTATATTGGTCACGCACATCTCTTAATACAATACAAGGCAACGTCAGTGACCCAAAACGAATACGGTGACTGATATGTAAACTATAATATTCCCGTTGCACACTACTCTTCCACTCATCTAAATTTTAACTGTATTCTGAATTCACTGTGCATGTAACTGTCGTCACTGGCTTATAGGCAGACTATTAAAGGCGGTAGACATCGTGAAGCTCTGAACTGTAGTCCATATTCACTTTTCCAGGCAAAGACAGGTTAGAGGTCATTTCATCAGTTTAATTGTCAAAACAAGTACAAAAGTCAGTGTAGCAAAATGATTTTACACATGGTCTGAATAGTTTCTATAGCAACACAGCTTTACGAGCCTATGACTGAATCCTATTAACAAGACAAGGGTGATCTTTCACCACGACACCGATTTCTTCCACCTTTAAGTAAAAATAAAAAACGTAAATAATTAAAAATGAAGAAAACAGTGACTACTGCAGGTATCAGCACCAGTGACTGGGGTGAGTAGAAGAGGCCAATGTCGCTCAAAACATAGCGGCCAGAGGGGACGGACGGACGTCTGCCGCTCTACCTCGAGGAGTTGGAGCTGGAACGTGAACGATGCCGCCTGCGACCTGGAGATCTAGAGCGGGAACGTCGACGAACAGGTGACCGTCGTCTTGGTGACCGAGACCTGTTGATGTGTGATCAGAGGAGAAGATGCTTTGTTTGTATGCATCAGAGATATGCAACAAGGTGTCCGTTTCAAAACCAGCATGATAACTATCTGCATTAACCTGTTGCTATTTATTATATTACTGACTTTACAAAGTATTTGACACTTAAGATTTGACATGGGATTAAGTACATTTGACATGCTCCTGTCCTAAGGAGACAAGTTAAGCGAGACAGAAACCAGGGGAAACTCCATACCTTCGCCTCATGCGTGGAGGCGTGCGTCGCCACATTGGTGGGGGAGGGGGCATTCTGCGTGGGGGTGATGCGCGGCGGGGAGCGGGGCGAGGAGCACGCTGAGTCAGAATGGCAATGGCGGAGATTTCCTGTCCATCAATCTGACCTGAAAGACAATCAGGGGTGCAAGTCCAGATCAGTCGGTGGTGTAGGCCACAGTTAGTCAATCTTAGACACAGACAGACACACGCATGTACGCACAGCTTTGTCCCCTCATGTTATTTACAACAGAGAGGGGCTCTAGAGGATGCTTACAGTCAGGCATTTAAATTCTCGCTGGTGAAATGTGTGATCATTCAGCTCTTCAAACACTGCACATTGTAATTCACAGAGTGCAGCACTGAATCCATTTGCACCAGTGAGAGTTTCTAAGTAATCATTTAGCCTCTGGTGATTATTGATGTCATTTATAATATGTAAACTACCATCATCAATTATAGTAATAAAGGTCTCATAACAAATGTGCTTAAGACTCACTGTGATCTTTTGAAGACTATCCTAACAGAATTTAAAAAGATCTAGACAACTTGGTCGGGTTGATGCACAGTAGATATTATCATGATGGGTGCGTGCAGCCATCAGAATGAAACTAATCAGTCTCCACTGTAGAATAGTTGCCTACATGTGTCACATCCACCTTGTGCAGCCTGATGTCTACGTTGATGCACAGGACGTTTTCTCAATTAAAAAAAAAAAAATACAGACAAAGTTAGCATAATAAAGGTGTGTGTGACATGAAGAGGTGAAGTTGCAAGACCTCACAGCTGTGGTGACTCAGCAGCCTTTTCATTTTTCCTGTTACATATCCTGTGTTATTGAAGGTGCAGGGATTTTTTTTTATGACAATGGTAACTGATGCCGCAGACATGCAGACATGTCGCATACATGTTGAAAGCTTTGGCTTAAATGAGGCTGAAATAATGAAATTTTTTTTGGAGAGTAATAGCACAGCTATCTACACATCTTAGCCGATTGCAAAGCCGAAAAGGTCTGCCCTGAGTTTAGGCGTTCGCTATGGTCTTGATAAATCAACATGCCTCAATTTACCTGTAAGCGCTTAGATACTCATGATACAGAAGAGCGCAGCTGAGTCTATAAACAGTGTGCATAGGTTATGTGTGAGACAACGCGTAGGCCAACAAAATGCCAGCATTATTAAGAGCAGAGGTTACCGTGAAAAAGTGCATATGTGGCATTAGACTTGAAAGCCTCAAACTTCTTCCACTCCGCTACATGCCTGAGTTTTAGGTGCTGGAAAAAAATCTGTTGAGTTGCTTCTTTACTTTACAGTGGATACTCGTCTGATGCGATTGTCTGAGGTGACAACAACAAAATAATTCCAGAACATGGATGAAGCTGCGACTTTCTTGGGGGAACTGCCTCTCTCCCCTGGTTGTTGCGTTTTTCTCTGTGTTGGTAGTCCTGTATCTATGACTAGCACACAGGGAGCCCAGAGTCTCCTATATATCTTAATGTAGCACACTTGAATCCATGGTGAAACGTTGCTTCACCTCACTATATACAGTGTATATGGCTGAAATTACAATAAAACCCACTTGACCACTTGAAGTAAAGCTGCACCTTTAAAAGCATGCCAGCCAACCTCCATCCATGTACATCATCCACTACACCTTTAAAAGCATGCCACCGCACCCGTACCTCCATCCATGGACTAGATCATCCACTACCCCTTTAAAAGCAAGCCAGCCTACCTCCATCCATGTACTTGAGGGCTTTCTGTGCCTCTTCTGGCGTGTCATACTCCACATAGGCATAGCCTCGCGACTGATGGGGGTGGAATCTGTCTGGTGGCATTTCTACCATCTTGATCTTCCCGTAAGTTGAGAAAATCTCCTGGATGTGGTCCTACACAATCCAAACAATGGAAACACACACACACACACACACACACACACACAGATTACTGTTAAAGCACAGATTTCAACTGTGACAAAAAGAGAAAGAGTGCAGCTTGATTTTACCTTCAAACTGAAACTGTCTGACAAGCTGTCAACTTATTAACTTTAAGAGTCTCACCATTAGAATCACTAAAAAAATGAAGACTAAAAATCCTATAAAGACAGACAAGGGCAGTGTCTACACCACTGCTATGTTGTCATGCCTGTAGATATTCATAATAATGATCATCTATACTCTCTTGATTCCTTGAAGGAAATTTGGTCTCTGCATTTAACCCAACAGTGAATTAGTGAAACACACACAGAGCACACAGTGAAGTGAAGTACACACTAATCCGCACTAATAAGCAGTTGGCTGTCTGCAATAGCGGTGCCCGGGGAGCAGTGAGAGGTTAGGTGCCTTGCTCAAAGGCACTTCAGCCATGGTCCACTGGTTGGGGATCAAACCGGCAACCCTTTGGTGACAAGCCGAAAGCCCTCACCAGTAGGCAATGACCGCCCCATATGATGTAGCCGTTATTGCAACTTCAACACATGTACACCTTCAATGGTACAGAGATGACTGCCACACCTTGGTAACGTTCCTAGTGAGTCGTCCTACATGAATTTTCGTGGGCTTGGGACTCGGGGATCTCTTCTTTCGCTCCTTCTCCTCACCTCTTTTCTGAGACCTGGACCTGTTGAATAAAATAGATGGTCAAACTCTTTGGCCAATATCTTTGGAACAGGAAAATCGTAGAATGAGCAAATTGTGCTCACCATAAGTTATAAAGTAGCCAACATCTATTTTCATAAGAATTTAGCCTGCAGTACAGATGCAAGTATACTCACTTTGAACGGGACCTGCGCCGGTTGTCATGGCGTCTGCGGCTGGGGCTAGGAGACCCTGACGAAGAGGAGGAGGACGACGACGAGCGGGAAGAGGAACCGGAGCGGCTGGAACCGGATGAAGAACTGGATCCGCTGGAGGAACCTGAGCTAGAACCGGAGCTGCTACTGGAGGTGGAGCTAGAACGAGACCTGCAAGACAGACAGATGAGGGAAGAAGTCTCAACATTACAGTTCTGCAAACAGTTCTCAGTAGGTTACACCAATTTGACAAAAGTTCAGACATACAAGAGCAGATATTAACTAAACAGATTGACTCCTTGATCCAAAAAGACAAACAAAGGTTTATTAAAGTCAGGAATCTAATTTGTACTGACCATGTTCTGAGTTAAAGTCAACCTCTACACCAATCACAACACCACACACCTAGAACAAACATTTTTCAGAGTGCTTTTGACAGAGATGGGGGAAAGACTAGCCTGCTAAAACTGCTTTGCAATGGTAGCAAGTCAGCAGTTAATGAAAAGAAAAAGCCCATATCTAACTGATTATTATGAGCATGTCGTCTCATTATACATACGAAGTAGATCCTTATAGCACCAAAACAATGCAGCACTTCTTCACCTCACCATTAGCCTACCACACAGAGCCAAGAGGTAACTACATGTGACATTTATAGCTGAACAACTACAACAGTTTCAAAACTTAGTGAAACATATAATAGTTTGTGCAAAGTGTATGCGCTAACCCTAGACCTATGCCTTGTGATTATGCTGTACATATGATGAAGTGACAAATGCTATGCTACCCATGCTACCTTTACCTTTTGGTCTAAAATGGCTGTTCTAGGTGCTCAGTATATTTCAGATTGATTTTACTGTGTTTTCATAGGTCAACCTGATATTACATTAATCTCATGAATCTGTTCACAGTGATTACTGTCTACATACTGCTACTGCTGGATTTGCTTATGCAGTTAATTTGCAGTTCAAGTCACTGATGGTGCAGTCCACCCGTTGTCAACAACACCTAACTGAAAACTGTAACTTAAAGTTAAATTGCACTTGTAATAGCCTTCGTTTCACTGGGCTGCAATTAAATGGTCAACCAACACTGCCTCACAAAAACAGAGAGAGAAAGAGACTGGATTCACTTCAAAAACACTAAAGTTAGGAATTTCTTCCTCTTCCTGTATGAACATCAACACCTCCTGACCTGCTGCTGCTGCTTCCGGTGGATGCACTGCGGCGTTTGCGCGTCTTGTCTCGGCCACGGTCTTTCTCTGCTCCCTCCTTGGTTCCAGATTTCTCTTTACCTCGCTCCTTGGTTTTATCCTCTGACCGTTCTTTCCGTTTCGTGGGTGATGGTGCCCTGCGCATGGACGAAGAAAAGATTAGCTTAAAATTAGACAAACCATTCAAGCATCTTGACCAAGTCAACTCCAATGCTAAGCTAAATGTGAAAGATCAGCAATGTCGATACAATGCCCAAAAAGCCAATTAACTGAACGACACTCTCTAGCACGTATGTGCCTGTGAGTTACTGCTGTTAATACACAATGTGTGTAGTCCTCTAATGTAATACAATCCCTGTGTGTAGCAGTATCGAGTGTGTAGCAAGCATCTCCAGCTGATTCATTTGTAAACATAGCTGCAGAAAACTCCTAAGAATCCTACTTTTATCTTATCTGCTGGGGTTAACAAAAGCTCACAGCACAGACTCTGCTGATGCATTTCTTTCCCCACGTATAAAGATCCCTAAAGTGCAACACTGCACCTAGTCATCCGCTGTTTAGTTTAGCACCCTTAACACTGGCAGGAAGGTTGCGAGAGCTTCCATTCATTCCATATCAGTTCGAGCCAATACTTGCGGAAAGCTATTTTAATTCACATCATCTCCGCTTTGGAGACACATATACATGTATTCAAAATGTGCCTCTGCAAACGTATGATGTCGCATTTCTGTACGCTTTTAACGTTAGCTATAAGAAAGGATTAAAGCAGATTCTACATTGCAATACTTACATTTTCGGAACAAGGTAACAAACAATTCCCTCCCACTGGTCTGTCGCTGGTAGATGACGTCTTCTGGTGATGGCGTCATCACGACGTGCAACATGAGTGTTTACATTAGAAGAAAGAATTGTGATTGTGATGTGCAGTTGAAATTCAAAACAGAATTAAGTCCAAAAACGTGGTTAGTATGTTCAGAAGATGGTCCACACCCATGTAGTCGGTTTAATCTTCTTGGTGGCCAACTAACATTTATTACTCAACCTTAGCTAACGTCAACTAGCGATAGCCAGGTAACGTTACCTCTAGAAAGGATTGGTAACCTTACAAGAGTTTGCCTGTTGTACACGCAAGGAATCGCAGCGACAGGTGAGTTTACCCTAAACGAATTTACTGAAATGATGAAGATATTCGAGATGAACGCCATGTGGTTTTACTTGTAACGAGATTTTCGATAATGACACATCTGTCTCAGATGTTGATAGAATATACGAATTGTGAGTGTTTGGAGCTTTACCACAATGCAACGACCTGGTCGACTAACACGTTATACATTTTTTTTCTTGTTTGACAATAACGGAAAGGTCAGGAGCTTTGAAATTGGTGACCATGGGTCGGCTCGACGACGCCGCAAAGCGAAAAGTGGTGGAGCTCCGAGAGGCAGGGTTGAGTTTTCGGAAGATAAAGGCGGTTTTGGAGTTGGAAAACATCAAGGTGTCCGCACAAGCTATTTATCTGTTCCTCAAGGAGTACAATGGCAGGAACGGGACCAATCTGTCTGCGGGAAGGGGCGTTGCTGGAGTTCAGACCAACGCGGTGGGCATTGGAGACAGTAGCTCCAGGAGTAGAAACAGCAGCTGGAGAGACCGAGAACATCTCGGGAACCTCATGCGGGAGGCATCCCGGGTGGCTGGATTCACCACCTCCCCTGACCCTCCTCAACAGAGAGGACCATCCTCTGAAGAGAGGGGTTCAGGATCCACAAGTGGTGGGAACAGCCAGGACAAGCAGGCAGGGAGGGAGGACGAGGAGGAGGATATTCGCATTGTCAGCGTCACATCACTGGCACAGAGAGCCCGGCAGGAGGGGGTCCACACCCAGAGAACAAATATGACCACAGGTGTTGGGGCCATGACCGGGATATTTGCACGGAGACGCCTCAGTCCTTCCCCAGCCACCAATCCAGTTCTGCTAGCCCGAAAGAGACTGCTGGACAAAGCCCTGCTCCACAGAGCAAGGGTAAGAAACCTTCTGTTTGTTGGCCACTTTAGTAAAGTCATGTTTTTTTCACATTTGTAAGTGTATGTCTGTAAGTGTGTTTGTAAGTGTATTATAAGTTCTAAGTGTATTTTTTTTTTTTTTAACTTGAAGATCAGAGATGGTGGTCCTTCACCTGGTCAACAGGTGGTGCCCCAGCCAAGGAGAGATCAGTCGTGGCGCAATATGATGATGCCTCCAGTGTCTACCTCCATCGACCTCACCACAGCCAGGCCCCAGCAAGTGGTGAGTGCCCCCCTAAATAACATTCATCGGGTACAGCTTTCCTTTGCTGTCCATAAATTGCCATACAGGAAACCATGTTTTATCTGTTGTTTTTTATCTAGGCAATTTTTTACTTAGTATACTTCTGGCTTTCTTTGTTGTTGAAGAATATATAAACAAACACTAACATTATCCTGCAGAGGGGGATAGCAGACAGCCACCCGGACACCAGTTTAGCCAGACGAGGCTTTCAGCCACGGATAGGAGTACCGCCTCCTCGCGTGGGCGTCCGGCTCCCCAGTCCTACCACAGCACCGACCTCATCCACCCAGACTCCCGCCAACCCTGGGGTCCGTATCCCGCACCCAGCCAACCAGCCCCAGCGGAGGGAGCCGTCGCCGAACTACCAACCCGGGGCGCTGGAGGCACTGCGGCAGGGCATTGGGGATCAGGTGCAGGCCCTGGGCTCGGAGGTGCGCAGCCTGGCGCTGGCCGTGAGGATGTTGGTGGAGCAGCAGGGGAGGCTGGAGCGGGAGCAGGTCCAGCAGACCCAGGTGCAGAAACAGATCCTCAGCACCTTGCAGTTCCTCGCATCCAGGCCCAACCCGTGCAGACTCGCGCACGCCACACCGACACCTCCTTCTCCGCCTTCGGTCCCGGCCTCCCTGGTGTCCGCCGCAGTAGCAGTGGCGGACCCCTCGTACAGCCAGAGCTCATCTTTCACGTCGCCCACGCAGAGTGTCTACTCCCAGGGCAATCTGTCCATGGGCGACAGCTCCGGTCTGGAGTGCACAGACGCTTACTCCTTCCCTGGAATAAATTCAGCAGGTGGAAGCAACGGTTTCATTGTCACAGAGTCTCTCCAATCAGCACACGCACTCACCACGTCGCCAGCTTACTCGCAGGCACTCACACACACACCTCCTGACTACACACAACAAACACTGGTGCAGTCACACACTCAGATGTCCAGTCCGGTTCTGGGTCAGGGCCAGGGCATGTCGCACAGCAGTGCTTTTGTGGACACCAAGGATGGCGATCTCTCTGCTGGCCAAGTGGACACAAACCTCCAGGACTGTAGTGGGTCCATCCCTGCTCTTTCCCCCCTTGGCCTCTCTCCACTGGAGCCCCAGCTGAATATCATTAAGGTGGAAAATATCTGACCCCTCCACAGACCTGAGAGCATCTGCATTATGGGCTCGATTATGGGGAAAAAAAATGGTAATCAAGATTATTTTGATCAGTACTGAAGTCCTGATTATTTAACACGGTTGTTCATTAACTGTGAAATGTGTTGCATTTATTTAACTCTGAAAACCATTTAAGCTGAGAATTTCCTTGTACTTTGACATTCCCGTAATTTCCTCACATTTTCCCTTTGAATGGTGTGTGTATGTGTATAGGCCTAAACTATAAATAATCTTCCACTTCCACTGAAGTGGAGTGTACCCAGAGCATAGATACCTCTCAAGAAATAAAAGATGGGTCTGTTTGTATTCACATTTCCATGCGGTCTACATGTCAGTGGGTTTCTATCTAATGTTTTAATGCACATTTTGACTACTCAAATGAGAAGTACAACCTGGAAATGTATGGGAGTGGCACATTACGTCACAATATGGTACCAGTGTACAGTATGAGACCTTGACTCTTGTTTGCATAAAGGTGGATTTCTTCCTCTCGCAAAAAAAACGCACTTTTGCACTTTTTCACCTTTGTCTTGATGACGCCACGGTTTGATCCCACAACTCTTCTCTTAATTAGGAGAATGTCTTTTTAATTAGCATAAAACAGTAGATGGGAACGCATGTAGAGGGGCATGGTTTGTTTGTGTTTTTTAGCTGAAGGTCATTGAATATATGAATGAGCTGAAAAGAAAACTTGCTCACCAACACGCTTGTTGTATCCAGTTTTATTGATTATCATGGATGGTCATTGTTTCATCATTCACCCTATAAACATTCTGCTTCAGTCTATCTGGTGACACTAGAGGTTTCTACCACATGAACTTCACCAGAACCCATTATGTTTTCTTCTTCATTTTCTTCTTCTGTGCCAATCTTTTTGCTGTATCTGGTACAGTGCCTTAGAAAAGTATTCAGACAGCCTGAAAGCCATCACCATCACATACTTTAGTTATAGCATACTATATAGACATATTTAAATATTATGTAAAGCAAATGTAGCCAGAATAGCACACAAGTTTGTCTCACATGATTTTGTATTCTAAAGAGAGCTAAAATTGTTTCTGTTTTGGCCAAATAATGGACACACGAGTATTATTTGTGAATAATTGTCATCAGTGTAAATCTGGAAACCCAAAATTGCATGAGATTTAACACTTGTACATGAAAGCAGCAACCCTTTAAAGAATATGGTGTGAATTTGTTTATTTGAATATACTAGAAGCATGGTAGTTATCCACACTGAAACACTGGTTGAAAAAGTTAAATAACTTTAGTAATTGGCAAAATAGTGATTACTTTCAGGGGCTGAGCTGCTTTTTTGAAGTACTGTGTTTCCCTATATTCTGACTATTTATGTGCCAGAAAAAAAGTCTAGGAAAATTCTAGGAATTCTCTCTAAACAGATGGAGCTCTCCACCTGAGTTCTTCAAATGAGGAACGTAGTGATATTTCATTTGTATGGCAAGCAACATGTACAAAAAGGTTTTAGTAGGTACGCAGTATGTTCTGAAAGTTATTTTCAGTTGACCCTGTTGTAGGTAAACAGTCATTTGAACTGCTGTGCCTGACTGGCTATAGACTGTTACTGACTAAGCCTTTGGTTAATATGTGGCCTCTCCGTACCCATTCCCTGTTTTACTATTAAAACTGTTCTCTCTTAAGGGTTCACTGCAAGCGTTGCATAAGTGAGTCAAGTAACCGTTGCCTCATTAAAGGTTTAAGACCACATGTTTCAGAAAATCGGAGCATGTTGGTGTTATTTTGTGATATTGATATAGAGAAATTTGATATTGATGTTGAATGTGAAAACAGTAGTTGTCCAGTTTGTGTGTATCACAAACAGAAGAACAGACTATACTCTTTGCTGTAAAACACCCCACATACAATACAACAGTCAGATTAGTGCTGAATTGCTCCACTTGATCTTTACAGATCCAACTGTATTCTGTATGATACAGTTCACTGCTACTCACGCAAGCCACCAGCCCATATTTTCAAAAGCACTGATTGCAATTGTCCCTGATCTCAATGTTGTTATCCTCACATTATTTTTTTCATGATGTCGTCATGTACTGTGCCCTGACCCACCTGTACTCTTGTCAGCTTGTAGTCGGTGATCAGGAATGTGTTGTAATCAAGTATCTGTGCTCCAATTTTACTGGTAGCAGTTGGCCTCACTGGAATGCATTTAATATTGAACAAAGGAGATCTGATAAAGATCAGGAGGCGTGATGAAGGTGATGTATAAATACAGTGTGCCTTGACTGAAAAAGTGTTTTGATCAGGACAGTGTGATCACCGTGATCAGATCAGGCCATCTAGGAACATAGAAACAAGGAAACTTTAAACTTATTTCAGTTTCCTTTGGCTTCAGTACTAATCTCTTTCGGATTGTCACATTTCAAAATCATTCAAACATCCTGTTTTTCAGTCAGTATAAGGAATGATACAGCCAACTTGCTTGTTGCAATAACTTACTTGGTCAACTGTGGACACTGCAAAATGGGCCTCTATATCCACTTCTGTTGTGTGTAGTGTTTTGCGTTTTTGTGTTTGTTTTTACTCTAATGTGTCTGTGTGTGTTTTTGTAAATAGGTTCACCATGCTTACTAAAAGACTTTTGACAATAAAATACATTTACATAGTGTATGCAAGACGAAAAAGACTAACTTCAAACTTTGTCATCTGAAGACTAGCGGCCTAGATTTTCTTTCTTAGTTACTGTTCATAATTTGTGTTTCAAAACACTTAATTTTCCTGGTGTGAAAGAACTCCACATTACATGGAACGGGCAAGAGAACAATTAGAACGTTTAGCTAGTGACTAGAGGGTATGTGTGCAGAGGGTTGTTACCAATTGGTTCAGAAATAGTCAATAGACTTTTTGTTTATTGCTTACTATTTTATACAATAAGAATAACATTACAATTATATCAACAAAATGTGTAGAAAAATCCTTGATATCAGCACCTTGATATCAACACAACAAAATACAATATCAAAATAACTAAATTCCCAAACCAATAAAGAATAAGTATAAGAGCTTTGGCATAAATAAAACAGTACAGTATATATAATAACATGTTAATATAACATTTTCATTTAAGCTTAAAGCCTCCCTATGCATCAATCAGCCATTCCATGATGAATGTTTGAATCCCCTTCGCTTCGTTGTGTTTATAACTAGCCGGTGTCTGTCTGGGAGCGTGTTTGTGTGTAGTGCCATGAAGCAATTTCAATTATTTTGCAAGACTTCCACAAGACTTTCAGGTCTGCCAAACTTTGCATTTTCCCTATCTATGCCCAGATAAGGTAGGGGGAGTCGAAACAGCCACCAATTGATCCACAAAGTGTTATAGAACCACCACATTGTCTTCTAACCTGTCAAATTAAGGTAAATTAATCTTAAATTAAAATGCATAAATTAAATTAAAATGCATAGTGCCTCTTTAAGTTCATCTGATAAGAATCAGATTAGGTTTATCTAACCACCATGGTGAGTTAGGAGCGAGTGACTGCACACAGCTTGTGTGGTAATGGGTTGAGGGTGAACCCCACCGCTGGTGTGAGGTCCAGCTCATCCTCGGACACCCCAGGAGGAGGAGTGAAACGGAAGCGTTGAAGAAGAGTAGTGAAGAAGAGGAAGAGTTCCATCCTGGCCAGACTCTCACCCAAACACACCCTGCGGCCTGAGGGAGGAGAGAATGAAAATAGTAAGTAATAAAATAAAATTTATTTGTATAGCACTATCACAACAAAAGTGCTTTATAGTCAGTGTATAAATAAAGAGAGAGAAAGAGAGCTTATGGGGTCCTGCCTATTTTTTTATCAAAAACACACAAAGTCCTCTGAAAACCTCTACAAAAATATTAACCATCCTAATATATTGCATTAATTAATTAAAAGAATGATGACAGCCTCTTGGCAGGAAAGGCTATTATGCTGACCACCAAAGTGTACCTGCAGAGAAGGGCATGAAAGCATCCCTCTTGACAAACCGTCCCTGGTCATCCAGGAAGTGCTCTGGGTAGAAGTCGTAGGGTTTGGCCCATTCTGATTCATCCCTCAGTACTGAGGTCAGCAGGGGAAACACTGTGGTGCCCTGCAAGACAGGTAGGGAAATCACACGTGACATGTCAAGAAAAGATCAAAGGACTTTACTAAGTTAAAGCTGGTAGGATGATAGCATTAGAACAGCAGGATGGACACAATAAAAGTACAGTAAAAATAGAATATACAATCAGAACATCCCCAAATACTAAACATATAAAAACAAAATATCCCAAAATACAAAATAATAATACAATCCGTATGCAATCAGGGATAGTAAAATCTAATAGCATTTTAGCACAACTAATGAAGTAAAACCTTTTTGATGAAGAGGCCTTGGAAGTGGACATCACAGCTGGTGGTGTGAGGGATACTCATGGGCACAATGTTGGCGAGTCTCTGGGTTTCGTGGATCACAGCGTCGGTGTAAGGCAGGCTCTTCCTGTCCTCCACTACAGGCTGCCGGCCTCCGATCACCTGGTCAATCTCCTTCTGGACCCGGTCTGTAGGCAAGTCACCACGGAGTTCAGTGAACCTAATTACTAATTTGCCATGATGTGATCTCAGTTCAGTCAAGGCTTTTGTGGCTATTGCGTCATTCAGTGAGCAAATTAACCTTGCAGCAAATACTAAAGTTAGGCACATTTACTTGTGGAGCCCATTTTAAGCGATTCAAAGTGCTTTGAGAGAATAAAAGCCACAACTGTGTTTTAGATGTATTGTTGTACAATTCACTTGCCACCCGTGTCAGATCTAAACAAGAGCTAAACAAAATATTTACCATTGAAGAGTAAGAGCTTAACAAAATATTTGCAATGCAAGAGTAAATGCTACACAATATCTGAAATGCAAGAGTAAATGTCAAACAATATTTGCACGGGGGCGATGGTGGCGCAGGTGGTGGAGGTGTCGTTCGGCAACCGGAGGGTTGCAGGTTTGAGCCCCACTCTGCCTGACCCCATCGAAATGTCCTTGAGCAAGATACTGGACCCCAAATTGCTCCCGGTAGCAGGTTGGCACCTTGCATGGCAGCCTCAGCCACCGGTGTGTGAATGCATGTGTGTGAATGTGAGGCATACACTGTAAAGCGCTTTGAGTACTCGGAGGAGTAGAAAAGCGGCATATAAATGCAGCGCATTTACCATGCGCTTTTTGTAATTTCAGTTAAAGGATGGTAGCTGGAACTGTAAGTGTTTCCTACCTTGTATGTGAGGGTACTTGGCCATAAGCAGCAGTCCCCAGCGCACAGTTGTCCCTGTCGTATCTGTACCTGCAGCAAACAGATTGGCCACAGAGAAAACCATGTTGTCCTGATGGAAGTATGTGTCCTTCTGTCCTGACTCCTGTAAAACACAGTCCCAGTTTAGAAACAGCGAAAATAAATCTTCTTTATATGGGAAGACGATGGCATTCCAGAGGAGTTACACATGCATTAAGGTTTATACTGATAGTACCATCATCATTAGATCTATAATTCACTTTACATTTTCAAGAAAATCTCAAAGATGTTTGAATAGACATCCATAAGTCTATAAGATGATGCATGGCAGTTACCTCTACTTTCTTTTTCTGCATCAGGAAGCAGTCAACAAATCCTCTCTGCTCAAGAGGGTTCAGAGTGTCCTGCAGCTCATCAATGAGCTTTTTCATCTCTCCAATATGCACTTGGAGTAAGCTCCTCAATTTGCGCCAATTTGTCAGCAGTGGGCCCAGCCAAGGGAACATGTTGTAGAGCTGAAAATATAGTAAGCAATGTCAGCCATAGTGCAAGTCTAAATGTTTACACACTGACCTAAACATGACTCGTCCCCCAGAGTAAATATACACTGATGTAACAGAGGTGTGTATAATGCCTCTAAGTTAATGTAGGAGTTTTGTAATGTTGGAATGTTGTACAGTACCAGTACTGTGGGCTACTTATTAGGGGAAGGTCCCCCTTAATAAACTGTAGTACTTTTTGCTGATTCCATACCTGCTTTGTTTTGGCAGAATTCATGAACTCATTTTTCTTGTTGTAAATAGTTGTACTTCATGTCTTTTATATTTTGCTTTTTCATAAATTATGGTGATCACAGCTCAGAATTGCCTAGTCATTGTACTGATGCAATGTTACTATGTATCTGCATATGACATTTGACCACGCCAGCTTCTCTAAAGGGTAGTATTTGGCATATGTCTTTAAGGAGCCATGTCAAATTCTGTGAGATGCTAACATAGCCACACACAGATTTCCACTGTCTTAAATCCACTCAGTGGACAAACACTTTTAACTAAAATCTAAAATCTAAAAAATCTCCACGTTTCACCTTTAAACGACATGGATATAGTCACCCACCTGAATGGAAGGAGTTCCTCCCAGTCTGATGCCCTCGTTGGCTCGTTGGACCATCTTTACGAACCTGGGGTCGTTGTAATCGAATCTGCTGCCATACACAATGGCACTGATGATATTCGAGACAGCGTAGTTCACTGGTTGAGTTGTATCAAAAGCTTCACCTGTTTGAATGTACCCAGGGGTCAATCACCATGCAGGCCGTTTACATGTCACTAACACACTGCGGTTTAAATCTTATCATCAGACACACAACCTGTCTAAATGCATGGTGGTCTTTGCTAAGCAAGGTGGCTCAAAATTCTGAATTGAATTGTGAATGACTATTAAATTTCAGTTGTATTTGAATTGAGGTAGGAAATAGGATGCAGAATTGAAGTAAAAAGAAATTTAATTTAAATTAATTCCATTTACAGTTTCTGAATTGAATGAAATCATATTCTAAAACTCTGAATTTTGCACAAGCCTGGTGATTTGCTTACCTTTAAAGCTTTCAAACACCTCTGACAGGTAGTGTGTCTCTTCAATGATTTTTTCTTCACTTCCTTTTTTCCCCATGCCAAAGTCCCTAAGGTTTGTCAAAGCAAAGCGCCTCATCTCCTTCCACTTATCCCCATTAGAGAAGATTATTCCTTTTGCGTCAGAAAAAGAATTGTGCATTTAATATGAGAACAAACTTCACATTGGACTTTTGTCTCAAAACAAACTACATAAGATTCGCAACTCATAAAAAACATGCTCACTTCACAGTAATATTGTAAGTGCTATGAATTTAAACTCCTAAATGAAAAAAGGAAATCATATTTTTACCATGTCCCTTATTGAGCTCCTGGAATACAGGGGTCACAGCCCTATCCCCAAACTGTTCAGCATGGCTAACTAGAGCCTCCTTCACGGTCTTATATCCAGACAAGACCACAATCTTCTCAGGCCCAAAGTAAACCGTGAAGACAGATCCATACGTTTTGGAGAACTGTGGGTCAATTCAAGTCAGACATTATTGCTTGCAAAAGGCGCAAAAAGATCATAGGAATATCTATCTGTTAAGAGCAGTCAAATAAGAACTTTTCCACTATCAGAAGAACTTTGAAGTACCGGTTTTGAGATAGCCTGATGATTTTGAAACCGTACTGTAGGCGACATCCTCTATAAACCTCACGTGAATCCATACACCGTATCTCTGATAACAGTTTAAGCCATACCATATCACTACAGTAGCTTCAACATATATCAAAAACTCTGTTTCAACTGCATTGACTATATACAATGTCAAAATCACAACAATACTCAAGAGTAAATGTAAGAGCTTGGCCCGATGTAAAGCAGCTTGCACAGATAAACATGATCTTCCGTTGACTAGTCCTTGTCAACTTTAATGTTTTTCAGGGTGGGTGCAATAAGACTTATATAAGGGACACTGTATCTTCTGTTAGCTCTTGCTCTTTGCTCATTGCTACACCTTTGAATAATGTATTCTACAGAATTAATCAACTCATTAAAAGTCGTTTTTTAACTTGCCATAAACATGGCGAGGTGCTGTTCACGGTAGCTCTAACTAAAAGGACAGACCGTACACTCTTCTCCGTCACTTACTCGGTTAATATTAATAATATTTATTTTTCATTAATAATACCAGACGGTCGTCCCCGATGCCTTAATTTATTGAAGGGGACAGGCCAGCCAAGCAGTTGCACTCACTTAGAACAGAATTTGCCACATTGTTGGAGTATCTCACAATATGAATATTTCAAAAAAGCATAACAGTACCCATTTATCTATGTCTCTAACAAGAAGTTAGGGTGTTCTGAGTTCAAAAGTGCAACATCATGTGGTGTTTATAGAGAAGAATCTCAAAGTCATAAATACTGATTTAAGAAGGAGTGACTAAGTATAACTTTCCAAATTCTATATTTTCACCGTGATTAGGGGAACAAAAGCAGATGCCAGTTGGACTCCCATGTTGGAGTATCTCACAATATGAATATTTTTTAAAAAACAAACCCAGTTATCTATGTCTAAATCATCTAAATGTCAAGCAAATAAGTAGTGTGATATTTGGAACAACAGTGACACTATCGTATCCAAACAGGGCGAGTCATTTTTCTTTGTCCGCCAGCACAAAATTTGAGAGTATCCCCCTCTCTATATCTCACTTTAACCACTGCAGATGCCTACCTTACAGAGAGTCTCATATGGTCTCTTCAGATCCAGCTGCAGCAGGTTACCCAGGATAGGCAGTGGTTTGGGTCCCGGAGGTTCCTTCCCTTTCTCTGGGTTGCTTGTGCCTGAGGAGTAAAGATAAACAAACAGCAACAACAGCACAGTAACCAGCAGAGAGACTGTGCTGGGAAGCTGGAGAAGCCCGTCGAGTATAGCCATGGAAAGAGCCAATCGATTAAGAGTCAAGGCGATGTAATCACAGTGTCCTTTTCCAAGGATCTCTCTGTCTGCAAGGTGACAGCGTGTCTCCTTTTAACAGCATTTCTTGTGGGAGGAGTTGTGAGATCCAAGGTATTGATGTGGCTATTGTTATTGCACATGGCCAAAAAACCCTTTCACCTGCACTCTATACGTCATGTGTACAAAGAGAGCACACCCCACATACATCACGAGTGCCAGATTGTAGCTGTCATAGTTCATCATTAGTCTTGGTTTTGAGAAGCCAGCCAAGTCTTGAGCCAATCACAAAGCCTTACCTTTGTCCCAGACAGGCAATTCAGGTAATAAACATATATTTTTTAAGAACCCAACCTCTTGCCTCCTTCTTTTGTTACGGCCCCCAACCCCAGGTCGTAACATTTGTAAGTGCTTGCATGCACAATAGGTCTGCAAATACATCACTCCATGATTCTGAGTTCTGGGTTAAGGTCCCAGCACATAAATTGAATTAGTTAAAATATTGGACTAATTAAGTGTTGGTTCTTGTGAAACCATGAAGAAAGAATTTTAAAAGTTATCTTTAAAGACCCACTTGAGAAACATGCACGCCCCATAGAGCAGGTGAAATGTTAGAGAAGTGCAGGGACTTCCAGTGAAATGTTTGATTGAGGCTGAAGGTCTTATCACTTTTACTGGGACAGAGTGCAAGAGCTAACTGAACTCACCTACGCTCTATGACCTGAAGTAGGGTTGGGCTACATACAAACATGCAGTGTTAACAAATAACCATTCACCTACTGTCACAGTTCATGACGGAGCATGAGGTCTAAGGCCCTGTGTACACATATCTAGGAATTTTTAGAAAGTGATATCTATTTATCCGTTTGGGCCTTTTGGTTACACGCAAACTGAGTTTTAGCTACCTCAAATGGATATTTTTTAAATGCCCTCCAAAGTGGTGATTTTGCAAAATGCTGGATTCTGTGGATGGTAAATGGACTGCATTTTATATAGTGTTTTTCTACTCGTACAAGCACTCAAAGCACTTTATTCATGCCTCACATTCACACACCAGTGGCAGAGGCTGCCATGCAAGGTTCTGCTCCTGTTCACCAGGAGCAATTTGGGGTTCAGTATCTTGCTCAAGGACACGTTGATGGTGTCAAGCAGAGCAGGGCTTGAACCTGCAACCCTCTATCACCTACGCCACCACTGGATAAAATACATATTGTTGTCTTCTCTTTTTCCCAAATTGAATGAATGAATAAATAAATAAATACATGTATACATACATTCATAAATAGTTGTTGATCTTATACCAGTTTCCAAATAGCCCTCCTCTTACTTCAACTTTAGTCCAATTTAAAATAAGTTTAATTAAAATCTCAATTAACTGTTTTTTTATTATTATTATTCTAAATCTATTCTTATCTCTAGGTCTGATCTTACTGCAGATCTTCAGATCTCACCGTCCATCTCACGCCTTCCTGTTGAGCGCTCCCTGCCTCATACATAATTATTGCTGTATAAACAAAATGTGAACACAAAGGGTATAATGTGGCAACTGGGTAGTACAGTTTGAGTGTAAAACATTTTCGACCTGTAGTCTGTAACCTGACTAAACGTTATCTTTATGTGAGTGAAAGTCGAGATTTGTTTTGCGTACCCCCTACTGACCTAAGTAGCCCAGACAGGGGTTCTACCCCAGTTTGACAACCACTGCAGTAATGTAACATAGCACCATCTTGTGGCCACTTTTCAGTGCATTTCTTCTCCATAACCTTAAGCTAATTATTAAAATTGCATCCTGCTATTACCTACAACATATATGGGGCCTGTCCTGAGACAAGTTGTTTCATGTCAAGACAATGTGTGATTGAGGCAGTAATGCTGTTTCTGAAATGAAATGTGTGTAAGTAGCCTGAGCATGCTTATGCCGATGATTGAACTAATAAATGAATAAACTCACTCGTTATTTTCAAAAATCTGGAGCAGGCAACAACTCCATCTGTAAAGATTACAGGGCAAATAACAAGTCAATAACTAATTATAAGATGAAGTCACATGTCAGCAGTTGTGTGAGAAGAGAAGAGTTCCAAGAGAAGAGAAAGACAATAATTATCACAGGCACCTTTTTTCCCAATAATAAACACCATGCTCCATTTCAAGAGGCCAGAAAAACTACGCATTTTACCCAAGCCATGTAGAGTCAGGATTTGTTTTTTGTAGAATCTCTCATAGGCCTATTCTCTGACTCAACAACACTTGGAACTCAAATACAGCTTTCCAGACTATTAGGCTACTAACCTACAACTAATTTTCCATTGTATGTTACAGTAGGCCTAGCCCAAACTACTTGGTGTGGACATGATTTTATGTGTTCAGCCTATGTTTGATTTGTCTATGGTGGCAGCACACATAACAAAGAAATGTGTCAGATATTTAAAAAGCCAAATTTACAGAATTTTATCTTCTCTCTCTTACTGGCAGAACTCACTGAGGTTTCACAATGTGTGGGGAATTTGAGGACATTATTATTGTTGAAATAAGACAGCCAGTTCCTCAACTCAAATGGGGCATTCAAGCATAGCTGAATAAATAAAAAATAAAAAAAGTTAATTCCTCTGTAAAGGCAGAAATCTAATGCAAACTAATATTCTACACCCACCTGATTATACTAAGGCCATCAGGTGCGCTGGGTAAATCACCCTCATTAGAAGAAATACTCCGCACCTGTTCCCATTTCCACTCTAAACGCGACCTGGGATCAGTCGAATTTAACATGTCAGTTAAAACATATCTTTTAGACCCGAGCTTGAAGAAAAACTGTAACTTATGGCTTCCTAAGATGCACTGGCAAACAATTTCGTCGTTGACGTCCTACTCTTGCCAAAGCTTTCTGAAAGTGTTTGGCTTGATTTTGTAAGCTGGTCTGATTACAAAGACAAGTGGGCTTGCTATGGAGATAAATATGCTGCATCCTACCGAAATTGTATAAACTACATTTAATAACGTACTTCGAATGAAATGCATGCACTGTCACGTGCGCGTCCCAAGGCTTCAGCCATTGCTTCTTAAAGGAAAATTAAAGGCACCTGTCGCTTTTGCCACACGAGAGGAAAACCTGATGGTCCCTTTCGTTGATGCGGAAAGTTAGCAGAGTTTCATCATACACTTTGCATATATAGTATGTCTTCGTGACAGCATTACAATGAAGAACACCCTGAAGAAATATTTTGCAAACATGGACGAATATTTCGCCAGAAATGGTCTTTACAGAAAAATGGTGGCTCGAGATGGCTCTTGTCTATTTCGAGCCGTTTCTGAACAGGTAATTTCCAAGCTAATGTTATGTTCTCACCTGTCACTGAGATCACAATAGCTCCATAATTATTTTGTTGACAAAATAAAGTTGTGTATTTCGTGGACAAAATGCATGGTTTTCGCTTAGTCGGCCAAGTAAAGCTGCTACCACGGATTTCGGCTCTCTTATGCATGTTAAACGTTAATTAGCTTACCCATCGGGTACAAGTGACAAGTGTTTAGTATTTTACATATCATAAGTTAAACAGCTTATTTTTTTCTTTTTTCAAAGTTATACTACACTCAGTTCTATCATCAGAAAGTACGAACAGATTGCGTAAACTTCATGAGAAGTAACAGGAGCATCTTTGAGACGGTGGGTGAAGTGGTGCTCACAATTTCTATACAAAGCTAAGTTGGTTATAACTGCAAATGAATGGACACCGAAATATAATTGTGATTGCAATAATATTTTCTTCTTGCTCTCTAGTATGTCGAAGGGTCTTTCGAGAAATATCTGGAACGGCTGGAGGACCCAATGGTGTGTAAGCCTTTTTTTTTTTTTTTTTTAAACTAAAAATGATAGTTATAGGGCAACTAGAAGCATGTCCATCAAAACCTTGTCATTGAACAGAACACACAGTTAAGGTGTGCACATAAGAAAAGACAGAAACAAATAAAAAAATACATACACACATAAAAAACAACATAACATAACAAATCCACAACAGAGTCTTTTATTAATCCAAGGTTTTCAATTATGTTAAGCATTTCCATCCAATTTTTGTTTTTCATAAACTTCAAGGATTTATAATATATTGTGAATTCCTTCCTAAAGACACCCAGAAGGGGATGAGTGTTTGTGTGTAGGTTTATGAATGAATACTTCTCCTAAAATAACAGTAACGTTAACAGAAAAATTCTATGTTTTTGTACTCGTGTACAAACCTGCCAATGGTGTGTGAACAATTAGATGGAACTGATATCACGTTAAGTAGGCCTGTTTAATTTTAAGCGCCTGTCTTCACTGTAGGTTTAAGAACTCATTGCACTCTACATTTTCTTCTAAACAGGAAACAGCGGGTCAAGTGGAGATCAAGGCCTTGTCTTTGCTTCATAAGTAAGCTTCAAGCCTCAGCCTCACCTCAGTTTTCATACTTTAGAGTAGGCCAACACCATACTATCTCAGGTTTTTAGTTTAGTTTCATTGGATATGTTTGGTTTTTGGGGGGGGGGTTTTCTGTCTCTTTGAGAATAGACTGATAGATTAGGAGCTTAAAAATACAGTTCATAGCAGTTCTAGAAGTGTAAACCCGTTGATCTAGCAGCACAGATTATTGTTCTTTAGCTTTGAAAAGATGTCTGTTTTTGTTCCATAGGCGGTGCTTCATTATTTACCGCTATCCTGGTGGGCCTCCAACCGAGATAACGCAAGATGACTTTGTGGAGAAGGTGAAGAGCCAGCGCTAGTAATGTACTACTATAGCATTTAAGCAAGTAACTACATACCTGCATTATGAATATTATAACATTATGCATTAGCTGTTTTCATCAGTCAAAAATTTTTCCCTGCTTCCTTCTAACTGTTGTACACAGAGCAAATTGGGTAGTGTATACTTTACTCTGTGGGAGTACAAAATTTGGACAAACACTGAAAATAGTGTAAAATGTACTCCTAGCATGCAGTGCCAATGTAACGCAGTGACAGAGCTGTCTATACAGCAAATTGGGCAGTGTAACTCTATAGGTGTACATTCTACACTATTTTTGTTGTCTATGTTTGTCCAAACGTTGTACTCCTATAGAGTAACATATACACTGCCCAATTTGCTGTGTAGCAAGGCCAACACATAGCTGACTTGGACAGTTTTGTTTTATCTTTATTTTCCCCAGATTTTGCTGTGTTACTCCAACACCAAGCACTATGACATTGTCTACCCGAAGACCTATGTCCCTTCAGCACGAACATGTCAAAGTGAGCATTGCCCTCTCAACTCATGGAAATAACCCTTCCCTGTCCTCAATAAACGCTCGTTAAGTGAGTGTTGCACATATTGTCTTTAACACTGATGCATACTGTTGGCAGTATGGCAACGCTTGTCTGTAAATCAGGTTGTTGCCCAAAAATGCAATTCTATAGCTGTCAGTATGAACACACTTGAATGCTAATGCGTAGTGTGATGTCCTTGAATGCTAATGCGTAGTGTGATGTCCTTGAATGCTAATGCGTAGTGTGATGTCCTTGTTTCTCAGCGCTACTGTATGAGCTGCTGTACACTCAGGTTCTGGGCATTGACCCCAAAGACCTTCAAACAGCCATGGAGATGTGGCACAGTCGGCGCCATAGAAACAGCCACTCAATGTGCAGTGATGAAGGAGGCTATGACACCCCTGATGAAAGGAGGTCAGAGGCGCTTGCTTTCACTTACACTAGTTTTATGCCTGGACGGGCATTTGACCTCTCTCAAACGCCACCCCTCCTGATGAGAGGAGGTCGGTGGCTGTCCTTTACCCTTGTGCAAAGTAAACCGGAGCGGTTAAAGTGCAGTCGGTAAGGTGGCAGTATCGATGAGCCGTGAGCTGAGTAATTACATCCATACCGCATTTAGGTCAGAGTCCACAGGGAAACGGATTGAATTCTGGCCAGTCATTTCCATCAGTCCCACCTTATCCTTCACACACTTTGTCAGTCTTTACTGTTCAGTCTAAATAAGAAAGGGCAGAAAGTACAACAGTTGAAGATGCAGTTGTCGTAAACATGATCAGAAACCAGGCAACACAGGCAGGAGTAAAAAGGCACTGTCTTTAATCACGGTCGGAGATGGATTCATGACCAGGGATATGTCCCCAGCAACACAAAGTTCCAGCATCAAAATCCAAAGCTCTTTAAGGGAAGGCCTCTTCTTAGAACCTTGCCTCTAGAAACATTCCATACATATGATTTGAACAAAACATAAACATCTGATCACTACGTTGTAGCTTTCCAGCAAAGGCAGATTCGCAGAAACATGACAATCTCTGATCTGAGCTGCTCAAAAAGTAAAAACATTAACCACCTCTTGGGTAATTATGCTTGTAATGAAATGATGGTCTTTTGTCCAAAGTATAACTTAACTTTAAAGTATAACCATACTTTTTAATTTCCATCATAGAGAGGAATGGGACCTGGATGCCAGTTATCCCATTGATGATGAGGCAAGGCTGGAAGTGGAGGAATCAAAGGTATTTTTGTACTTTGTCATATTGGATCTAATTTGTACTGATTTGTTATTGTACTGAATAACAGAGTTTAATTGCAATGCACTGGGTTTACACTCTCCAGAGTACAGAGGAACCAGCTACATTCACTTTAACCTACCAAGTTGTCAAGTCTCTGGATCCCAATGTGTATCGTAATGTTGAGTTTGATGTCTGGCACTTCACACGCAGAGGTATGATTACAATTATGATATGAAAGGGCTAAGTCAGCCCAAAGACCTGTTAGCCAATGCGTCTGAATTCTGTGAGAAAAAGAATGAGAATTTGGCACAAAATAGACCAAATGGCAAAACGGCAACTAACACTAACCATTGAGGGCATATAAGCTCTCATGAGGTAGTGTTAGCTGCTGCTCCTACTGACCACATTCGATGCCCTCAAATGACAGGGCTATCGGTTGATTTGCCCCAGAATATCCCTTTAAGTTTTAACTTTTAAAGTCTGTTGCAAGAACGGATTTTGCCCGTTTGAACAAGTATTGCCATACAGCCGTATAGATAACATGTTCAGACTGGAATTAGAATCGCACTTTGCTCTGTCTGTCTCTGTGGTGTTGTCTTGTGTTTCCTTCTGTGCACTATGTCTGAATTTTCTCATTGCAGAGCTAAGGAAGACTGATTTCATAGTAATTGCAGGTAGACAGTACTTCTTGGGAGACAAATGCCAGGTAAGGTGTTGGCCCCATGTGCACATTTAAATTATTTGGTCCCTTATGTGCGGAGTAGAGAATTAAGATTGTTCCTGTGCTCTTTGTAGTTATGTTTGCCAAAAGAATTGTGGGCCAAAGATGGTCACCATGTGTGTTTTTTGTTTTTTTTACTCGGCCTTCAACATAGGATTTCCGAACAAATTAATTGAATACTCAAAACTGGACCTTGAAAGACCTTTGAGCTCTGAAATCTGACTTTCCTATGACTTGCATTTCAATGTAATCTGACCTCTTTTTAGACGTTGGCTTGAAGCAGGACATGATTTTTGTACAACGACACATCACTAGGAGGGGTCTCTGTCTCTGTCTCTGTGTCTCTGTCTCTCTCTCTCTCTCTCTCTCTCTCTCTCTCTCTCTCTCTCCTCTCTCTCCTCTCTCTGAATGTAGAGGAGTTACACCTCACACACTAGCATATTGTTGATGTACAAAAATTGGAAAAAATAAAAAGATTAAGAGTTTAGCCTGAGCCTGACATGTTTGTGAACATGCTGCATACAATTCTTCCCCAGTCATAATAGTTGGGTAGAAACTTGCCTGAATGCTGTTTCTAGTAAGCATCGTTGCTAACTTTGTTATCTTGGTTGTTTTGCTGCTTCACTCAATGGCAAAATCACCGAGATTGCTAACAATGTTGACGACACGGTCTAGAAGCGCACCCAAGGTTGTGATTCTGAGGAGACCCAGAATGTGTGCTTTTGTTTTAAGGTGCGCCTTGATCCCAAGGGGAGATATTACAATGCCTTTATCCAGGAGGTGGGCACCAAGACCAGTGTGGTTACTGTGTTCATTGAGGAGCTTGGAGAGAGGCGAGTTCATATCCACTGATGGCGTATGCACACAACAGTTTGCCAGAGGATTTATTGATGGTGTTCATGAAAGTAAAACTTTGTCATAGTTCATTAATGGTTCATGTCAGTATTTTTTATGTGTAGTTTATGCTACCCAGTTTGCTTTTGTATTGTTATTGTCTCCCCAAGGAGGTTATCTGGTGGTGTTAGCAGGAGTATGTGAAAACTTCTTGCCTATCTTGCATGAAATTTGCTGGCAAGATGTAGCATCAGCTAGGGATGAAGTCATTAAATCTTCAAACAGATTGAACAGATCTCATTTGTGGGCGTCTGCACATTCCAATTTACTTTCAGTGATGCCAGCTATAGAATTCAGAGGCTGCCTGCCTGCTCAATTGTAGCTTCGCCAAAGATTTATTAGTAGTTCATCAATCGTCCATGATTTCACTTTTAATCAAATTGACTCACTACTACCTCAATTTGTGCTACATCTGTCTAGCATTTTCCCTAGTTCACTATTTAGTTTCATTAATTCACCATTGGGATAACTGCAGAGACCAAATTTCCCTCAAGGAATAGTTTTATAACCATCATGCCAGGGGATTTCTGCGTGATGCTGTTCTCAAAAAGGCATTTGAACACAAAGCCCATCTTGGCACAGGAGCCATTATAGTTGCTGTAAGATTAACATAGGCTTAGAGTGCCATTATAGAAGAAGGCTTGAGTCTGTGGGTGGAATGCCATTACTGGGTATGACACAGATATGAGAGGAGTTTGACGAGGTGTTCTGTTGTTTTGGATTTCATTTTCCAGAGAACAGCAGTGCAACTAGATGCAAACAATTACCCTGATTTCAGTTATGAAACAGTTTGTTTCAGATGGATCTTGAATTGCACACTTTGATTAAACCATTTGCTCCAGCGAGCATAGTCATTCAAACCTATGGGCAGGTTGATCTAAATAGATTATTATTCAATTTCAAAACAATTCCTCAAAATACATTAAATGAAGGTGCTTCCTTTTTAAGCCAGCTTTAATATATTAAACTATGATTTGTATGAATTGTTTAATGTAGTGAGGAGAATTTATGCATTTATCTGTACTCATATAAGAGGGTACCTCTTACCAGCCACCACAGCTTTAAAAAATATAACACATGATGCTTGCTATCGTAGACTTTGTTATTGGGGTTTTTTTGGGGGGGGGTCTTAGGTTAAACATGGTTTTTACAGTAGCAAAGAGATGCTAAAGTGAATGGAATGGGATCATTGTGAAGTTCCCTTGAGAACTAACCATAGCAAACCTTTTTTGCTCTCCTGCCTGTGTAGAATCCAGGTGTCACTGGCTAACCTGAAGCCAGTTAATCCTGTGCCTGCATGCCAAGTCACTCCCATCAGTCAAGGGGGCTCCTCTGAGCAGTATGCCACAGATCAGGGTAAGGTCAACTTGGATTCAGGGGTGGGTTAAAGGGTAGACAAAGTGTCTGAGCACAAGGAGCAGTATATTGAACACTACTCTCTCCATGCAGGTGCAGCTGAGCAGATGTTGCCGCTTTTTCATTTGTATTTTTTCTGGGCCTGATGGAAGATAGTCTATCCATGCGTTCTTAGCACTTCCGCTTGCTTAGCATCTCCCTACTGTGCTAGTCTTGATTTGATCCCATTGAGCTTGTTGTCTCAGGAGGCATTTTACCTGTTCAATCAGCCAGCAGAGGGAGACGTTGTGAATGCAGAGCGAGAATGCTGTCAGTCAAGAAAAGCTATCAGTCAAGGGGTGATCCAATTTTTTTTAAACTTAAACACCTCAAGCAAGCAATCTGTTAATAGCTTTTGGTGGGCAGACATTGCTCACTGCCTTTTAGCATGGGAGTTTGTGTACCTCTAAACACACCCACCAATTGAGAGAAATCAGAAGAATGATTCTCCAAATAAAATGTCCATTGTAAGTCATGTCTAGCAAATGGCAGTATTTTCATGTAGGAATATTTAGTTAATTCAGACCATCAAGTATCAGAACAGGGAAACTTTATGCCCAGAGTCAGTCAGTCATTGGCATGGGTTGTTGGCTATGTGAAGAATGTAGATTTACTTTTGAGATATAGGCCTGACAGAGCTCCATTGAACCCAGAATACAACTGTGAAATGAGGTTGTATTTACAGGACTAACTTGGAATACAGATAAATAGGTTCATTGCTTGTGTAAAAAGACTTGTATGTTGACTGTATTGTATTGAGGCTGCAGTCAGGTCAGGCATGTACACATAAACAGGAAGCTTCACAGTTGGGCGTGCAAACTGGGTCACAGATCTTTGAAGGATATAACGTCTCTGGAATGTTTTTGATTTTTACCCTAGAGGATTTCATTGTTTACTCGTATGCAATATCTCCTCTCTAGATCTTGATGTTACTAATCTCTAAGACGGCTGAGGAACATTCAGATAATGGGTGGTGCCACTCGTTGCTCACTGCTGTATTTTTGTTCCTCCAGAGTTCGAGGTACGTGGAAGGCGCCGCTTCTATCGCAAGCCCCGCGCCGTTGCGGTGCCCATCCCCTGTTCCCGTGCACAGCCTGGCATGGGCCCCCGCTTCCAGCCTGTCCCCGGGAACATACCGTCCAACAGGCCAGCTGGTTTCCATGGCCCCCCGATGCCACCCAGGGGCATGGAGTGTGAACACTACCGCCCCCATCCCAGCCCCAGGCCCCACCGTGGTGCAGGTTCACCCAGGTCTGCCTACCCACCCAGGTCACACTAGACAGGCCTCTGTCCGTTTTAGTGTAGCTGTTTGGGAGTGTGGGTGAGTGGGAGGTGAGAGGGTTGGTGTGGGTGGTGCTCACAGTGCTGAAAGTAGGTGATGCATGTAGTTGGTTCTGAGCAGATGCTCCTCTTGTTTATATAAGAAAACGTCACACACTGGCACCAACAAGGGCAATCTTTTTTTATTTACGCTTTTATATTGGCCTGTGAACCAGACCCATGTCAGCAAAGATTGAGTGTGTTTGCATGGACATTAATATTTCCATATTCATTGAAATATTCTGAATATGACTGTCATGCAAACAGAATATTCTGATTACCTTAACCTGAATAATCACAAAAACAAACGAAGCAACTACATCTTTAATCTAAACAATGATTTTAACCGCCAGTATCTAATCAATTCGAAGGACAATACATGTTCCCAGTTTAACCACAGACAGATGCGCACAGATGCCTTTAATTGTGAATCATCTAAAGGCTGCCGCATACAAGTGGCTTCTGGGTTTTTGATGATTAGTAAATGGGCTCTAGTGAGTTCATGACCCGACCCACACCGCTGTCATGATTTATATGGGAAAGGGTCCCAGGCTATTTTTCTGTTTTGTCTGTAGTGCAGGTGCAGTAGGGTGGGGTGTTGTGTAGTGGTTGAAAGTTAGTGATGTTTTTATTTTTATTTTTTCCCCTTATGTGTTCTCCTTCATCCTGAGCAGACGCTCCTCTCGCTTTGTGAACCGCCATCACCTCATTGGGCCAGAAGTTTCCTTTTATCACAATGCTGGCAAGCGTTGTTACCAGAGCTTTGAAAACTACTCCTTCAGACCTCGGTAAACATTCATTACGCCCCACTGTTTCCTAATGGTGACATTTACATGCTTGCTCTGGTAGATTTGTGCTAGTGTAGCTCTAAAGGCTCGGTCAAACAATCCACTCTACAAGACACTCAGACTTGACTCAGATCCTGAATCAAATACAAAAATTTCGACCCTTTGTGAACTATAAAATCAATATAAGGGTCAAAAAACTCTGGTCCTTTTTATATTCAAATACAAAGCCACAGCACTAAAGCCCTTCAGAGTCTTGACTGTGGGATTTCCACTGACTTGGATGTTTGCCTTGGTTTGAAGTAAAGTGAGCTACTTATCAGTGTTGCTGTTGCTGACGTTGCTATTTGCAGTTGTTAACGTGAATGACGCCAGGTTAATGGTGTTGCTGCGTGTTGCAGGGTCCGACGCCACATGCAGACCATCGCTAAGGAGTGCCAGTTCAGCTTGGTCCCCAGTGGTGCGGAGGAGATGCCAGATATGGGGACCCCGGTAACCTTCTACGATATTGACAAGGGAAGTCAGACTGCCTTTGCCCCATTACAGGTAGGTGGCCCACACATGTTTCCCATCCTGAAACCTGTGGTACAGAATGGGTCTCATGCTATCTTTAGCAAGTATACACAAATGAATTTCAAATCTTGATTGAGAGATTATCTATATAGATCTCTGTCCATCATGGTGTAGTGGTTAAATTGTTAAATTTGTGCATCAAGTTGGTCTGTATTTTTGTACATAGACTTACTTCTGTACATAGAAACTATTCTTTATCCAGCGGTGCATGGAATCCATTTTTATTCACCTGTGGCTGACGGACAGAAGCGGGAACTTCCAGCCCTATTCTTTTCAGTGATCCATGCTATGCTAATGCTAATTTAGCCAAATATACAGTAATTTCCCAAACATAAACCACACCACGTTTAAACTTCAGGTCAGTGTTTTATGCAAACTAAATAAATAAAACTGTATCATGTATTGAGCTCACTCTTGTGTTATCCTCACCCATGTGTTAACCTCAGTTTACTAAACATTATTGATGATTATTGAATCCAAATCAGATCAGATCAAGTAGAATGATGAAAAGGAATGCAATCCTGTATATAGCCCTCACCCATGTATTAACCTCAGATGAAGAAACTTTGCAAAGTCAATTTATTAACCTCAGGAAATTACGGTACTGATCCCATCTTTAAAAATGGCCTCCAGCAGTGATTACTTTTGTCCACATTTTCACAGGTGACCCATCAATAGCTACAGGTTTAATGAATGTTTTACAGTTAATTCCAGGCCCTTTACCACGTGTTGCCTTCGAATTGGCTGCTCTTCCCTCTGAGAAATGTACAGCTCAGCAGCCATAAGCACCATACGCTTTTGTCCACTAGTGACGTACCACTCATTGGAGACACAGAAATGGGTGCCGATTTATGTTTTGTAACCTGACCTCCCGTGCAGGGTCAGCCAGTGGGGCGTCCAATGGTGGCTGCAGCAGCCTCCTACTGGGTCCCGAGAGGGTGCAGCCCCTCCTCACCCACTCCCCGGGAGCAGACAGTCACCTCATCAGAGGAGGACACTGACGACAGAAGCACGGCTGGAGAGCAAGGTAGGCATGGGGTCATGACCCTCTGGGGTGCATTTTCCTCCCCGTTTTATGGCTTCTACCTTAGGGCTTCTGCCTTTGCATAGATGAGAGCTGTTATGCTTTGGCCTGATTGAGCCTTGCTGTTCTTCGTTGCCTTGGTGCTCATTTCCTTCTTATGTTTCCCTTATTTAATTAATAAATCCCATAGATGCAAGCTCCTGACTCCTCATTGTGGCCAGGTTACCTGACTTTAAAGGAAAAATCCGGAATTAGTCAGCCGATATCCCTGTTTTTCGAGGCTGCCGAGTGCTGTCGGTAGCTATAAGGATGACAGCATTTGGTACAAAGTAGACCAAATTAGAGAACGTGCAGCTAACGCTAACAGATGGGGCCACAGGAAAATGAAACCTCCTTGGCTGCTGTTTCGCTTTTTGCTCTGCTGTACCAAATTCTGTTGTCCTAATATCTAATGACAGAACTCGGCAATGTCAAACAACAAGGCTACAGGTTATTTCACTCCAGATAATCGCTTTAGCAAGACTGATTTTATTTACATTTACGTTTAGGCATTTAGCAGGCGCTTTTATCCAAAGCAACTTACAAAAGAGGATAACATTCAAACTACAACACAATGAAAGAACTAACAAGCAGTGCATATTGCTAACATAGAATCTGCACTATTTTGCACCAAGTTGAAAGTGCAATAGTGTAACGCAGTGTAGAGAAATTAAATTAAGTGCATTCTCAAAATTTACGCCAGGAGATATTCTTGGAAGAGCTGGGTCTTCACGAGTTTCTTGAAGGTGGAGAGGGTATCAGTTGATCTGTAGCACTTGGGAACCCTCTTGGGTACCCTCTCCATATTTACCTCTTGAAGCCATTTTATCATTCAGCAGTGAGTTTTCAGTGATTGTACAAGAATCAAGAGTGGGATTGTTTTACTGCTCAGTTACAATATGCCCACCCTGTGCCCTCTCATTTGGCCTCCACCATTTTTCAGTATTCTGCTTGAAATTAGAATTCTCCTCAAACATTGGATAAATAGGCTGAAGTTCTGCTATGATTTTGGGTGTGTAGTGTTAATTCTTGCTTATAGGTGAGTGTAATGATGGCTATATTTTCTACAGGAGAATATTCAGGCGACTATGTGTACACCACAGGAGGTGAGTAAACGAGTCATGGTAGGTAGGCCTCCCAATGAAGTCCTGTAATTATGCAGTCAGAGCTTCATTCCCTGTTTTGGCTACCAGAACGTTTTAGCGTGTGTGTTTTGTGACCAGTCACCTACAGGTTTACAATACTTGAACTTCACCTCTAATGGCAGAACTTGTCTTGTGCAGATGCAGCATTTGAAAACCCATCAGTTTTCACGGCGGCTGAGTCGACTGCCAACCTGGTAATTGTTACTTTAAAATCCACTGTCAATATAGCATTGTGCAGCTCAAAAGGATATTCCAGCCAAATCAACCCATAGCCCTGTTGTTCGAGGTCACTGAGTGCTGTCAGTGAAAAAAGGAACATGAAAATTTGGTTCATCAGATAGGTTAGCAAAATGGCACCGTGATTATATAAAATGCTCTTTGCCCCAATTAGCTACCTTTAAATTATCTACATTATTTTGTTTGTCAATGCTCTACCAATTTTTGAATTTTTTTTTCCCCCTGCTGACAGGACTCGGTGGCCTTGAACAACAGGGCTGTGAGTTGATTTACCCCGGAATATCTTTAAGCTTTAATATAAGATTTTATATAAGATGAATATAAGATATTATTTTTTTTCAATTGAAACGCCCTTGTTTTGTCTGTTTGCAATGGCCCTCTTGCGTTCTGTTCACGACTAAAGACGATTCAGGAGGGAGGCTCATGCTCAGGGCCAACACAGGACGGTTCGGCTACATATAGCTATTCACAGCAGGTTGTACCACTTGTTGAAATAGTTGATTCATGTTTATTTTGCTGATTAAATTGTGTGTGTGTGTGGTAATATGTGACTGTTATTAATTTTGAGGTGGCTGTATGTATACATTCTGTAATTGATTTATTTATGTTTATGTGTTGGGTTGTAAATGTAGGGGTGTGTTGTGTTGCTAATTTGGTTTAGCTGTGTGTGTATGCATGCATGTGTTCACTGCAAATGAGTGGCTGCATGCATCAGTAAGTCCAAGTGGCACATGTGTGAGACTGTTCCCTGCCTCCCCCAGGTAGTGGTCAAATCTGCTGTGATTGCATCCTCTCAGCCGGTCACCCATCCCTCAACGGAGCTCTTCACAGCCAACTCCTCGTCCACCTCCTCTTCCCGAAGCTCCGACACACCACCCGACTCCCAACCCTCCTACATCGCCCACCATGGGCAGCCCCCAGCTGCTAGGCCAGGTGCGCACGCACACACACAAGTATCGTAACACACACAGTAATGGCACTAATATTAGTAGCATAATGTTTTTGCTAATTAAAAAAAAAAAGCAAAAACATATTTATTCAACACCAATATTAGCCACATCCATATATTGCCATTTCCTGAAGAATAGAATCAGAATCGGATCATAAATAAAGCAAACTCATGTCACTCTATACGCCTTGCATACAAGCCAATTTTAATCAATTCTGTTACTTCCTCCTGAGTCTCTGTGGGAGAGACTTGGTTTCCTTTGCCCCAATCAGTCTGCATAAGATTATCTACAATTTTCTTTTTCCCACTGACAGCATTCTGGCCAAGGTTATGGGTTGATTTCCCCCGAGATATCACACTAATATTTAACTTTGACGTACTGTGACACATCCATGTATAAGACTATTTCTAATGAGTCAGAGTCATGTCATAATTTGATGAGAATAAATCAAAACATTTTTGTGGTGACAGGCTTGTTCATGTCGTACCCCTGGCATGTGAATGAGATGGCAGAGGCAGTAGGAATGGCTGTCCCTCCACCCTACTCCTGTGACCCCAATGGCAATGATCTACCTGAAGGTATGAACTTGGACAGCCTTTCAGTCGAACCTGCCAACAGCTTCCCTGTTTTTCTTCCTTTTTTGTCATGTTGGAGATTTGTTTTCACCTGATGTGTTTTTCTTCTCCACAGACTATAAAGTTATCCAGTACTATTTCAATCTTGGAGTGCAGGTATGTGGCTTTGTAGCACTGAAGAGAGCTGGAGCTAAAAGAGACTTTATGGGTGTTGTTTAAGCATAATTAATGACAATTCAGAGCGTAAAGCAAGTACAGCTATGTTCATTTCTTGCCCAAAACGGCCAATACCAGCACACAGTGAGACCATTTCATGCATCATAATTGAGGTCATGTTGGTTAAGACTTTAAAGTGTCAGTGAGACTATTTAATGCAAAAATGTAGAAATGCACAATGTAGGTCTGTTTAAAATTGAACAAATCTGTATGCAAATCTTCAAACAAATGTTCCCTGCTGTAAATCCTGTTGCATGTCTGAAAACAGTCTTCATGTTTTTTGGCCCGTTTACAACCCAGTGCTACCAGTCGTACTTGCACTCCATGGTACACTCCCACCAGGCCTACCAGCAACAAGCCACCGAGGGCCAGAGCCAGTCTTACCCCAACAATGCCCTGGACCACACAGTGCCCGAGTCCTACTCTGAGCCAGGCGGAGTGGGGCACAGCACGCAGACAGAGGCTTCTACCCACGGTCAGTTCTGCTATCTGTCTTTGTTTACGTTATCGCCTCTCCCCATGGCAACCCATTGCAGGTCTGTTGTACAATCAGTAGTGCCAAGCAAACACACTGTGATTTTAGCACTGAACCTGTCAAATCTGACAAACTCGAGCAGAAGACACACCAATCTGATTGGGTATTTGGCATGGCAAATTTTTTTGGACGTCATGCGGTGAGAGCATTCAAACATGCAGCAAGAGCAAAGCTGCTGTGTCGAGTTGATTAATGCAGAGTGTAACTATGACGTGGAACGAATTTTTTTTTAAAAAGACCGCTTTTGTGACTCTGAAAGTGGTTGATTTACTTAAAACAGCAAGTCAGATTACTCTGTGGACTCTAAATGAGTTCTTTTGAGAACACCTGAGAGACCCCTGGGAAATCGAACAGTATTGAAAATCCTCCTTGTTGTGGCGTAGTGGGTTGGCATTGTGTATCTCACCTTTTAATAGAAAGAAGAAGAGTATTTTAATCATTCACTGGAACACGTTTTCTTAGTGTTATCGGTTGTGCATTGTGCCTCTGTCACTGCAGCCATCTTTCCAAGACACAGGGTGAGCACAGGTGTTATCAATGACAGCCAAAAAGGATCTGATTCTGCTACACTTAATCAGAATCTTTTTGGCTATCATTAATAACACCTGTGCTTACCCTGCAACTTCTTGGAAAATGGCTGCTGTGAAATGGGCCCATTGGCATTTCATACCAAAAGAAAGTTCCAGCCTGCATTCGGTTGCTGGTTCCTGCTTCACTTCCTGAACCAATTTATTTTTTACTTCTTCACCTCTCTCCTCTCCTCTCCTCCATGTCACTCACTCCTTTGCTACACCCCACCCCCCTCCCCCTCACTCACAGGCCCCCCCTTGAGTTTGGACACCCCCCCTGCTGCACCCCCCGGCCCAGTGTTCTACCCCCTGGTCCAGGAGCCTCGCAGTGTTCACCTCCTCCCTCACCTCTACGAGCCCTACCTGCCAGCGCTGCCTCCACCACTGCCTTCGCCCGCCACCTACCACTACATCACCACCTGGATCCCCGGGGCGCCGGGCCAGCCCTGGGCGCACGCCCACCCCATAGACTACGGCACCCATACACCCCACCACGCACGCCCCCCACACAACGCCCATCTCCTGCACCATCTGCCCCCCAGCGTTTAGCACCCATAGTGAAAGGGGGCACTGCCGGGCACCTTGTTTGTTTTGTGGGGTGTGATTCAGGCTTTGCTTAAGGCTGTTTTTCGCTCCGTGTTGACGCATCTCTACAATCGGTTTCACAGTTTTGTTGTTACAGGGGTTGATTGTTGGCACAAAAGAGGGCAAAGGGGTTCTCACAGTTACGACTGGTCTGTGTGTGTGCGCGTGTTTGCTCGACGGCTTCTGTCTGCTTTTGCACAGGTGAAACCGCCCTCTGGTTTTCACCCAGACCTTTACCTGGTGTTTGTATTGACAGTGTTTCTTACGACAATGTTTACAGTAGTGTCAAGGTTTTGGTTAAGGGTCACTTTCACATTAAAGAGCTTTTGAAACCACACGTATGATTGTGGGATCTCTTTCTTTGTCATGCACACTTTTTCATTTACTCGTTGGCTGTGAAATAGGTTGTGAACTTAATCCATCTTAAGGCCTGAACCATTTTGAACTCTCATCTTTCACTTCCTGAGCCTTTAGGGGTCAGTTATTGGTTACTGGGGGGTGGTTAGGATGATTCTAGAGGCCTGACACTGACGGGGGGGGCCCAGAGAACATTTCAATATTATAATCAATGTTTAGGGGCCCAAAGTTACACCCCTGGGAAGAGATGTCATGTTGACACAAAGTTCTACCTCCACTACCAGCTAAGTTAATCATTAGCATTAGTACAGTGTTTTCACAGGTATACTTCAACAGCATTCAGGACTAGTTTTTGATATAATACTGTACGACTGAGAAGAGGATCAAATGTGTCTTTTTTTTATTTTTGGTCTCTGTGTTGGTGCAGAAGGAACATAAACATGATTGCCTCGGTCTGAATACAGATCAAACTTTTAATATTGTGTTAATTCCCATATAAAGTGCAACAATGGAAGCAATGAAAGTAACATTTTCTTAATTGCTTACACAGAAGTAGAGAACTTTCTATTTAAGTCATAACATTCTTAACGATTTGGTGTCACATAATGCAAGTCTGTGTGTGTTTCTATCCACTGTTACACAGATTAACATTTAACATGCAGGGGGCGAGGGAGAGAACAACTGTTATCAAAGGGCAGTAAGACGCATGATTTTTGGAATGTATACCACCCTAGAGTTAGAAAATGAGTGATGACATTGCATTTGTGGTAGCTTTTTGCGTGTGTTCACCTTATCATTGTAAGTCTATGGAGGGAACTAATGGGTGACTAGGGTAAGGATTTTAACTAATAGAAATCCCCTCAAAATTTCCCCAGCTAATTAAATTATGACAATACATTTTTGTATTGCGACTTTTCTGAAATACTTGGAGATACGTACATCAACATACATGTAGATGCCCTTATCCACTGTAATATGAGGTAATTTGCATCCATTTTAAGCCAAGGGGCCAGGGGGACTTACAGTTCACCTCTACCAACCAAACAAACTTTATATGAAAAAATCTGCCTTTGCTGAATATGAAATTGACCACAGACATTTTGGGATGCACTACCTATTAAAGCTCTATGGGTGTGGCAATGAATTGAAATGAAACGCATTTTAATACAATGCAATGCATTGTCCATGGCGTGAAAGAAGGGGTGACTCAGTACATATTAAAACACATACACATCTACAGGTGCTTATAGAAGCTTATAGAAATACACAGGTTATGCTGTTTAACTTGTTTACCTTTACAGTCCAGGCCAATACCAAAAAATGCTGCCTTCATGTAAGTCATTGGCTGAGGAAGTTCTGTGGGGATGCCTACTCAGCTGTTACCCTCTATAGGCTTCTAATAGACATAATCAGGCTGATGCAATGCTGGCACAATGACATCACATATTTTCTAATTCGAGGGTGGCACACCTTGCCAAAAAAACACAAATGAGTCTTACTACCCTTGAATGGTGCTGACGGGCCAAATTTGGGGGTCTGGCTCAAAGACTGTGGGATCACAATGTAAAGCTGTCGTGACGCGTCTTATAAGGCCTTATAGGCCCAGACAGATAAAAAAAAATATCCGTTATAATATCTACATACGTGTAAACAGGGCCTCAATCAGGTTATTCTCTTTATTATTATCATCTTATTTCAATTATATTTCTTTGAAAGTTTTATTTCACCTTTATTTCCTACTAAGAAACTGGATGGATGCTAAGCAGTAGGTAGTGTCAATATCACAAAAAAAACTTTTTGTTCACATGCTGTTGAAGATCTGGATCCCAATGATCATTAGAAACAATCTATCCATTTGATTCTGCATGTCACAATGTTCAAAACATTGTTCACTATATCATAATTTAGATATACCAGTGATTTGCAACTTGCATACTGAGGCATTCAACAGTCCAATAGCAATACTGTTTGTCTTGTTTTTGTCTTTATGGATGGTGCTTTGAATGGTCTTTTGTGCCTGAAAATGCACTTTATAAATATATATAGAAGTAGTGAGAGTAGCTTTTAGTTTATCTTACGGCGCACAGATGAATGATCAGCATTTACACCACATGGAAAATGATGTACTTAAAGTACTGAGATAGCAATGTTTCATGAGTGTGGCTAACATATGTAACAGTTACGATGTGTTTTGTAGATTAACTAATTGTCACCCTCTCTTGTAGTTTGTGAACCTTAAGATCTCCGGACTGCACACAGCTTGTGTGGGGAGGGGGTGAGGGTCAGCCCTACAGCTGGCGTGAGGTCCAGCTGGTCCTCGGAGACGTCTGGAGGAGGAGTGAAACGGAAGTGCTGAAGAAGAGTAGTGAAGAAGAGGAAGAGTTCCATCCTGGCCAGACTCTCGCCCAAACACACCCTGCGGCCTGAGGGGGGAGAGGAAGAAGACTGAGCATCCAAACCACAACACACACACACAGACACAAGCTGCCAGTGCTAGTAACAATCTGGTATACAGTAGCCAAGTTAAATAGTCAAGGGGGGGCAAAAATTTGGGGATAGTGGCCCGGAGATGGCACCAGTTTGCCCTGACCAAGAGTGTGTGAAAGCAATAAGCCTCGGTAAGCCTCTGTTAGCACGGCTTTGGTTCAACGGTGTGATAGTGGCTAATGCTTTATTGCCAATACAATAAGACCCCCTGGAATTTAGTTTTGTGTGTAACTCAAGACAAGGCAATAGTCTACACTACAACATACATCACATTAAACAGGACATAGGCAGGCGACAGTATATAGTCTGTTTCTTTCACTAAACATCTACTTCCTGTTAATGTATTACATTTAATAAAATGTAGGACACTTAGGATTAGAAATTGCACAAATAACTTAACTAGTCATAGGGGGCCACTTGGTAGGGACACACATGGTGAACTTCATGATTTGAAAGCAGCATGCCAGCTTGTTAAATACAGAGCTGAAAGGCAACGTGTACCTGCAGAAAACGGAAGGAAAGCATCTCTGCTGACAAACTGTCCCTGGTCATCCAGGAAGTGTTGTGGGTAGAAGTCATAGGGTTTGGCCCATTCTGATTCGTCTCTCAGTACTGATGTGAGGAGGGGAATCACTGTGGTGCCCTGCTCCAACAAGATACCAAGGGGAGTGTTCAAAGGAAAAGGTAGGACATGGAAAAGGATAGAGATCTAATAGCCTATAGCAACATTTTAGCATAGTTTGTTTCTGAGACTTCTGAGACAGAGAAAAAAAACCTGAAAAAAATAGAAAATCATATCCAGCGTAGCACATGGTGAAATGTGATCAAAATCTAATACAGAAAAAGCTGCTGTTGCTGTTTAAAAATAATATAACAACCTTCTTGATGAAGAAACCCTGAAAGTTGACATCACAGCTGGTGGTGTGGGGAAGACTCAGGGGAACAATGTTGGCCAATCTCTGGATCTCGTGGATCACAGCATCGGTGTAGGGCAGTCTCCTCCTATCCATATTGAGAGGCTGACGTCTACCGATCACCCTGTCAATCTCCTCCTGGACGCGCTCTGGGTTGGTAAAACAAACACCAACTGGTTTACCCATGGCCTTGGTTGGGGGGGGGGAGCTAATGGTAAACCTGATAATAGAAGAGCATTGAGTCTTCATTCTCTTAACAAAACAAAGCAAGCATGCTACTCTATTAGTAGGTTTACCATTTCCCCTAGCTTAACTTACCCAGGTTCATCATTTAACTGCCTACTTGAAATTTCCCCCTGAATGAACAGCAGTATTTAATGGCAAGCAAAAGAGAGTATCATCCTACTACCAAAAAGCACAGTTTGGCTTAGTGGGTGTTTGTCTTACCCTGTACATCAGGGTACTTGGCCATCAGCAGCAGTCCCCAGCGTAGGGTGCTCGCACTGGTGTCGGTGCCTGCAGCAAACAGGTTGGTCACACAGCAGATCAGGTTCTCCTCGTGGAACAGGGACTCTTTCTGGCCGGACTTCTACAAGATCCAAGCATAAGACATATTAGTAGCCTGGGAAAACCCATCCTGATCTGTGAACGATTTCATTTCACTCTGCACCTCAGTCTGGCCACCAGGCTTATTTGTACTTCTTTTCATTTGCCGGAGACAGGGACACTGTGGAGGCAAGTTTAACACTCGAAATTACGAAAAAACCAACAGAGGCACCTAAAAGAAGAGGGAGATAATGGCTAGGTATCCAAACCAAGCTCAATCTAAAAAAAAGTCTAAAAAATCTTAAAAAGTAAACACGCACTGCATCGCATATGTCGGCAAAGGCTACATAACCTAACTGGCGGATACATTTGAGAAGTTGTAGAGCTAGGTTACATTTTTCCACAAAGTTAATATTATGACTAGATTTATTTTGCATGCTAATAATCCGTAAAAATCTATGCTGTTCCTTACCAAGATGAGCCTCGTTCGTTACTGATATACCCTGCGTTAACGGCAACTTTTTTTTATCGTGTTAATCTGAGATTGAGTTAACGCACTATTAACATGTTAAGTTTGACGGCCCTTTAATAAGATTTCTTCTGAAAAGACAACAGCAATCCAGTCCAGTCTGCAAAACTATACTAGTTTAGGTGATCCCGTCACCTGTATACCATACTGCTATTTCTTTGTACCTTTAAACCATCCTATTGGCATCATATTACAGGCTTATAGATGTTGGCAGTTAAATTCCATTTGAATATCACAGCTGTGTAAAACAGTGTTTACTCTCTGTAAACCTCTCAAAGGTTCATGATCATGTGACTTTTTTTGGAAGATTTTTTGGAATGAGGTCAAAAACTGTAGTGCAAGTCTCCTCTTGCAGTGGAGCCTGTCTCACCCAAAGGGCATTCAGGACTACTCCCAAATAGCCCTAGTCTGAATCAACAGCACCATTGCCACACTTGCAGTACAACCCCCAAGCTGAACCTACAGCTGCTGAAACACATTCAGTGTTGATGGGAAGTGTTCCTCTCTCAGCATTATCAACCAATACAATTCTACCTGGAGAACTGACATTACCCTATAATCCCACCAACCCACCAACTTGTCACAGTTGTCCAAACTTTAACCTTTAACCTCCCATACTATGTGTAGCACCTTTAGATTAGACTCTCCAGAAATGTCTGAGGAGCTACAACAGAAGGTGAAGATAAAAAAGTGTTGATGTTATGTCAAAAACGCCTCCTTGTCCAGATATCTGTTGTCTGCACCTTGTCCAGATATCTATTGTCTGCATGAGTCTGCATGCAAATGAAATGGCTGTAGCCCGGCTCTCCTACAAAAAGAGATTCTAACACACGTGACCACTGAACACCATTAAATACAATGATTACAATGAGAGTGAAAGTGGATTCAAGACGACTCAAAAGCGAACTACACACAGCTTCTTTAAACACTGGGTAAGACGTGTGGCCGTGGGGACTCACCTCAGCACTTGCTTGCTTGCGGACGAGGAAAGAGTCGACAAAGCCCCGTAGATCCTGGGGATCGAGCGTCTCCTGGAGGTCACAGATGATCCTCTTCATCTCCTCCACATGGTCTTCTTTGTTCTTCAGCATCTGCCTCAGGTTCTTCACCCATGGCTTTAACCAGGGAAACATGTTGTACAGCTACAATACACAAGACCAGCAGTGGTAGTGTAACAGTTAAGGAACATGGTTAGCGTGCTAGTAGCCTAGAAATTGCCTGTTTGAATCCAGGTTGCCACCATTGTGCCCTTAAGCGAACCCTCCCCTACAAAAACTTAACCCAAAGTTTCTCTAGGGGAGACTGGCCCTGAAGTAATAGATAGTTGACAAACATAAAGTCACTTTGGATAAAAGCGTCTGCTAAAAGCATAAATATAAAACGCATCACTACAGACACTTGATATTACAACTATTATGTATACCATAAATACACACAGACACTATCTATCTATCTATCTCTCTTACACTCTCTCTCTTACACTCTCTCTCTCTCTCTATATATATATATATATACACACACACACACACATATATCTTTCTTAAGCATGGAGTTCCTTTCAAGAAAGAGGGAACCTCACTTAGAATTCAATTCAATTCAATTCAATTCAATTCAGTTTTATTTATACAGCGCCTTTTACAATAGTATTGTTTTGTGGCGCTTCACAGAAGGAGCACCCAAGAGCAACAGGGGCAAGGAAAAACTCCCTTATGTTCAGTTAATCTAGGAAGAAACCTTGGGCAGATCCATGACTCGAGGGTCTAACCCAATTGCCAGGGGTCATGCAGAAAAATTACAATCAGTAGTAACCATGACAGACTATAAGTTGCCTATGGTTTTAGCTAAGGTTCATAATAGTTCATAACAGAGTATTGTCCCACTTTTACATTACATGGTAGTCAGTCTATAGGTGGTTAAATCACAGTCAGGCAGACTGCAGTAAAAGGCGAACAAGAATTGAGATCAGTGAGGGCAGGACAATGGTTTTATTTGATAAGGAATACCTGCACTGAAGGGGAGCCTGTTAGCTGAATGTTTTCATTGGCTCTTTTCACCATGGCCTTAAACCTGGGATCGTCATACTCAAATCTCCTGCCGTACACAATAGCAGAGATGATATTGGAGACAGCGTAGTTCACTGGCTGACTCGTGTCAAACGCCACGCCTGCACAGTGTAGAAAAAGAAGAGTAAATTTTTGCACTCATGTTTAATCAAACAAACCATCACATCAGATTTTGGGAATGTACCGTCAAATTTTTCAAACACTTCTATTAGGTTACGAGTCTCTTCTATAATCTTTTCTTCGCTCCCTTTCTTGCCCATGCCAAAGTCCTTCATGTTCGAAAGGGCGAAGCGCCTCATCTCTTTCCAGCTTTCTCCATTAGCAAACAGGATCCCTGGGGAAAACATTAACAGACTTTCTTGTTTGTGCTTTACTTTTATTGACAATTTCAATCAGATATCAGGCCGTTTTTTTCACACATTCATTTAAGACTAAAAACATTTGATCAGTGGAGATCTCAACTGAGGTTCAGTCAGTTCAGGAATAGGCTTAGTTAATGTGTGAATGTTAGGTCTGTTTTAGGAAATACATGTTTATTATTATGTTCATCACACACTTACTTAACTCTTTTCTTTTTTTTTGTCAAGCCAAAGCATTTCAACGTAATATGCAAATTGAGCGTTAGTATGCCATTCATGTGTCTGAATACGAGTCCAATAAATAATGGTCAACGTCTTTCTGTGAGAGATTTATATACATTATTTTAACTAGTCTTTGACTGAATTCAGAGACAGATTTGAAATAGTTTAGAATAACTTTTTGTCTACATGTACCTCAAATGTAAAATATAAGCATGTAGTGTGTCAGATTTATGCTGTCGAACTCCAACTCAGTGGTCTGCCTTACCATGTCCTTTGTTGAGATCATGAAACAGTGGAGTGATATCTCTCTCCCCAAACTCATCTGCATAGTTCACAAGGGCCTCTTTGACAGTTTTGTGTCCCGCTAAGACGACCACCTTCATAGGGCCAAAGTAAATGGTGAAGACAGACCCATACTTCTGGGAGAGCTGCAGGATGTAGAAGTGTCAAATATGTAATGAGATGAACTGATCATAATGTAAACAATAACGGTACAATAATAAACCAGATAAAAGGATACATTCAAAGATGTCAGCCAATCACTTTTCAGCATAATCTGTCACCTCACAAAGTGTCTTGTATGGTTTCTTCAGATCCAGCTGCAGCAGGTTACCCAGGATAGGCAGTGATTTGGGTCCTGGAGGTTCATTTCCATTCCCTGAGTTGCTTGTGCCAGAGGAATACAGGTAGACAAACAGCAGCAACAGCACAGCAATCAGCAGAGGAAACATGCTGGAGATCTGAAGTCCCTCAACCAAAGCCATTTATATCAGTATGGAGATGTGGGCATGTCACAGTCTGTATAGACAAAAGCTTCAGTCACATTCAGTTGACTAGCAAGAAGTCAGTCATCTAAACCACTGGTTGTGTGACCCCAGGGGGTTACTGATTGTGTATTTGTTGGCTAATAATGTCATGTGTTCTCCAGGACCACCTGTGATGTTTCACAACATTTATGATTAGAAATTCCTGTGATCAACATAACTTTGTCCTGCAGAAATGCTGCCTGATATAGCCAGGGGAACCTGCCTCAGATGAAACCCCAAGCTAGCAGAGATAGCTTCTATATTCCAACTCACGACTCCAAATTTGCATGGAACATTAGATCGGTTTCAAACATTACTGTTATTATTCAGGGGATTCTACAACGGGAAACAAAGGGAAAGGGAAACTTCAACGGCAATAATATGCCATGGTGTTCTATGATGTAAACGATTACATGATAGACATTAGAGCTTTTTTGGCTGTAGAACATGCGTGGAAAAAAATGACAAAACAGTTGATGTAGGCCTAATCATTCACATAATACAAATTCCATGCCATTTCATCGGTGTCTCGGACGTGACAAAAAGAATTTGAATTGCCCCTTACGAGAAAATCCTGCATTGTACTGCAGTATCAAAACTGCAGTTTGTTCTACAAAATGAATGCTGTACACTACACTATTCCTGTGGTAAATGCTATATTTTGGACACGAACAGCTTTCATACAACATAGGCCTACTGCACTGTTCTGCGGTTCGAAACCTTGTAAATTCAAAGAATTACAGGAAGTCAATCAGAGTTGAACTTACATGAAGCGGTTCACACTGAAGCCTGCTGCGTTACCCTGGAAATATTTGCGGTCCACTTCTTCACCAACATAAAAGATTTCTACCTCAAATGTGTAGGGCTAGCTAGAAATGTTTCGGTTTTGTGAAGGGTGAAAGCCTGGAGGAGGGATTTACAACCAGCCGACCATTATAACAACATTTTTCACCAGAGACCAATGACAACGCCAGCTGTCAGATCGTTTAACACCGGTTAACACCCCCTTCCTTTTTTGTTGCGCACCAAGTTACTTTTTGGAGACCCAGGACTATTTTTTTTCGCCCGACTAAGAGAAAGTACCTATGATTGTAGTCTATATCAGGGGTCGGCAAGTAATTTAGGTCAAGGGCCAGATTTTTTTTCTCGCCACTAGGTGGCGGGCCAGAGCCCGGACTACGGCTTGGTTAAACACCCTGCGGCAAGAACCCTTTGCCAAGCTTTACTGGCAAAAAACAGGTCTACATGGAGAATGGTCAATATAAAAAAGGTCATTAAAAATAACTAATCACAATAAATAAACCATGTGGCATGTGCACAAGCCCAGTTATTGCTGTTATTGCTGTTTGCAAAGAATATAATGTCAGGTGGCACCACGAAACGAAGCAGTGTTGTTTATCCACTCCGATCAGAGGCACGAGCACGCAAAATTGAAGAGCTCTCAGATGGTTATATGAAAAGCAGCAGCATCCTAGTTCGAGGTCTGACATCACAAGAAAAAGTCACAAGTGCACAAGTCCCTAAAGGCTGTCTGCACGACACAACAGGCCTTTCACCGATGCAGAGCTTTTCAAAGATATCATGATCGCCGTGTTAAAAGAGCTAGCTGATGGCAACTCTATGGATGCGGTCATTACCTCTGTTAAACAGGTACCCCTTTCCACGAGGTCCGCGACCACAGGAGGCAGAATAATAATAAAAAAAAGACGCGCTCGGAAAAAAACATGGAATCAGCTGGGGGGCCAGTGAAAATCGTTCTATATGCTAAATGTTATCCAAAGACCCCAACAAAAATGTGACACTGACTATGAAATGGCCCACTGATATTCAAAGACTTGAAACATTGCCTAACGGACATCACTTTGTGTTGTTGCATAAAATAACTTTAACTAACTAACTAAATTACGTTTTGCCTGATATTCTGATTAGGGCCCAGTGTTTTGTACGCTACCTAAGTGCCTCTGGTGGTGTCTATATATATTTTTTCATGTGACCCCAAATTTTGCTTTTCAGTAACAATGAGTGTTTATACATTTGCCACACAGAAAGCAGTCTGATTACATTGCATAAAATAGAATCAGCCAGTTGATTAATCGTTGTAGTGTGGAAAATAGAATTTTCAAAAGTGCAGCTCAGGCTAAAGGAAAAAAAGCCTAATGTGTGAATGTTTGTCAAAAGATTCTAAGTACAATTAAAGGACAAATTTAGGTGAAATTGACCAAAAGTAGACATGATAAAATAAAATTGAGCTTTTGTTGGAGAGCAAAATTCTGCTAACTTCATGCATTCCAAACTACACCGCTTTTAGCCGATGCTTCAAAATAGCTCACAATGCTAGTGTTAGGGGTATACGCTATGTAAACATAAATCAATATTTTTTGCTATTTTTGAACCATAAACCAAGCTTAAGGTAACTCCTCACCTGGTCCACTACACACAGCTCCACTTCACAGCTGCAGTCAAATCACATTGTACCAATAAAGAAATTTTAAATGTTCTTTAAAAATATTAACTTTCAGTTTCATTTTGTTATGTCCCATTCAGTTAATGTTAGCTACTGTTAGCTAACTTTCTCAAACAGCGTTCAGTGATCTCAAGTAATAGGGCTACGGAGTGAATCACACCGGATTTCTCCTTTAAATCGCTTCTCTGAAGTAGGCCAGTCAAATCAGTTCATCAAGGAAGGCAGAGCACCACTGTGAGGCAGACTACAAATATTTTCTAAAATTTAGACTACAGGTAAAACATATATCCCCTGTATTTCTTCTCATTAAGACTAAATGCCAGTCAATACTCTTAAGAAGTAGACTGCATAATGTAGAAAAGCCTTTAGGTTTCTGTCAAGATTGAGCTGTTTTCTATTTACTGTTAAGTGTTGAACTGCAGACTTTACCACAAGGTGGCAGTATAGACCTAGTGGAAGCCAATCAGAAAACCCACACAGATTATTAAAAGCACTTTTACCTGGAGCGTTATTAATATCAAATAAATGATAACAAATAAATGCGTTTTGAACATTTGGAGACTCTTTCAGGTCCACAGATTTGAGGATTAGGAAGAACTTTGCCACATTATCCCATACTCTACTTCTCAATGTTTAAATGACAATTCTTTAGGACTTCATAGATAATATGCATGTCTTTACCATATCACAGCAGTGCATTCTTCAGTGTTCTCTTTCAAAAAAAAAAAAAAGTTACTCAACATAATTCAACAACAATTTATGATAATAATAATTACAAGAATGATAATAAGGAACATGTTTTTAGAGCAACATTATGGGCAGATAATAAAGGGCTTGCTATTGACAGTGGAATAAACATTTCATTCCTGCTGAATGGCATTGGCAGTACTTAATTAGCTCAAATAAACAAAAATGATACCTACCCTAGTCTGGACACTATGCATACAAAAAATATAAAGACATGGATGGATAGATGGGTAGACATACTTTTAACCTACACCAGTTTTATGCTGTAATTTGTGTGTGTGTGTGTGTTTGTGTGTGTGTGTGTTAGAGAGAGAGACAGAGAGAAGGGGGTGGGGGGTGGGGGGCGACAGGAGAACGATAAGGTGGAGATGTACAGTACAGGTACACACACACACACACACACACACACACACACACACACACACACACACACACACACACAGAGACTGTTCTCCAGGTAGATAGATAACCCTAGTTATCTAGATAGATAAAATGTCAGTCCAGTGCAGATTCTGTTACAGACAGTACAAGTACAAGTACACATTATAAAATACATATATATACGAACTACATAGACAATTGAGACAGCAGCACAAAGGCTTAGTCCAGTCCTTTGTATAAAGAAAAAGAAAAAGAAAAAAAAAATAGATATAAAATAAAAACTGATAAGATGTTGTCTGTGTAATAGGCTAGTCCAGTAAAAGTCCAGTCCAGTCTTGGCTTGTGTAGGGTAATTAAAAAGAAAAGTAAAAAGTAGACCATGCAGGGTCCATAGGACATGGGCTCACTGTGTGGTGTGGAATCAAGCAGACCAGTCTATCTCACACCTCCTCTGTGTGGCGCTGTAGAGCTGTATGGCCCATGGGACAAAGGACCTTCCTTATGGCCCTCACCTTTCCGGAAGGGGGTTCAGCAGGCCCCCCACTGACTTCTATGCCCTGAGAATAGCTGAAGACGACATCTTTCAGTATAGTAAGAAATGTCTGGAAGTTTTTTTTCTTTTACTGAATGTAATCAAGGGCCATCCACCTTCAGCGAAGGTTATCTGAGCAAGGCATCATTCAGAATAGCGTGTATGTTGCATTAATTCAATCATTTTTTTCTGATTCAAATTTTATTAGTCACATACCATTATACAAAATTCTACTGTTTACTGACTAGAGTCTACTGACTCTAATGACTATGCATGCATCAATGAAAATACTATACCAGGTATTAAAATACAATAAAACAAATAAAACACAGTAATTATTAAGTTTATTAATTATTATTTAAGTATTTATAAGTATTTTTCTAGATACAAGAAATGTTATGATGCCTTGTGGTTCTCATTCAAGACGCGGATAGACTCAGGATAGAAACATTTACTCAGCCATTATGGTAATGTAAACATTCACCCATAACATAGGCTACCTCCCACTTACCTGAGTATGTCTGTAATAACTTACTCACTCACCCTTTTGCACTGTGGTTGCCATAGCATCCGTCTGCACATTCCATACCACTACTTCCACACTTTGTAACTTAGTACTTAGTAAAGAATTTGTTTCTCAGTATTTTTCTCTGTTTGTTTTTATCTTTATGTGTGTGTGTGTGTATGTGTGTGTCACATGTATGTCATGTTGTGGATGCCAAGGGATGCCTGAATTTCCAAGGGGCCAAGTGAAGTGTCTAGCTGTTTACTCATCTACCAGTCTATCTGTCCATCTGGTACAGATAACAGTTTCATAAAACAACTGTTTCACTCATTCCATGACTCACTAAGAGATTTGTACTAAAGGTCATTCCAGGACTCACTTGTAAATGAGATTTCTTTCCTGGTTAGATAAAGGTAGCATACATATATGAAATAAATACAAATGTAATATGGCCTACAATTGGTTTTGTCAATGCTGTCTGGAAGTTTCTAAGGTGTAGATAACCAATGAGAGTCTGACACAATTGAATGCAGTTTTACAAGTTTACTGAATGACCAACTGTGAGTTTACTACAAGATGGAACATAGTACACACACACACACACACACACACACACACACACACACACACTCACACACACAAATATATATGCAATACATAGTAAGCTACACGCTCCTTTTTAGACTGAAGTAAGTTAGTCTTGTCTCTGGAATGTATGCTGGACCTCTCCAGGTTAAAGATTTGCCAGCTCTGCTTAACCTGACTGAGTCCAATATAAAGCATCGACTAGGATGTGTTTGAACCCCTGTGGTTTGGATGGAGTCAGTGGGAGTGAAAAGCATGTGAGCTTCTCTGGGTTCTATTCACCTTTGGGCCAATGAGGTTAAAGGAGGCTGTGACACAGTTTTTGTTTCTACCATAAAACCAGATGATTCCCAGGTCATTCCCAGATGATTCCCAGGTCATTCTCTCTCCTACTTATTTCCTTTATAGTATCCTGCATGATTAAAGGGGATATGGTCCAAAAGGTAAACTTACAAAAAATGACAGGGCCAGAAATCTGAGGTAAATAAACTTTTCTCTCTCTCACTATAGTTCAACACTAATTAAAAACACTTTAAATTAAGATTAAAACTATTTTTTTCATCAATGAGTTTAATGGTGTTGACATCTCAGTTAAAGTTGTTGTATAATATTCTTGAATTATAACGTATACACTCAGAATATATATTAATACGCATCATACACATTGCAATTCAGACTGTGTATTACACTTCATATTGTATATTGTATATTTTTTATTATGCTCTTTCTCCTCTTTGTATTGTTATTGTGTTGTACACTTATTGTGTTTGTCCTACATGTCATGTTGCAATTGCAAGTGAGTTTCCCAGCTTGGGATCAATAAAGTACATCTATCTATATCTATCTATCAATGAAAATATTTTATTTTACAAAGAAAAAGTAGAAAAAAGGTAAATAACACACATCAACACATAATTTGCAGCAACACTGCTAAAAACACAAACTTCAAAAGACTGAAACAGAAACTTGTAATTTCCAGCCCTGGATACTGTGACCTCACACAAACAGCAATAGCTGTTTATGGATTTACACATTTCATATAATGACATAGTCAGGCTAGCGGCACCTAGTGCTTCCGCTCAAGTTCTTTTAGCTCCACCACTGCGTCGGGGAGCCAGGCGTAAGCTTGGGTCCGCATCGTCTCTGAGCTGGGATGGGCCAATCAGCGAGCAGGGAGGGCTGAAAGCAATAATGTTGAATTCAAATGTTGCGTTCCAGAGGGTAACACACGTCACAACCAAACAGTAGCGATTGGTTGAAGCAGAAAGAATCTGCCCACCGTGGAGCGAATTCATACCAGTTGATAGGTTTCAGACACATGAAGTGAAATGATGGCGAGCGGCTGATGCATCAGGCTAGTGACGACACATGTCTCTGTGTGTATGTGTGTACCTGTGTGTGTGTGTGTGTGCGTGTGTGTGGTCAGTCTGCCTCAGGGACGTGCAGAGACCCTTGGAGGGGCAGAAGCTTAGAACTTAAAAAGGGGTTTCATCCAAGCGTCATTTGCAACTGAAAGGTCATGCCAGAGTCATGGCTCTTGTTCATGCCAATACAGCTTGAAGTAAACAGATCAGGTAGCCATGTATTTTTATTTGAACAAAGATTAGCCATGTTAATTAAATTGTTAATTCAATAAGTATTGAAAACAGTCATGTTTAACCCTTGAAACCCAAAGCTATTTTTCAGGTTAATTTCACTACCTTTAATTTTAGGTTCTTATCTCGGTCATTAATTTTCACATTTTTTCTGTTGCTCTCCTGGATGCTGAAATAACAAATTTGAGACAATGCGGATTACTCAGGAATCACTAATGATACTCAGTATGATCTCCTGTTAATTGTTGTATACCATTTGCCATATTTCAGTAAAGAGATCATGAGACATCTCACCGAGATGAATGAATGTGTCATGGATGCAGAGCTGCATTAATATTATTATTTTTATGTAAATTGAAAGCAAATTCTCTTGCGAAAACACCCCCAAGACACCCCCCTCTGCCTGTGCTCTCAGCAGAAGTTGCAGATCTAACACACACACATACACACACGCACAACACAAAGTTATTTGGACCACCTGCTGCTCTTGCTGGGATCACTATCAGTCCAAGGGCTTTTGTCTCCTGGCTGCTCACTGTTCTTAGGGGTCAAGAAAAGCAGATAAACTGTTTTTGTTGTTGTTGTATTTTTAAGAGTCCCCAAGAGTTTCTTCTTATTGGCCAGTCGTTGGGTTGGTGTACACAAGTAATGGGAGGGCAGGTTCCCTGTAAGAGTAGCCTGAGATGTAGCATAAGCAAATTTAAATTTGCTCTGCTGGTCCGTCTGGTCACGAGGCCATTCTAGTTCTTTACTGATTCACCAGAAGCCCAGGAACCAATCACAACCTCTAATCCAGAAGGGGGTGGGCCTTTGATCAATCACAACCAATGAAGGCATCTGCATTACTGTCTATAGTTAAACTATAGATGTTGTATTCTCCTTCAAATCGAATAATCAACTCCAAAGTCGTACAGTAATGGCGTGTTTGATTCACTTCCAAAGAGCTCTGATAAGAGATAAATGCCTCACTTTAACTTCCAGTTTCAGACTGGTTACATCCCTGGAAATGAGACGTCAATCACACTTTGCCAGACCCTACCTCTTGAGTGATGTGACTCTGGTTCCCAGGCCCAAGAGTTGGAAGTGGAATTATTTCCTCTGATGTGGTCAGAGTGACTGTGGTCAACCTCCGATGGGCAAGTGTTGGGTAGTCAGAGTGACTGTGGTCAGAGCGACTGTGGTCAACCTCCGATGGGCAAGTGTTGGGGTAGTCAGAGTGACTGTGGTCAGCCTCTGATGGGCAAGTGTAAGGGCAGTCAGAGTGACTGTGGTCAGCCTCTGATGGCAAGTGTTAGGGCAGTCAGAGTGACTGTGGTCATCTTCTGGAGTGCTCCACTGGTGCTGTGATTGGAGCTGGTGCCATCATGGAGGTGGGAATGGAAAAGAAAGAAGGAGGAGGAGGAGGAGGAGGAGGAGGAGGAGGAGAAAAGACTGCTTGATATGGAGGTGGTGAGTCCTCCTGCGCCAGACTTGCTACAGCTTCAGACACCTGCACAGACACACACAAACAAACAGACACACACACACACACACACACATATACATATGACTTTGCATTATCATCGTTATTATTATTATTATTGTGATTGTTGCTGGAAGTAAGAGTAATAGCTGTAGAGGAAGAGTAATAGTAATTAGTCAGCTGAAACAGAGCATACCACATATGGTGGAGGGTGGTCCAGGGGATAATTAACTGAGTCATATGGGGGTGGAGCAACATATCTCAGGCCCAGTTCCACATCGTTCGTGTGGATGTCCAGGGGGATGGAATAGCACACGACCACGTCACGCTCCGCCTCTGGCTCGTGCTGAGGCCTCTGGCACTTACACTTGCAGCTAAAGCAGCAGCCATACTTTTTCCACAGAGGAAACACAGCCAAGAAGATGAGCAGATAGGAGAAGACCTGTAGCAGATGCAGGAGTCTGGTGAGAGAGAGATCAGATCAATTAGGCAAATGGATGTTCGTATGAATAAAAGAATGAATGAATGAATGCACTGAAAAATAAGTAAATAAAACACGTGAATAGCTGTTGAGTAACCCTGAACCTAATGGCCTACTGTCTGCCATGTCCTGTCTGTTGTGGGTGTCTTCCCATTCACTTAATGAATAGGAGCTAGGAATGTCAGCCCAAAATAACCTGCCCTAACTGCATGACTAATAGGTGAAGTTGTCTGTAAAGTACTTACAGTGGATCAGAAATCATCTTGTCTGAAACTGCTGATTGCTGTGGATCTGTTTACAGGAGCACAAAAGTCAACATAACTTTAACATGAAGCATGCACTCCTATGCAGTAAAATGAGGCCTTCAAGTTTGACTTGTTTGTGGCTTCATTGTTACAAGTGCAATAAACAACTGTGTTTCAGAATATTGTATTGTCTATAGGGAATTACTATGCTTTGGTTTTCTTTAGAAAACTCAATAATTTGGGCAAGTTGTCTGTGCACAGCTGTGTTGTTGTTTTAAGAGAATATGCTATGGTACAACAGAAGTCATTTTTGGTAAAGCGGAAATTAGATTGTGGAAAAATATATCATTGATCATGTGCAGAAAAGGCACTGACTGGTTTGCAGAGTCAACTTACATCTAGTAACGAGGGGGATAAGAGGCTCCACAGGTGGACGGTGGGTCCTCCAAACAGCTTTGGTCCTCCCTGTGCTGGCGCTGCAGTCTAGAAGCTCATATGCTCACACACTCACCTGCTTGATCCTAGGGTGGCTTTGAGAGTCAGTTGGGAAGAGGGGACTTTGCCCAATTTCCTCTCAGAGGAGGGAGGGCCCTGTGTGGCAACAGAACAAGTAACCAAAGGTATCTTTTGCTCAAGTTGATGGTGATAAACCATGATAGCCAGCTGTGATTTTGAATAAAAGAAACGTTATCAGGTGGGGTGTGGACTCTGTAATGTTATACAGGGGGCAAATAGTGCACTCCTGCTGACAAGGGAACAGCGACATATGAACACAAGTTGATCCTGGAGGCCTTTACATATCTCATGACTTTTTCCTTCATCATCATAATATTGTGTCTGAATGTCAGAAACCAGGTTTAGTAAAAAGCCACATACCATGTTGTATGACTTGGTGAAAGCCACATGCTGATTGGCTACAATACTGTATGACTTGGTCAAAGCCATATGCTGATTGGCTACAAAACTGTATGACTTGGTCAAAGCCATATGCTGATTGGCTACTATATTGCTTTTATTTTACTACTTTGCTTTAATTAAACCAGGGGTATGTTCTCCAAAATCATAGTTACTAAGCTAACTGTAAGTTAACAACTTTGTTGGTTGCCATGCAGTTGTGTATTGCCAACCACTGAAACTGCTAACTGGTTAGCAAAGGAGTAAACGGACGCCAGACCTGCCGTGGTGTTGGTTTATTCTAGAGCCATACATGGCATGTATGTATGTGTATGTGAATTAATGTAAACATAAACACAAGCATAAATAAATGCGGAGCCATCTAGCATCTCATCACTGCCTGGATCTTTTAAGGTTCACAAGAAAAAGGTGAAGAGGACTTTGTCCGTCTTCATGACGCAAGTCCTAGAACATGGACCTAATTCCATAACAGGGCACACAAGGTGACTGAACGCTAAACGTTTATGCTTAATGAAGGATTATGGGAAACGCATGCTTAATGAAGGAGATTACTTGAAATCAAATATAGGAAACGTGGTGCAGACTGAAGGAGAGTGGAAGGACTAAAATGAGAAATAATTTTACTCAGAAACACACACACACACATACACACATACAAACACACACACAAAAAACAGAGAGACAGACAGAGAGAGAGAACAGAGGACCACAAGGAGCATATATTGGAGTATAATAAACATAAAATAGGTTTAGACACACTAGACAGAGATAAATACACATCACAATGAGAGAGAGTATTTACTTTCATGTTCAGATTTATTGCATCTATTTATAAGACGGATTAAAAAAGTTACATTCTGCATAAAAAACACATTTAATACTTTCAACATGGCATGCTTAATAGGATGGGAAACACTGTTTGTGTAATCAATAGCTTACGGTATTTTACTGCAACTAGATAATGAACAACTATTTTTTCATTTCTGACTGAAAAGACATTTTTCACATCACATGGAGTGAGGATATCCCCAGAGCCATACAGACAACCCCAATCCCACTCATGTTATATTGTTTAATAACTCAATGATAAAAGATTCATCTATCTATTTTTTACGGTATGGTTTCCTTGCACCAACATATCATTACACATGTGAAGAAGAGTTTTCCCTGACAAAAAAAAACAATGAAAGTGGAAAATACTGTACAATTAAATAACAATTAAATAAATATTTTACAACACAGTAAAAATGTAAAGTGCTTCTTCATCCCAAGCAGTAACATCAAATGTTTTCTATCAGCCACACCAAATGCTAAATCTCCTCTAGAGGTCTTCCTCCAGATATGGCTTAATTCCTTAAGCAGAGATGTGCAGCACACAGATAAACTAATGTACATCTGTCAGTGTCCAGATTATTTACGTCACATTGCATGTATGCATTTAGCAGACGCTTTTATCCAAAGCGACTTACATTTTGTCAACTATCAATCGTTCAGGGCCAGTCTCCCCTAGAGCAACTTAGGGTTAAGTGCCTTGCTCAAGGGCACAACAGTGGCAGTTGGGATTTGAACCCACAACTTTTCAGGCTATACTTGCCTGAGGAAGCCAACTTTTCAGACAAACAGCTCCTTTGGTCTGTGTGTGTGTGTGTGTGTTTGTGGTACCCAGGGTTATAATTTCAGTTGCACTTGGCTCTCTAGAGCCTTGTGATAACAGAGTGGATGAAGTGGGTGTTTGGAGGTATGGCAGTTGCACTGATGTACCAGTAGGGGGTGATGATGGTGCAGGATTGTCTGGCATGGCGAAGCGTTGCTGCTGGTACTAAGAGAGAATGGCCTCGGAATAGGAAGGTGGAGCCTCCTGGTGGACAAAATCTGCCACTGCAGGCTGAAAGGCCTAGGCAAACACAAACCAACACAAACACACAAACATCATGAGTTAGGGTATTGAGGATCTTAAGGTGACAGAAGGCAAAAGTCATGTCACCATCTTCTTATTCTGAATAACCAGAGCAACAGATACCCTCTCCACCTTCAAGAAATTCTTGAAGACCCAACTCTTCCAAGAATTTCTCCTGGCTAAAAATTTCTGAATACCTGGAATGCACTTACAATGCACCTCCCACTCTCTGTCTACACTGCACTTTTATTACACTCCTGCACTTTCATCTCAAAATACTGCCATGTTAGCAATATACACTGTAAGTTTTTAATTGTGCTGTAGCTTAAATGTTTATCCTCTTTTTAAGTCGCTTTGGATAAAAGCGTCTGATAAATGCGTAATGTCACTTATTCTCTGGAACTGCACTGTATGGGCAGAAAGAAAATGTACTTTCTGTCCTGATCCAAGCCAGACACTGGGGATGAGCAAGCAGAGCGCCCATTTTCAACAAGGGCTGTTAGCTACATGCTATTCCCCACTTAGAAAAGCCCGCATCTCCAACAAGGGGTAGGCTTACTAACCACATGCTAACCCCCTTAAGGAAAGCCCATAGGGAGGACAAGTAATGTCATCGCCCCCTGCTGGCAGCGTTCCAACCTCTCTGGCGAAATTAATGGGAATGTCTTTTCAAGAAATTATAGACACTCAGAAGTGAAGACAGCGGCTTCCATATGATATGTATGTCTGGCGACAACACTGATTAGGGTTTTCATAATTCATTTTTCTCCCCAGTGTTAACTGTTGTGTAGGGAACTACACCAGAAGCAGGTAAGGCATGTCAAGAAACTAGACATGCCTCTTGTCATGATCTCTCAGCTGAAATGGTGTAGTTTTAAAGGTGAGGCACTTTTTAAAGGACAAGTTCAGTTTTTACACTTAAAGCCTTATTTCCTGATCATTTATGATGAAATGTGACCCCCCCCCCCCCCCCGAAACCACCACCACCACCACCACCTACAGAATGGCTGCATAGGTGCAAAGCTGCAATCTTTCCTAAAACATGTTAAAGTTTCATTTGTAAAGACAGTCATTACCGTTTTCTAACACGGCTGATTTTCCGAAGAGCAATGCTAAGTGGGACTGGGAAAGTTACCATTTTCAATGATTCAAAACAATTCAAAACAACGATTTCTAAATGGTTTTATGACTATGAAAATGCTGCATGGGGTCTCTTTAACATGTGATGCAGACTCTGCTCTGCCTATGGGGTTTACCTGCACGTGGGGAGGAGGCAGATTGAGGAGAGAGGTGTATGATGGCGGAGCCTCCATCATCTCTCTCTCAGTTGTGTCAGGTCCAGCTGGTGCCGTTGGCGGTGCTGGACCATCCAGGCTGTCCAGAGGAAAAGGGATGTTTGATATTAGTGGTGCAGTAGGAGGAGAAGGATAATTCATTATCCAAAATAAAAGCACACTGCCTATCAGGGCGGTAACAAGCTACATACATGGCAGCCTGGGGGGACACTTCGACTGGCTCATCAGGCAAGGCTGGTAGGCTTACATCATGACCATCCAGAGGACGGTAAGAAAGCAGTTGGATACTGCTATTAGAGTCAAAGGATCTGGAAGCACAGATTATTATTATTAATATTATTATTGTTGTTGTTGTTGTTGTTGTTATTATTATGGAAAATCCAATGGATCATCCAAAACAAAGACACAGACTAGGCCTACATACATAGGTGGGAGTGACTCTCTTCTTGGTTGAGCATCACGGAAGACTGGAGCATCAGCATCATCCAGTGAGATGTAAGAAAGGAGACAGCACCCCTTACTGAATCTAAGGACCCGGGAAAAAATGATATACACAGTATATGTGAGTAGTAGTGGTAGTAAGCTTGTGGCTGTGACAGTAGTAGTAGTAACGCTGATCTTATATACATCATCCTTGACATTGGAAGTTGAAATATCATGGCTGCTATTTGTAGAAGTTGTACTGTATCATGCATTTGCCCTTACTGCACGCTGAAACTCCGGTATGGGGGATGAAAGCATTGTATGTTTGACAGAGGGCCACCACCCTATCTTAGCCATCCAACATGTCCATGGAGAGGTGGTAGGAGCAAGTACTGTACTGTATTGCTGCTGGTGGCTCATCCCACTCACCTACTGAGCACTGTACCACGACACTCACCTCCTGTCCTGTGCCACTCACCTACTGTCCAACACCACTGTCCCGTGGCACTTGCCAATTGTTACAAGCTAACCCTAAACCTAACCCATGGGACAGTGGCAAATGACAAGGGACAGTAGGCACTTCACACGGGACAGTGGGTGAGAACCACAAGACAGTATGAGTGGCACAGGACACCGAATGGCAGAGTAGGCCAGTGGCGCTGGACAGTGCACAAGACAGTAAGTGAGTGGCACACTCCACCAGCAACAGTACAGTAAGTAGGTCACATGATATAGTGGGTGAGTACTATGTGAAAGTAGCAAATGTCACAAGACAGTATGAGTCGTGCACGACCATGCATAAGGCAGTAGGCCAGTGGCGTGAGACAGTGTACAGGACAGCACGCCAGTGGTGCAGAACAGTGCGCGGGACAGTAGGCAGGTGGCACAAGACAACTGATGAGTGGTGCAGGACAGGTCACGGGACAGTGGGTCAGTAACGCGAACCACCAGCAACGGTACAGTACAGTTATTGCTCCTACTGCTACTGTGTTCATGTGCACCCTAAGCAGGATCCAAACTCTATTTGTTTGTACTTTCCTGAACATTGTACCACTCACTTACTGACCTGTGCACTGTCCCACACCACTGGCCTACTCTGCCGTTCACTGTATTTATATGGTTGAGGCTTCAAGACTTCAGGACTTTAATTGTCATTGAGCAGTTGTCCACAACAAAATTGAGCAGGTATGTATAAGATGTTTTAACATAGCCTACTTGTATGGTTGAGCAGATATGTATGATCCATTTTAACAGCCTACTTGTATGGTTGAACACTCTTGTTCCTCCGGTCGGTGAAGCACAAGCATAGAGGCATCTCCTTTAGTAGGGAAACTCAGTAGAGAAGAGACTATTGGCTCTCGTCCTGTTAACTTCCTGCTTTGAGTCTCAATCACTTGCAGTCACAGCAGCAAATGTATACAAAAACTATTCTGGGGTGAGAGAGAAAAAGAGAGAGAGAGCATATTAAGTACTGCCTCTACTGATGATGATAATACATTATCAGTATCATAATAATAAATACACCTTCCCCCCAAAGCAACTTATAAAACACTGCTTTTGTTTAGAGCTTAAACGAATTGAAAAGCTGACATTAGGCAGAAGAAGAACAACAACAAGAAGAATATTACGTTTTTCTTCGTGGCAAATATCTTACATCTTAAAACCAAGTCAAAAATACAACAAAAAGAAATAATTAATTTGTAATCCATCATTCCCATGTATAAATATGTAGGCCTACTGATTTGGAGAGAGCTGCAGGTGGGTTAAATACTCACATCGCTTGAGGCAGAGGTGCAGGTAGAGGACGGCTTGGCCAACTGATGTGAACTCCTTCAACAATGCTTACTGGACCTAGACAAACTTGAGAGGCTTTATAGTCAGGGCATGAGATCTTTGTGACGTGTGTATAAGGAAGAACTTACACAGGTGTGTGTGTGTCAAGGTGGGGCTTCAGCGTGTGTGTATGCTTTCACGGAAGTTTACAACAACATTTTTATCACCTATGCCAGTAAATGCTGTGTGTGTGTGTGTGTGTGTGTGTTCATATTTAACATATCTGTATATATCTAACCATCTGTATAACTACGCTTTCATACAGTGACTTACAAAGATAGGACCCGCACGATTAAGACCTTACCAAGAGCATAACCTGCTGATAGAAAATAGAGATTCTCCTTGTCCAATGTGTATCATGACACTGAGTTGTAGTGAAGGCCAATTTTACCTCCTTTTCAGACCAAAACTCATCTCAGCACCGTTTTTACGTCACTTTATGACCGTTGAGGTGGTTCATAGGCCTACAAGACAGTCTGCAGAAGGTAACTAGCTGATTGCACAAACGCCTACGTGTAAACTGTTTGGCAAAAGTGCTTAGGAAGTGGAACTTTTTTTTTTTGAATGAGTAGCCTACATTCTAGCTTCTCAGGTATATTTCCATTCTCCGACTGCACGTGATGGACACATGACACACAAGAAGTCACATGCATCCTTGATCATCCTTGATTTATTTATTTATTTCAGTCACTTTATTCCTAGTGCTTGTTTCTTTATTTCATTCATATTCAGTAGAATGAAATATCATGGCTGCTCAAATGCATAATGCACAAAAAAATATTTCAAAAGTTTGATGAACATTTTTACGCGTCACGTCACGCTCAGCAGTTGTGGGCTTACACACCCATTTTTAGGGTAAACCGGGAGGATTAATTACCTCGAATGAAATGTAACTGGACCTCCTTAAGCAGCGTGTAGGCTATCTGAAGTTACCCACATGACAGCTGCAGCGAATTTGGTTGCTAATGTAGGCCTACATATTTTGAGCACCGACCAGTTATGTGAAAGCCTTTAAAACCGAAAAGTCTTTAAAACCGTTATGTTTATCAAATTGTTTAAAGCCCTGTGAATTTAAGGTGTTCCGTGTAACTGCTACCCGTCATCCCCAGGGGTGTATTTGTAAAAAAAAAAAAAAAAAAAAAAAAGAATGAAAGAAAGAAAGAAAGAAGTGGGTAAGCTATAAAGACTTTGATCTTCATTGATTAAATTAGTAAATAATAATAATAATAATAATAATATTTGGGATGAAGTGGCGCATATGGTCTGCGGTTACTGTCAAAGGCCACAGCCAGCACCCCTGGTGCGCGGACTTTCATAGCCTACTTGAACAGGGTAGCTGTGACAGTGAACGTTGTGTCTAAAATGGTAATTCGAATTACGTTCTCCTCTCTCTGTCGAGTCAGTAGCACGATACCACGAACCAAAACGTAGGGAAATTAACCTTAAAACCATAAAGTTTGACAGGAGGAGGGTACTGTGTCAATGCCTCAGAAATTCTTTTTTAATAAAAACTAAGAAACGTGGTGACCGTGATCCATATTCTGTGTGACCTGTTGCTGGGGGGTTAAGACAGGGGGGTGGTTAAGACATACCATGACTGCTGATAATGACGCTAAGTATACATAAAGCCCAACTTGCCGATTCACGTTACGATATTGACATCAATCAATAATCAAACATCTACATATGTACCTGCATAAAAACCCTAGGCTTTAGGTGGGTATTATAGATGCGTAAACGCTACGTCCGATATTTAAGAGCCGTTTACGCACCACTACACCCCTGCTCATCCGCATTCAAGTCAATGGAGTGTATTTAATATCCCTGAAATAGTGCCAAAATCACGTCGTAACGGCAAAGTTCCCGTCATGGTTAATGTTACTCCCCCCACAGGGTTCCGTACCCTCGTCTTCGGAATGTCAGATGGGTAAGGTAAGATAACATGGAATGTTAAAACGTAAGCCCTGTGGGAACAGCTAATCGATCTCTCTTGAAAGGGTCTAGTAATGGAATGTTATGGTAACACCCCAACAGTGCGTGGTTTGTAAGACTCTTCTATGCTCTGGTCCAGTGATGAAGGCAAATAAGCAAACCCATCCATTATTGCCAGTGGAATTACTGTCTCATCTGTGATGATTCAATGAAGATCCAAGTGTTTGTGGTTGTATCCCACAGATGCATAAAAGCAGCATTTTCTCCTTTCATAAAGGCACAGATGCAATAATAACAATGTCTGCTGTTTTAATGTAAAAGGAAAGTTGACTGGTATTTAGCAGATGCCTTTATCCAAAGTAACCCTGTCTCGCAAGCGTGGGGTGTTCGGGAATCACACCTGGGTCATCCTTTTGACAGTTCAGCAAAGTAACCACTGCTCCAATAATCTCCCCATCAACATCCTTGTTGTGGTTAGGATCCTGTATGTCAATTGCTTATTGGATAAGAAAAACAGCAACCTCTAGTGTTTGGTGAGCAGAGTCTTGTGCTAGCCATGCTTGGCAAGGCTATAGTCTGGTCACCTCGATGGGATGAATGAGTCTGAGTATTTGGGTGGAGGGCACCCCTACTGATGCAGTAGAGGGGTATAAGGGTGGTGTTGAAGGTGGATAACTGGGCACCTCTGGGTGATGCTGATGCAGTGGGTGGTGCCGGGAGAAACAGATCTCTGAGTAGGAGGGGGGTGGCGTTTCATCCTGGAAATCTGCTTCAGCTGGTAGGCAGTCCTGCATCGACACAACACGCGCACACACACACACACACACACACACATTTGAGATATATTAGGCTACATGTGGGTCTATTGCATACCAGCATCATTCCTGTAAATCATAGTTTTAATGTCAATTGTTTGCTCAGCTTGAAGGAAAATTTGGGTCCCATGCTGGATAAGCAGTTGTGATTGGTTCCTGGATTTTTGGTGAATTGGTAATAAGCTGATAAACAGATGTGATTGGTTGGTGGATTTTTGTCCAATTGGTAATTGGTTTTACCCAGGCTAATAGCTCACCTTTGGATAGGGTGGAGGCAGGTCCAGTTGGAGTGAGCTGTAAGATGGGGGAGCAAGGTCATCATTCTCGTCTGCCTCAGACGTGTGGGGCCCATCAGGCTCCGGGACCTCCCAGTTCTCCAGGGGTCGCCATGACAGCAGACGGACCCCACCACACTCATCATCCCCAGCCTGGGCCGGTACTAGCACAGGGCCGGGCTTGGACAGGCAACGCTGGTACAGGAAATGGGCCAGTCGGACAACTACCACAAATACAGAGAACCCTATGACAAGCCTGGAGAACAACAGAAAAGAAAAGACAAGAAAAGAGAGAGAGAAAGACACAGAAGGAGCATGAGTGTGTGTGTGTGTGTGTGAGAGAGAGAGGGCGAGATTATCCAGGTAACCATCCCCAGGAAGCCTAAGTTTTGGCAGGTAAATATGTCAATTTTTGCAGTTTGAAAGGGAAACCGCATGGTAAAGGACAGTTTTTAAACTTTTAAACTAGTATTGATATTCATGCTCATGATATTATGCAGAGGCCAGTGTAGTTTATTTTGTCTTTGTGTGTCTTTGTATGTGTGTGTGTGTCCACTTGCATAACAAGTCCAGTTTTCTCCAGACCTTCAGACCATAATTCAATCCTCCTACGTGATTGTCTAAGGATCAGGTACAGATTTTGGAGTTTAATTTCACTGTGTTGCATGCAATATTACAACGAACCTTTTTGGTGAAATAGTACAAAATGAAACTCAAAGTGCTTTCTCCGTTTTGTCTATAGTTCAATTTGCACATGGCGGTGATGATGGTAACGGCAGATAACAATGATGATTCTTCATCAGAACATCCATGATCATGAAGATAGAATAAAATGAATCACCTCACTTACACCTTTATGTACTATTAACTGAATAATTAGTCACACTAGTCTACTGTTTAATACTTTTGCATACTCCACTAGGCAAGTAGTGCTACTTTCACTCAGTTAAAAAATCACTTCATAAACTAGTGATCCAGGCATGGACATGAGCCTGTTCAACACACACACGCACGCACGCACGCACGCACGCACACACGCACACACACACACACACACACACACACACACACCTATCCCTTACTTTGGCGCCAGCGATTAGCGCCAACCGCTCATGTAACATGGTATCTGGTGTAGGCAACTGGCAGCATCGCGCCCCGGATAAGACATAGGCTTGCTGACCACATTAATGTCTGACTATTATTTTGCCAAAACTTTGTCAGCTCTGACAGTAGCCTACCATAACACGACTACGTGTGCACCAGCGGGAAGGCAGCTTACTTATAATATGTTCATGAATCAGCCATGGAATTCTGCTGTAGGCTATCACCACTTGGGGGTTATTTATGCAAAAACAAACTGTCATGAGATGGAAAGAGATGCCTACATACCACTCCTCAGTTTCCAGCATGACCTTCAATTTCTGGAAATGTTTATTAGGAAGTGGTCAGTTGCCTGCGAAGAAATAACATATGTATGTGCGTAGGCTATATTCCTCGAGTCATGCGCGCAAAGACATCATCAAATATTGTTCCTTTAAGTCTTTGACTGGCCAATCCTAGTTACAAATAGGCCTACAGAACAGACATGAAAAATCTATGAAAGCGTCTCCAACGATACCCTATTAGCCGGCGTCTCTGCAGGACCTTGACTCCCGAAAGAAGGCTATAGAACTTCCGTGTTGACCTGCTTTCTTACGGTAAGTAGCATTCCGGCTAATGCCCAGTATGAATTTAGTTGGACTTTGTACTGCACACCTGCAATAAAACTTCTAGTCACATTGAGGGCGCACGGTTTCCCGGCACCAGGGACGGAAACCAGTGGAAAACTCTCAGACCAGTATTTTAAGGACGTGTCTGTGTGTGTTTGTACGTGCGGGCACACGCACCACGTGAAATGTGTAGCAAGGATCTGCTCATGTGACCTGACTGCTCATGTTATGGCCATTGAAAAATGGATAAAGAGACGCTCAAAATGCTTACAATAATGACACTGACTGAGGACTTGGGGCTCCTAAAAAACAACTGACGTCTTGCCAACAATCATAATATGTTCAGTCAACTTAGATGTTGTGGACAAGTAGAGCAGTGGAATAGGTGACCATGTGTCTTTAATGACAGTGGAGATTAAGCTTGCCACGCAGATGATGTATTATGACTAATAAAAGTATAACGAGTATCAAAAGGAAGAGGCCATGTAATCAACAAGTGTTTCATTTTATTGAGAATTGAGGTAACATTTATAAACCATAGCTAAGACACAAAAGAAAACCATATACATGTGGTGGGACACGGCAAGCTTGTAAAGATGCGGAGCGAGAGGCATTTACTTCCACAGCTTCTTAATGGACATGTTCTTCTCACTGTCCTTCTGCATAACCTGTGATCACACACACACACACAAAATAAATAATTAAATCATGTAAACATTTTTTCTTTTTTTAATCCCAGGGTTCTCGTCTCAAATTGTATTTAGTTAATGCGTTTAATCCTGAACTTTGAAAGGCCTGAAGAACAGCATCTCAGCTAGTCTGGTTCTCACATATAGATCAGTATTTTTGAGAACCAGACTACACCTCAGCATAATAACCAGACAAACTCCTAGGAGTCACATGGACAAGGCAAGAAAGGCATAGAGGGTTTGAAATGGCATAAGAAAGAAAGAAAGAGAATCTTGACCCACCTTGGCAACAGCCATCTCAAAGTCCTCCTGGGTGACGTGGACCCTCCTCTCCCTAAGTGCATACATGCCTGCCTCTGTGCACACCCCCTATGGACACAGACCAGAGAAGAGGACATCAGCATCTCACTCTCTCACTCACAGACACACACACACACACTCACAGCTACACCACTGCTCCAAGGAGCTCATAAGTCACTTAGGATGCCAATTACTCTGCTGCCCTCTCCACAGCTCAGCCCAGTAACGTGATTTGCGGGTGAAATAAACCACATCAGTTCTAGTCTTAGCAGCACGAGATAAAGAGGTCAGGTGACCAGAGGTGTAGTAGGGGACATATCTATAATGAGGCCTAATTGCAAAGAAAGTCACATGCAACTCCAAAACCTACGTCATGATTATGGCCAATGCTAAGACGCACTTGTTTATGACAACAGAGCAGGGGTTCTCAAACTTTACTGGGCCAGGGACCCCTCATTGAGCAGAACATTTAACAAGGACCCCTCATAATCACATCACAAATGAAATCATACAGGTTTATATCCATTTGCACTGTTAGATGCTAGATGTCATTTTGCAATAAACGTTTTCACGGATCCCCAGGCAACACACTGCAGACGCCTGTTTGAGATCCAATGCAATAGAGGGCTTATTGGAAAGGGTTTGCTCGGCATATGCACTTACTGGTACCACTGGTAACAACACCCTATTAATATAATATGGGTGGTGGTGGCGTAGTGGTTAAGAAACCTGGCTAGTATGCAAGTAGCCTGGAAAATTGTGGGTTCGAATACTGGCTGCCACCGTTGTGCCCCTGAGCAAGGCACTTAACCTTAAGTTGGTCTAAGGGAGACTGGCCCTGATGTAATTGATAGTTGACAAATGTAAGTTGCTTTGGATAAAAGCGTCTGCTAAATGTATAAATGTAAATAATATTGTCAATGAATACCTCATTTTTAAACACTGAGAAATATATTAATGATCTGTTCCAAGAAGTTGGGAGACTCGGTAGCCCACGCCCAAAGCCCACTACACCCCTGTGTTATGTGTAGTTGTACTGGAATAGTCTCTGTTTTGATCTGTTCTAACAAGTGGGGGGAGGCAGTACCCCTACACCCAATGGCCACTACATCCCTGCAGGTGACAGATGACCTCACCTTGACCTCTGCCCCTGAGGCACCAGGCATGAGCTCGGCGATCTTGCGCAGGTTGATGCCGCGGGTCAGGTTCATTTTCCGCGAGTGGATCTTCAGGATGTCCAGACGAGCCTGAGCAGTTAAGGGCACACACAAAACAGAGGGGGCAGGGAGAGATTTATTTACCAACAAACAAACAAACAAATAAATACAAGACGTTGAAGATAATCAACAAGTAAACAGAAAAACAAAATGCAACTGCACAGTTTGTGTTCAAACAGTGGTGAATACACAGATAAATGAATGCAGGTAAATTAGGAGAATAATGATGATAATCAGATGTCAGACCTCTTCGTTGGGAGGAGGGAATTCAATCTTCCTGTCGATACGGCCAGGCCGCAGTAACGCAGAGTCCAGGATATCGATACGGTTAGTTGCCATAATGACCTGAGCAAAGGAAGCACAAAGCAAGTCAGTCAGCAGGACTGCAGGTATACAGCAGATAACCACTTGAAAGGTTCTTGGGTTTGTGTATATTCAGTAAAACATAGGCTGCAATAGTACAAGACAGTATAGCCTCTACAGTCACAGGCAGTATACCTACTACAGCAAACTAGGCTACAGCTCTGTCGGTCAGTGTGTACTCCAGATGTTTCAGGTGAAACATGTCTGCGTGTCCGTATGTCTTAGGTTTGCAGAGGTAGCAGTGCCACGGTATAATGTGAATTAAAAATAGATTGTCATCAACCAGGGTTCCAAATCAAGCAACTAGAATCATTTAAGTTGCTTGAGTGTGAAACTGACAATGCCTGTGTGTGTGTGTGTGTGTGTGTGTGTTGTCTCTACCTTGATGTTCTTGGTTGCCTCAAAGCCGTCCAGCTGGTTGAGAAGTTCCAGCATGGTCCTCTGCACCTCGCTGTCCCCGCCGGAACCCCCCTCCAGACGTGACGAGCCGATGGAGTCGATCTCGTCCATGAAGATGATGGAGGGAGCATGCTCTCGGGCCATCACAAAGAGCTCACGCACCATACGTGCCCCTACACACACACACACACACACACACACAAACAGCACAATTAACACTGTCAATAACAGCAGAGCACACTGTAAATGCTCCTCTTAAGTGTGTTAGCAGAACAATATGATGGTCACATATGTAACTGCGGTTCTATGTATCTCAGATGAGTGGGCAAAAGAGAGGCTGCATCTTTAGTGGGTGTGATGGTCTAAGCTTTGCCTGTTATGTGAGCAGCAGGAGAGCATGCAGGAGAGCAAGGCCCTTACCTTCCCCGATGAACTTCTGCACCAGCTCAGAGCCAGACACCCTGATGAAGGTGCAGTCCGTGTGGTGAGCCACAGCTCTGGCCAGCAGTGTCTTCCCTGTGCCGGGGGGCCCGTACAGCAGCACACCCTATGGGAGACAACCAATGTTACACACTCATACACAAACCGTAACGTTACACACTCACACACACACACCATTTCCCAATCACAGGGATATATAGACTGTTTCAACGCTAAAAACAAAAACAATGCGTGAATGTTCAATTTCGTTCCCTAACAACTACATTAACATGGAATGTTAAAACAGCTGAGACACTAAATCAAACTCTCTTGAAACGGTCCATAGCATCACATCCTCCATCCATCCATCAGTCTCATCCATTCAACATATGTCAAACACAGTTCAACATATTTTATGACAATTCGTCTTGCTTAACACATATAGATAAAACAGATAAAAGGGTTTCACAATATTGTTATGTATGTCTAGTGTAGAAAGGGGTGTTTTTTTCCTTTAGGTAACCGGCCCTTCAGGGAAGCTTGTAAATCTGGTAAAATCTGCTTGCCTGTTTTTTGGCCAGGAGTGCATAATCCACTCCAAATAAAACACACCCCAAGGGTTACAATGAGAAGTCTTCAGATAAACATGAGAGTCAGGACACTCAACAAACACAAAACAACAAAGACAACATCAGAGACACAACAAAGAAATGAACAGCTGAAACCAAGTCACTTACTCTAAAATACAAATTCATCTGAACTAAACTGCACACAAGGACACACACAGGTTATGACGACAATCCCCTCCCCATCCCACCTTGCATATGACAGGTGTGTGTGTGTGTGTGTGTGTGTGTGTATGCGTGCTCTAAAAGCCCACCTTTGGCTGTGCGATGCCCAGTGCCTCAAAGAGCTCTGGGTGTTTCACTGGCAGCTCAATGACTTCCTTGATCTCCTTGATCTGCTTGTCCAGACCGCCAATCATCTCATAGGTGGAGTCCGGAACCTTCTCCACCATCATCAGGGACACCAGCGGGTCCACCTTATTGGGCAAGATCTTGTGAAGGGTGTAACTGTCGTTCCGCAGGGCCACACGGCAGTTGGGAGTCACCTGCTCAGCGCGCACACACACACACAACAGACACTTGGGATCAGACATGTGTGCACTTAGGTGGGTTGCAGATGTATTAAACAACAAAAGATGCTTTGGGACAAACCATATGTCAAAACGTTTTGACCCACCAGGGTCTTCTTCAGGCGAAAAAAAACAAAACAAAAAAACCTTGTTTGTGCCATGTTTTTCACCTATAAAAATATTCAGTTTTTTGCCGAGAACCCAGTGTGCGGACACTTACTTTATTTTTTGTACACACATAATGACCTCTGACCCATAACTGCTAAATGAGTGATACAACAATTTCTCTATGTTTTTTGGATGACTATATGAATCAGCAGCTGCCCCTATGCATTTAGGTGAAGGAACACACCCACAGAACCATACTAATGACAATACTCAGTACTCACATCATTGATGTCAATGTTCTTGTCCACATCCACCACAAACTTTCCCTCTGGGTGAACCTGCGTCACAAAAAACAGAAACACACTACTGTCTTAATGGCAGTTACAACACTGGTCTTGCATAAATAATATTTATTGATACCTGGATGTCCCAAAAGCTCAAAAATAAGTAACTATATCTATATTGTTTTCTTCTTTTAAAACAGCATTTCTCCAATAAAGATGGTAAAAGGAAAAAAAACAAGTATACATCATAATAAATAGGCCAGTTTTTTGTACAAAAAAGAAACAAAAAACATCTGGCCTGGAATATGAATTTGAATGTTGACATTAAAATATTGTGATGCACTACCTGCACTATGAGACCCCCTCCCCACCACCAAAAAAGAGAGAGAAAAGCTCACCTTGACCAGAACCTTTTTCTTGTCCATGGCCCTGACCACCTCTCCGACATAGGAGCCCTGCTCCTGCAGGAGCTGCAGCTCCTCTCTAAGAAGACGCACTGATGGGTGAAGAGGAGACGGATGTTAAAACACACTCACTCACTCACTCTCACACTCTTTTGGGCTGTTGACTCACAGATATACAAACCATGCCCAGCTCTCATGCACTCGTGTTATTATCAGTGTTGGAGATAGACACCATTTCAGGACAAATTAAGCAGACGTCTCGTACTTTATTCACGGTGTATTAACTTACTCTTCCAGCATGCTATTTAAACCGATGACTGATTATGCACAACTCATGAACTGACTATGTTGGACTTGAGTGGAGACTGTAATGTTGTCTGATGCAGCTACAGCCATGGATAGAACAGAGGACATGGAGATACATGGGTCCAGATGAAACCGCAGTTGGGTCTGTATCCGGAGCGGGGTCTGCCTATTGAGTACCCCAGCTACAGATATTAGATCTTAGATCTAGATCTTGTTTGTAGCTTGTTTTAAATATAAAATAAAAACACAATTACTTTCTGTTGGTTTTGATTAATTGTTTGACCTTTCTCTTTGCAACAACACTTCTGGTTCTATGGCTATGAGCTACTTTGTTTATGTTTTTCATTAAGCTTTGTTGTTGTGGTGTTAAATGATTGCAATGTATGATAATGTGATATATAGATGAACTTGAACTTAAACTCCCACTCCCACACAAGAAATACAAACACACTCCATCACCATCACTGCACTCTAAAACAACAGATGTCACAACAAATTAAGACACACAATTACTACACACGTCCAGGCCTTCCACTGTTCTTCTACCCAAACACTAACATTACAGTTAAGTCCGTGCACAGCCGAGACCCATGCTAAACTACCTAGCATATCCTTAGCACAGTTCACATTACACTGGATTAGTATAACCTTTACCAGAGCCAAATTTACCATCATTTGACAAGGAGATAACAATTAAGGGTACTTCAGCCATAAAACTGCCCGTTAGAAACTTATTTCAAACAAGTCCCCCTTTCTTACCTTTGGCATTGAGCTCATTTCTCTGTGCCTGCAGACGTCTGAGATTTTGACTTTTCTCGTTCACGGTCAGCTGTTGGAAATCATAAACAAAACACATGTCAGTGGTACTCAATAATATGATAGCAAAAAATATGATGTATAATTAGTTTTGTTCAATCTCACCTGTAACTCCTCTATTTTGGACAGATAATATTGGCGGAGACCGGAGCCTCCTTTGATATCTTCTACATCCATCTATGTAAGATGGTAGAGACATTAACATCAGCATCCTTTAATAGAGAGCTATCGACAGAGATTTCTATGGTTAACCCCCCTAGAGTACACCTCACCTCTTACTTAAGCCACAGACAGTTTAGAACATCAACCGTCTCTGATTGAGCAATTTAAATGTTACTCACGACTCAAGTTTACCGTTACTGTGCTGTAAAGTCTTTGAGCTAACGTAACGTTTCAGACAGGATAACACCAAGGACTGTCATTCGTTCAGTAAGTTAAATGAAATCAACAAGGACTTATACTAAATGCATATTCATCGTCTGACTGCAACAAAAGCGACTCTTTGGTTTACTGTTAACGGTACACAAAACGACAGACAGAAGGCGTTTCAAGATGTTATTAGCTCTGATAACGACATTAGCTCTGCTAAAAAACTAAGGAAGTCGGGAAATTATGTAGTCTGAAGTGTCAATGATGGTAGCAATTTAGCGGAGAGACAGACATAGGCCACACACCAGTACAGTGATTTGACAGAAACTGTTATTAAGCTAAATTACGATAGCTTGTTAGCTCACTAGCCCATTCTAACAGCCGTAGAGCTAAAGTTAGCCACTCTGTTGGGTGACTAGCTACAATGAGACAGCAAACCGGGAAGACGCAAGTCTTCAGAAACAAAATATTCTCTCCTTCATCTGATTCATTCAAATACGTTTAATTATATATTTAAGAGCAAATGTCTAGTAGGACAACTGACGGCAATACAAACTTTGACAGGGGACATAAATTAATAAAGAATAACATAAAAAAACTGCTTACATGGTCCATTCCGTCCAGCGCCATTTTGAACCTACACACTTCCGTTGATATGACGTTATTTCCGGCGTTTCTTCGTGAGATTTCTACAGAAACACACAATGAAAAGGTTGCTCGTTTGCGCCCCCATGTGTGAGTACACGCGAGAACACTTAGCCGTACTGAGGGCAAAGTCCTCCTATATAATTGTCTCTGCTGAGGTCTTGAACTATAGAAAATTATCAGCCTTGTGCCAGATGTCCTCATCACAGATGAAAAAGGTTTAGTCGTACTTCTAACATAGTTTTTTACTAATCTGAAATGTTGCCATTATCCCTAAAGATAAGCAGATTTATTGACAGACTCGTGGAGGGAAAGTCAGTGAATTCTAGAGAATTACACACAAAGGGAATACAGGTTGGACAAGATTATCCAGCCAAATAATGTGGTCTTCCACATGCTCCCCATCTACCAACTGGTCTGAACATGATACGGGGTTTGAAAGTGGAGCGTTGAGCAGTGTTTTAGGAGCCTTCAAAAACTCAACAAAGCCCATTTCAGAGAAATGCATAATACATTATCATACTTCAGAGAAGACCTGCAGAAAAAAGTCCAAGCATAGAAAGACCAAGACTGATTAATTTGGATGATTTTATAGTCAAGTTTTAATTTAAAAAATATACCAAAGGACATTCAATATAAAGGTACAAAAGATAAAAGCTTCTGCATGGAAAAACAAACACAAATATGTCTAACATTTTACAAAACCTTCAACCAACATATTTTATTAGCTCCGAAATCAAAGGCTAATAATACTAAGACATAGTGGTTGGCAAATTCAAAAGGATGGAATCCACAATTCCTGAATATTTATTCTTTTGAAAGGGAAAAAAACTCAGTCTAAACCTCTGGGTTTTAGCTGCATGTAAGCTGCAAAGACTATCCAACCCTCATTAGGAAGTAAACCTGAAACCAAACATACTCAGCCAAGCTGGCACATACAAACCTGGAATGTCTTCACCTTGATTTTATATTTTTATTTTTTAACAAAACCTTCTCCTGAAGTAAAAAATACAGATCAACACGCAAAAACAGCTTCAACAACACAATATCACAGTGTGATAAGTCTGATCACCCAAGTCGTAAGATATGAAAGCGGAAGACTTCTGTGCAGACATTAGAGCAACAGAATCACACTGACTATTGTGAAATAACAGTTCAATGGCTTATTTTAGCGATGGGGGTCCTTCAAGATTGGACTCCCAAAAATTCAAACAATGGCAGCCAGGTCTAAAAGCACAGGACAAAAACACTTAACAGTCTGTAAACATCAAAGAAACCAAAAACTAATGGCGAATCAGAATGGAAAACTAAGACTATTGGACAAACCCAGAGGAGGCGGAACAGTATGGCTCGAGAAACTGGCTCTTATCACACCAGCATGTTTACCTGAGCATATGTCCTGACATCCAATCTGGAGAGCTCCGCTTTCAAGACTACTATTCCTTCCCACTACTACAGGAAGGTCATATGAACTAAAACACAAAAACTGCTCTATTATTGGTACCTTTTCAGGAAAGGTATAATGTTAAAACACCTTTTTGAGCAAAGGTCATTTTCAGCATGTAAAATGACAAAAAAAGGTTCACAATGCAATACTTGGAAGAGGTTGCTTACTGGATAAAAAGCACAATGTCACACACTTGCAGAGAATACAAGATGGATAACCTAAAAACCTTTGGTCCATTATTATGGAATGAAGTGATAATTCACAGATGATATCATTAACAAGAGTTTCAAACCCCCACATTCAAAGAGTCACATCAAAACACCAACACAGCAAAATGTAAATGTCTTCTGATAACAAAACAGACATAGAACACTGAAAAATGGCGTCTCTAACTGAGACAAGGCTATTTCTGAAATGGCACACTGGTGTACTGCTACTGCAGGACAAGCACAGAGCCCAGGATGCTTCACTGCTAAGGCTTTTGTATATGAAGAGACTGGCTGAATCCTAATGTCCCCACTAAGGCCAAGGCCCTGAAACCTCAAAGACTTAACTATGAATCTGCCTCATGTTTGCCTGATTCATGCCAGTTAAGTCTTTGTGGGTTCAAGGCTTAGGGCTTTGTGGGGACATTGGGATTCACCTGATGTGCGCTCGGTTGACTAAGGCTGCTTAGATAAGTTATCTGTCGTAGAAGGCATCAAGGCACGGCTAAAAACGTAGTTTCAGACGACCTATCTAGATAGCTAATTAAAATGCTGTCTTTTTGTTCATTTAATTGTTCAGGCGCCGTTTCCAAGATTCCGACAGCTGACCACATAATTCGATAGAATGTTGAAGGCAGCTTGAAGGATACATCTATGCGTCATTCAAACTTGGGCAAAATGAAGGTACCTTCAAAGGGAGAATTTGATGCATTTATTAGATTCGGACATGACTTGATGCCTTGCTGCCACCAAACGTTCCCTTCAAAGGCAGCATTTTTTCCTCTTTCAGACAGCTTGTTGTCTGCTCATTTCACTTAAGTAAAACGAGTGTGCATTGTCTCGATATGGGGAACAAAATCCCACAGTGGCACATCACAGCCTCCATGCAAGTTGTATGCAGTTAGTAATACAGCAATTTGCCACTTTGTAAACAGCCATAAGTTGCCTCCGGCCTCTTGAGTAGGAGGAGGAAGAAGAGAAAGAGAGGAAGTGATGTGTAGAAGAACAGGAAATGATGTAAGTGGGCCCTTATCCAGATGTGGCTCAGGTAAGTCTGATTCCCAAAACTTGCTCAAGTTCCTGTCTCCTCTGTTGTACCTGTGAAGACACACACACACACACAGTGTAAAGACTGGTTTTACAGATATGACAGATTATTAAAAAAAAAGAAAACATTTTACATTGCATTATTACATTACATTTAGCAGACGCTTTTATCCAAAGCGACTTACAAAGAGAGGACATAAACAATAATGTACAGTGTTCGCAGGCAAAACATTTGACATCAGCCTTTGAAATGGAGGAAAGGGACAAATCTATCTCTAAATCATGCTGAGGACACTAGTAATGGGAGAGCAGTCTTCACCCTCAGGCTTTCTGTCTCCTAAAACTCCTATGTGATGTCTCAATGACCTTGCATGACCTTGAATGCTCACCTTGGAGTAGACGTAGCGCCCCACGGCCTCAGGGACCCAGGGAGCCTGGTAGAAGTCAGCGTGTCTCTCCTCCTCTGGGTTGCCCACCACATCCGTCATCAACTAGAACAGGGACGTAAACAATAAACACATTAGAGAGGCGCCAGTGATAAACCACTGGAAAATATCATCGTGGGTCCTGAAAGATAACTTGACAACTATCTACTAACATTATGGTAATGTACTAACTCTGATGCATTGGATTGCTTATAGTGTAACGCTAACTTTGCTGATGTGTCCACATGTTAAAAAGGTGAAAAGGTTTATTTTTTCACTGGTTCCTGTCCCCTTATTTCTGGTCGCTAATTATGTCCTTGTATTATTATGTTTGTAGGGTAGGATGATAAAACTGTACTGCCAAATAAGCACCCCAAACTCTTGGAGTAAATCTGTCATTGTGTAGGCGGCAGGCATCTATGTGTGTGGGTGTGTGTGTGTGCGCGTGTCCTACCTTGAGGTCCCTGCTCTGGGACTTGAGCCAGTCCTGGATGAACTCCTGGGGGTTGTTGCTGAAGCTGAGCATGAAGTCTCTCTGGGTCTTCAGCTGGTTGATGGACTCGATGGTCTCATGGATCTGAGCGGAACACAAACACCCTCTAGTCAAAGCAACGGCCTTCACAAAATACATGCCTGAAATTACCAACATTACTTTAACTATTCTGTATCAGTGCATTTAGTTTGATGTTTATATGTAGATATACTAAGAGAAGATCTCAGAGAAACACGGAAGACAGGGGACCAGCTGGTTAGAAGTGGGAAAAATAGGCCAGCACACAGTCAGATGGAGTTTTGTAATGGCCTTTGCTCCAAAGGGCCTATGTCAGTGACTAACTGCCTGTAAGCGTTGTTATTATTTGCTGTTGCTGTTTTTGTTTATGTGTTTTATAAATTACGACGTTTTTAGAATTATCAGATGCAAATGAGCTATATGGCTAACTCTGGTGATACTATATGTAGTTGCTACAGGCACTTCTGTCCTCTGACCCTTTGACCTCATGACCTTGCTGACCTTCATCTCGAGAGCGGCAATCTCCTGCTGGTTGGTTGTGGAGGACAGGAAGCCTGTCATCTGGGCTTTCAGCGGGTCGTCCACCTCCACATCGATGTCAAAGCATGCCGTCTTCTTCTGGTCATTAGGGTCCACACTGAGAGCGATTTCCCATGGGAGAAGGCAGAGCACGCACACACGCACACACACACACACACACACACACAAACAGATCTGATCAGATTTAAATCATGCATTTATACTTAAGAGTCAGAATGTTGGCTGTATTATCTGTCTTTCAATGATATCAGTCTGCATGTCAATGAAAATCACACACACACACACACACAAACACACACACCTGATGATATGGTTAATGACTATGGGGTCGGGATGCTGAAGAAGACCAGCCAGCTTTAGGGGGATCTCAGAGAACTTCATGCGGGTACAGGTAAAAATCTGCAGCAGATACAAACACCAGACACATCACATCATGTATCCCATCAATTCATTCACCTATATGTCCACCATCCATACATCTACCCACATACCCACAAACCTATTCATAAGCCTAACTACCTACCTACCCATCTATCTCCAGCAGTAGTGTCTAAGGTGTAGTCCTAGTTACCTGTCTGCAGTAGCGGGTGCAGTGTCTGAGGTGTAGTCCTAGTTACCTGTCTGCAGTAGCGGGTGCAGTGTCTAAGGTGTAGTCCTAGTTACCTGTCTACAGTAGCGGGTGTAGTGTCTAAGGTGTAGTCCTAGTTACCTGTCTGAAGTAGCGGGTGCAGTGTCTAAGGTGTAGTCCTAGTTACCTGTCTGAAGTAGCGGGTGCAGTGTCTAAGGTGTAGTCCTAGTTACCTGTCTGCAGTAGCGGGTGCAGTGTCTAAGGTGTAGTCCTAGTTACCTGTCTGCAGTAGCGGGTGCAGTGTCTAAGGTGTAGTCCTAGTTACCTGTCTGCAGTAGCGGGTGCAGTGTCTAAGGTGTAGTCCTAGTTACCTGTCTGCAGTAGCGGGTGCAGTGTCTAAGGTGTAGTCCTAGTTACCTGTCTGCAGTAGCGGGTGCAGTGTCTAAGGTGTAGTCCTAGTTACCTGTCTGCAGTAGCGGGTGCAGTGTCTAAGGTGTAGTCCTAGTTACCTGTCTGCAGTAGCGGGTGCAGTGTCTAAGGTGTAGTCCTAGTTACCTGTCTGCAGTAGCGGGTGCAGCGTCTAAGGTGTAGTCCTAGTTACCTGTCTGAAGTAGCGGTTGCAGTTGATGTACTCTTTCTCGTGGCTGTCCTGAAGCTTGTTGTTCTTAATGTAGAGCCAGAGAGCCTGCATGATGCTGGCGCGTGTCTGGGTGTGGACCCCTAGCAGACGGGCCAGCCGAGGGTCCAGCTTATACTGAGGGGGCTGGAGGAGGGAGAAGAAGAGGTGAGTGGAAATGTGTGTGTGTGTGTGTGTGTGTGTGCAAGAGATGTGTGTGAGTGAGAGAGAGAGGGAGGGACAGAAAGAGAAAGAGAGAGAGAGAGAGAGAGCCGATATGATGCCAGAAAAACGTAGGTCAGGGGGCGCTACATGCTCCCCCAACGCAGCCATCAGAACACGCGTGAGCACACTGAGGAAGTGATGTCAGTACCTGGTGGTCTAGCATGAGAAGGAGGGTGCACTTGACGTTGACGTCCCCTGGCCGCTTCACCTGGAAGCCGTCAGTCTCCTGGGTGGTGGGCAGTCTGTGCCACTGTAGCGATGGGAGATGAGGAGTTGGGTCGGGGGCAAAGACACAAAAAAAACACTCTAGTCAGTAGGCTCAAGACAAACTTAGTTGCACATCTTTGTCCAGGGTTAATCAACCCAAATCCCTGTAGTTTGAGATTGCAGAGTGCTGTCAGTCGAACGGCAAAACACAGACCGAATTTGCGTACTGGCAGCTCGCACTAACTGGACGATGCACAAGAAAATGAAACCGAAACTTCCCTCGTTAGTCAGCGCTGGCTGCTGTTTCGCTATTCGTCCACACTGTACCAAATACTCTCATTCTTATTCTCAGCAACCGCCAACAACAGGGCGATGGGTGGGCTGACTGGAAACTTGCTTGAAGGCTTTGAAGGTAAGTGTCCTCCAAACAAAACAAGCAAGCACCCACACACACACACACACACAAACCCTGTGACAGTAAACAGTCCAGAGCTGTAAGGCCATACCTCCACCAGATGGTTGTCTGGCCCATAGAGTTCCTTGTCCAGTTCAATCACCAGGCTCTTGAAGAAGGAGGAGAACTTCCTCTTCTGTTTCCCAGGCTGAGAGAGAGAGCAGAGAGAGAGAGGAGAGAGAGAGAGAGATAGATAGATAGTGAGAAGCGGGGGAGAGAGACAGCAGAGAGAAAGAGAAAGAGATTAACTGACAGAGTAAGTAATGGGGGTGTGGCAGAGAAATGAGCGTTTCTAAGGTGTCTTCTCTGTTTGGAGTTCTGTAGAACTGGTCCGGGGGGGGTGGGGGTGGGGGGGGTGGGGGGTTAACGGCTGCCGTGGAGACATGGAACACTGGGGGATTCTCAAGAACAGAGTTCTGTGTTCCGCTACGTTGCCACACCCCCCTCTCTCCCCCATCCTTAACATCCAGCCAAAAAAAAAAAACTTGCGCAACAGTCGTCCACCCTTGTCTTTACCTCTCCCACACAAACACACACACGCACACGCACACACCACACACACACACTGTGCAGTTCAGGCCAAAACCTTACATGAGCAGACACAGACACAGTAAGATAAAATGACAGACTGTGGGAGTGAGAAAGAGAGAGAGAGAGATAGAGACAGACAGAGAGAGGGAGAGAGAGATGTAAGACAGTGAAAAAAAGATGGGGAAAGATGGATGTTCTGGCAGACGTGATGTGCATTTCTATGAATGTACATCATGTATGCTGTGTGTATGTCTCTGTGTGTGTGTGTGTGTGTGTGTGTGTGTGTGTGTGTGTGCGTGCTGTAGGGTCATGCCAGCTTAGTCAGCACCAAACCCCACTTTCAGTTCCCTATTTCCCTTTTACTCCACCCACAGCTCGCCCCCTTTATAACTGGAACACCAGCATGACATCTGCATGTGTGTGTGTGTCTGTGTGTGTGTGTGAGAGAGAGACAGAGAAGGAGAAAAAGAGAAAGAGAGAGAGAAACGATGGACAAAAACCAGCAACCATCACAGCCCAGAAAAGAAAATGGACCAACTTTATGTCCCACTCACACACACACACACACACACACACACACACACATACACACACACAGGAAATGTTCGAGCCAGGCCCAACTGGAACTTATTCCTCCAAATCAAGTAAAGATGGGTGTAAAGCACATGATTGCACTCCTTCCAAGAACCTCACACACACACACACACACACACACAATCAGCACTAAAGCACAGCCAAAGCCTATCGTTCAAATCCATCAAGGGTTGTTCCAATGGTTTCAAACGTTGATTTAAATGAACAAAGGAACTGAATGCAGCATGAGTGAAAACATTCTAACAGCTCTGCAATACTTTGGGCCAGCTCACCATGCATTGATTAAACAGTCCTCACACACACACACACACACACACACACACACACACACACACACACACACACACACAAGCTCATGTCCTCAGGGGACCTCTGTGAACTTTCAATCTTGAGAAATACATCCCCACACACATATGTATACACACACACACTCACACACGCAAGCACACACTTACATCCTCCAGTAGTTTGCCCTCCACCCTAAGCTCCCATGATGCCACTTTCTCTGCCTCCTCTCCCTCGGGTTTGGCAGGTGTGTAGGTGTTCGATATGTAGATCCTCAGCTTGCGCTTTTGCTGGACACAAACAGATGCATTGTGGTATACCGTCCATCAGTGCTGCAGTACAGTAGGCCTACCTTTTCTGTTACCTTTTCTGGCATTTTCAGTTGTGATATTCTGTTTTGTGAATGTCCTGAGTTGTTCAAAAGTTAACGAATTTAGATGTTTTCTCTGTTTAACCAGGTTACGTGTTACTGGTGAGAGTTACAGGGCCAATTCATCTTTTTAGTGCAATGTAAAGAGAGAAAACAACAGAAATCCCATCATGTTCACAATCTAGGATCATGAATTTACACTCAGAGATAACACTTTATTTGAGGGGTCTACATAAGGGTGACATGAGCCTGTTATAAACATGACATGAGACGTATCATAAACATTAATAACCAGGGGTGGCAAACTACAGCCTGGGGGCCCATTGCAGCTCTCTTTATTACGGCCCGCCATGAAGTCAGACAATTCAATTTAATGTGGCCCGTTGTTCCATTAATCTAATATCACACTGTATGTCCATGGCACATCATAGTTTCAGTACCGGTGTGACATGTTTGTTGATAGAATCATTAAACAGTGCAACATTAGACGGCCTGCAGGTTTTCGGATCTAAAACTGGTTAAAAGCTAGAGCTCTTAATTTTGCATTGAACTGCCATTAATGTTCATGACACGTGTCACGTCATGTTTATAACAGGCTCATGTAGATCCCTTCAAAAAAATGCTACCAACTCAGATTTGAGGGTTCACCTGCTGTTCCCTTTAAGTACCAACACACAGTCAGTCAATAGCAAATCTAATAATGACCTAACTATTCAATGAAAATGAGTAAAAGTGTCATCAATAAACCTGACAGTTCTGGCCATGGCTCGGCAATCATTAGATTAGATTAAGCCCATATAACATGAACAGATGCAGATCATTTAAAGAAGGTAATATGTGAATAGATCATGTATGAAAAAAATAAGATGGTAATTGCTGGCACTACTTAATGTATCACAATACAGCTTTAGTGTAAAATAAGTGGACTAGCTACCCAAAACCTTCCAAACACTTCCCAAAGCCCTAATGGCACTTCTGGAAGGTGCTAATTGGTGTTTAATGGCAATACAGTTCAGTTTTTTGTTTTCTTCTGTTTTGTGGTGTCCCAATCCCAATGTCCCCACTTGGTCCTAAACCCTGAACCCTCAAAGGCTTATCCTAGTCCTGATGGTCTGATTCATGTCAGTCAAATCGTTGATGGTTCAGGGCTTAGTGTTGAGGCGAGACATTGGGATTCTGCCCCTGTGTCTGTGTGTTAGAGAGTGTGTGTGTATTCCCTGTCTCATGTTCGTGTGTGAGTGTTAACAGAGCAATACTCCCAGATACCGCCGAGCGAGATGAGCTCAGTGACAGCTCAGCTATGTTGGGCTCCCACACGTCCCTCCCCACACTGCTTTAATGACGGCCTCGGCTCGTTAATCAAACACACATTTGAGAGCAGCTCTGCCTGCTAGCGGGGCTCACTGCCTTCCGAGGCATTCCAACACAAACTCATTCTCTACACTCACCAGCACTGCCTTCTCAAAACATGGGCCTTTCAAATACTGCATTTCAACTGGGGCACAGTCTTCAACACAGAGGGAAAATAACCTGTCTCCATGTCTCCACGGGAGACACTCTTTAAATGCTATTTTAATCTTTAAATGCAGGGACAATTTCCTCCCCTCAAGAACGTCTTTTTCCCTCTTTTTAAGTGGGCTCTTGGTAACCCCCAGTCATTTGTACAGCCCAAGAGACACCTTCACTCATGAGAGACGGTGGATAATTCTGTCATGGGTTTCTTAATGAATTCCTGGATCTCTATGCCACTTGTGTGTGTGTGTGTGTGTGTGTGTGTGTGTGTGTGTGTGTGTGTGTGTATGTGTGTGTATGTGCAGACTGACTGTAAACAGGCGCAGGTTCACACCATGATGGGTTTCATGGACCCTGAAGTTCCATGTGTTTATGGCCATGTCTGTGTGTGTGTGTGTGTGTGTGTGTGTGTGTGTGCGTGCCCGCGTGTGTGCCTTCTCGTGTGAGTGTGTGAGTGTTAGACAGGCTGAGGTCTGTACCGTGATGGGTTTCTTGATGGCCTCCTGAATCTCCATGCGTTTGCGAGCAATCGTCTGGTCCAGCTTCCTCTCAAAAGCCAGCAGGTCCATGTAAGCCTGAGACTCCGGAACTAGGTCTCGGATCTACAACCACACACACACACACACATTAGAGACTCAGTTGGAATTGGAATACATACATACATACATGAGAGAGAGAGGAGAGAGAGAGAGAGAGAGAGAGAGAGAGGGAGAGAGAGAGAAAAACAGAGAGAGAAACTATGGACACAAACCAGCAACCATCACAGCTTGATGTCCCACACACACACACACACACACACACACACACACACATGCGCAAACACACACACATTAGAGAGTTGGAATGGGAATACATAAGGCAAATGACCCAAAACTCAAGACCCAGCACCAAGCAGACTCACTTACCCTCTGTGGAAGCACTTTGTCAGCCATCTTCCGCCGTTTTCCACTACAAACAAGACATAAAGAGCATTAATCAATGTTAGTAAATTCCACATTATATAGAAGAGACTGGGGAAATCGCCTAACTGGTCTGAGATTTAAAAGTTGGGCTGGGCTAACCAATCCAGGACTAGTGGCATGGTGGAGCACTGGTTTCATTAACCCAAAGCTTGATTCCCAAATTCCATGTTACAAATCTATGTTGCGTTAGATTAAAGCATCTGCTAAACACCAGTCACTTTCCTTTAGGTCTGGGACTGAATCGCAGACTTGGACAACCCAACCCTTCACCCCCACCCCTCCCCTGCCTCCACCCCCTAACAATAAGTCTGGGGTAGATGTGAATTTCCCGTGGGTAAATTAGTTCCTGCTGAATTCACAGCATCTACACCACATTCAGCTCAGCTCAGCATCTGCTGTTATTGTCAAGGCTAGCCAGAGCATCCAATCTGAGACAGACAATTAAAATGCCTTCCACGGGCTCTTCTTTAATTAGCCTCGTTCTCCACTTCTCCACTCACTACCACCCCAGGCATGCTGTCACTAGTTTGCTGGTTGTTGTTATTGTTGTGGATGTTGTTTTTGATGTGTGAATGCAGGGGTGATTGATGGCCTGGGTCCCTCCCCCGTCTCCTGTGGCCATGGAGTGGGTTGTCTCTCATGACATGAGTGTCACTCATGTCCTCCATGCCGAAACACCCACAGCTCTGGAGAGCAGCAGGGGCAGTCATGGGACCTCCCCAGTCAGAGCAGCCTTCTTTGTTTAGGTGTAACACCCCCACCCCCCTCACACACGCGCACACACACACACACACAAAGTGTCCCATCCCTCCACAGACAGATGAGGAACAAGCCCATGTCTGAAGATGGGCACAAAAGGGTCTTTCTGTCGAAGAACATCAAGCCTATTAACTCATGTACACCCCAAATGTGGAGTGTGTGAATGGAGCCTTTCTACAATCTCGCATATACTCTGAGCTTTGTGTGTGTGTGTAAGTGTATCTGTCAATGAGCACAACATGTTTTATGAAGTCTTGGTATTGGTAACAGTGTTATAAACTCTCATAGTATGCACCAACTTTGTGTCTGTCTATGACTATGTGCAAGTGAGTATGCTTGTGTGTGTGAGTGTGTGTGTGTGAAATAAAGAAAGAGAACCAGAGAGAAATAGGGACTGAAAGATTGTGAGAAAGTATTTTGCTATCTTTTTGCAGGGGTGAGGATGAGTATGTCAGTAAGAATTTGTGTGTATGTTCAGTCCAAACTCTCACCCTTGGCTGGAGTCTGCAATTCCTGCAGGCTACTGTGTGTGTGTGTGTGTGTGTGTGTGTGTGTGTGTGTGTGTGAGTGTGTGTCTGTCTGTTCAGTTCAAACACTCACACTCTCCTGGGGCCTCCCATCCCTAACGACTGCTGTTGCTGCTGCTGTAGAAGTCTTTTGCGAGTGGGATCCAGAGGAGACTGGCCCATACCAGAGCGCATGGGCATCCCCCCGCTGTATGAGGGGCCTGGCATTGGCCCTCCCATGCCCCCCATCCCTGGCATGGGCACTCCTCTGTTGGGGGTCATGTGTCGCTGTGGAGATGACTGAAAAAGCAGACATACAGCTCTCTTAGTGGTCCACAGCGCTTTATCAAGCAGAGAAGTAGACTTGAAACTTGTGCCTTCATGTGACTGGACTGGCCTAGACGCTAGGCTAACTTTGTGATTTCTGGGCCTAAGTAACCTCCATCTGGAAACCATTATGCTCAGACCTCTTGCAGAGGTGACTGCATGACGTTTCAACGCCTTTAAATCATTCCCATGACTGAGTGGGTGGACGATTTAAAGGGAAAATGCAGAAAATATAGGTGGCATACACTCAACGAGCAGAACCCATCCGAACTGTAAGTCAGTAAACACATGCCAGAGTGGGGACACAGGCACAGAGAATTACTCATTTATAACATTTGATTTATAACATAATAACATGTTTGTAAATAACCACTATTCACTTGTAGTACAGTGTTTGTAACACTCATTGCTGTCTCCAGCAAGTATGTTAAACATATTTGTCAGTTAACTGGTACTGCTGATTGAACACTGCGACACCAAACAAGCGCAAATAATCGTGGTCGCCTAGAAAATGCGGAAGTTGACTGTGTTCCGGGGTAATTTTTCATCTACACAGTAACCGACTAACAATTAACACCATAAACGAAATTCGGTTAACGGTCTCGGTTAAAGAAGTTCCGCCAACTTTACAAACATGCCATGGACTAGCGCTAGGCCACCTTGTTAGGAAGCTAACGTTAGTCATTCTCGGATCTCGGACCGAAGCGAAAGTTCTCTTGCTCAGACACGTCTTTCCCTCCAACACTCACTCCATTAGCTAACGTTCACATATCAGCTAGCGAGGTCTTGTGCAATAGTTAACGTACTGCTACACACGTGAAACACTTAGAGGTGCTTGGTAGACAAACGATGACTGAGAATGAATGTAACTTTTTTACCTGGTGGTAAGGAGGAGCAGAATTGGGCATTCCACGGTATCCCGAGTTGGGCTGCATTACAGACATCCTCATCCCGCCCGCATGTCCCGAGTTCACGGGGTTCACTCCGGGGTTCATCGGAGAACCAGAGCCCCCTGGAAACCCCGCTCGGGAAGTCATATTTCAGCCCAGTCCAAAACTTCTATTGTTGTCTCTTCGAAATTAATATTTGAAGTCCCAATATTTATTGTTCTGCGCTAGTGAACTGCTAACGTTAGTTTACGTTACCTTGGCTAGCCTCAGAAAACCCCTGACAAAGACCTCACTGACAAGTCCTGCGTTTGTTTTTCTTTTACACAGCCACACTGTCTACTTTAAAAGAAAAGTTATGAATGTTAAAGATGCCATATCTTTCCTCAGGGCTGCAACTTCGTCAAACCTCCCAAACTTGTCTTGCAAAACATTTCGAGGCTCGACCAATGTCTAAAGATAGCGACTCCTATGAGCGTGTCTGTAGCAACACGCAGCCTCCTCCTACCTTGTTGCCAGATCACGAGAACAATCCTCCCTTTGAAGCAGCTTTACTAAACTTTGTATCTCAAAATACACCAAAAATGCACTGTATATTTCCAGAAATATAGAGAAGGGCTATATATTATGCAGCGTCTAAACCGCAATTCGACTTTGACCTATGTGCTAATATTAATAAATAAATAGCCAAAATTAGTCTAGAAGACCAAATAAGTATTTTTCTTAATGCTCAGTTTATTCTCAAATTAAAATAGACCGGACCCAGCTTCCACTTTATTTGCTTTAATGTAAACTCTAATGAAAACTAATTCACGTGGCATCCACTGCATGTAACCTCAGTTAAAACAGGAAAGTTAATTTGTTACTTTTGCAACAAGCAACCAGCAGCACGTAGAGTTCATTTGACGCAACTGTATGCTGACGTACACTTTTGTGTTTGCATCTATGCGGCTGCTAACAAGCAGGCAGGAAGATCGTGCACCAGCAAAGAGGAGAGGAAATGCTCTGAAATATATCGAGGTAAACACAATGGAAAGCTCTTATATTGACAAGATAAATGGCATAATCAGATCGAGTTTACATCACCACTTTGAAATGCTTTCCGGGCGAGTGTACGTGAAAGCTAACAGGCTTTAGCTTGGTAGCTAGCTAGTTGAATTTTTATCTCCAGCTGAGCTGGGAATAGCTAACGTTAGCTAGTCAGTTCGAGTCATCATAAGAAAGTTACAAACACGTCACATCTTTTAAATCAATTAAGATCAATTGTTTTATAAAACACGTATGGTTTTGATGACTGCACAAATCCTTCAATATTTTTAATGGTATCACATTATCCTACCATACTACACATACTACACATTTTATTGATACCACTTTCATTCGTCTTTAAACACCACACATTGCACATACCCATGGAGACGGAAGTTTTAGATTGGTCTCCTTTTAGAGACATTTTGTTTCTGTGTGTCACAGTTTTTTCACTCCAGACCCCTGAGCTGTGAGGTGCCATGGCGGTGTTTGCGCTTGTGATGCTGGAGACCGGCGTCGGAGACGAAGTGACGCTGGTCGGTGGAGTGTTCCTCCTCGTCCTGGCCATGGTCCTTGCGTGGCTCTCCACCCATGTAGCCGAGAATGGAGACCATATGATCGGCGCCATCATCTCCGGCGGCACCCCACTGGTTGGCCTCGGAGACTCTGATCCCTACAGACGGGCAACTCCTAGCGCTGACCCCATTGAGCCCCAGCCCACCACACACTCTCAGGAGGACAAGCCAGAGGATGAAGACCCTGGACTGGGCACCGCAGGCGGGGAGGATGTTACCCTGGAGGATAGCCCTGGGCCAGCTGGACCAACTGTCAGTGGTGCTGTAGATCAGCATTTGGATATCCAGGGTCTCCATAAACGGACACCTGTAGCCAGCCCTGCATCTGCACCTGGGGTTACTTCTACACCTGTATCCTCAGAGGAGAATCAGCACACAGAGACAGGAAGGAAGTCCACAGAAACTGAACAAATGACAACTTCCTGCTCCTCTACCACTGCCATAGAAATCACAGTAAGGCTCAAGTTTTTGAACGACACAGAGGAGCTGGCTGTTGTCAGGCCTGAGGACACCATCGGCCTCCTCACAAGGTGAGTCAGAAATGAAGTTCCATTCAGGGATGGGTGTCTGGGTTTATTTTTGAGGGTAATTTTGCCTTATTGAGATAGGACAGTAGAAAGTTGGGTTTCTTGAAAGTTCTAACTGACATCACCTTCTTGGCCATTACACTGTTTCACCCAATGGCAGAACTACCACCAGTGTACCACCAAGTTAACAATGACACTGTTTCGAAAATCACCCTCAGACAGGTGTTGCCAGATGTGCGCAAGCTCAGGGGAAGAGGCAGCTCAGGGTCAGGAACAACATGGTCAATGCAGTGGTGGGCAGAAGTGGGTAGCCAGTAATATCGCTGTGGTACAAAAGCCAGGGGAGAAACATCCTACTTGTCGTTCTGTTACAGGGCTGTGTGGATTTGCTGACAATGTATTTCTAAACTTGAGCAGCTCTTCACTGAACTTTAGCCTACATCAAACATGGTGTGGATTTGACTTGATCGGCTACAGACTAATTTGCAGTGGGATATCTGTAATCAAAATCTTAATTTGACATAAAATTATGATTACATACTTCAGGCAGAAGCAAAAATACTGTGGAATCCATCAACCATCTCTGTCAGAAGCGTAGCATCAAAGCATTTACTAGGCCTGAGGCTGTTCTTTTAGGCCCTGATATTTTTCTCTCTGTCATTGTTTCCAGCAAATATTTCTCTGGGAAGGAGCGTCAGATCAAGCTAATATACAAGGGCCAGTTGCTCAGAGAGCCCAGCCAGACACTGTTCTCTTTGAACATTACCCACAACAGTGTCATCCACTGCCATATCTCCCCGAACCCACCGCCAGAGGAGGAGGCTGTCTCAGAGGCTGACCCCAGGTCAGGTGGGGGATCCCTGGGCTCGCAGGCAGAGCTGAGGACGGGTCGTGGAGCTGGAGCCAGGTCTGGAGTGGGTCCAGACGGCGGACTGGAGATGAACGTAGGTAGCCTGGTAGTGCCCATGTTTGTGCTGATGCTGGCGGTGATCTGGTACTTCCGCATCAACTACAGACAGCTGTTCACTGCGCCAGCCACCATATCCCTCATGGGAGTCACCATCTTCTTCAGCTTCTTAATTACGCTATGGTGGTGAGGAGAAAGGGGTTGCCAGGTTGGAGAGCGATCCTGATATCAGCTTGCCCTCAAATGCAAGCATGAGTATTCTGTGGCATGGCCATGTTTTGCTATTTTCTTTAAGGCATGTGAAGGACATCAGCATGTGTCCAACGAGAGAAAAAACAAGGAAAAAAAACAACAGATAAAAAGTAAAAACAGGCCTTTTTTAAGTGGAATTTGAATATTGATTGTGTTAGCATTTCTGCATTCTAAGAACAAGTGAAACTTTGTTCATAATACATTTTACCACTTAAGTACAGGTTTAGGAGAGACAGGGTAATCGTGGCCATCAGCGGCAGTCTGCAGCACTCATACCTTAAACCACCATCAGTTATGGAAGCTTGCTTTTGCAGTTACGTCATTAAACACAAGCGTCATTCTGACCTCTGTTGAATGTGTATGAAAAGGATGCCTTAAACTAATGGTGTCTGGAAAGGAACTATAAAATTAGACATGTTGTACATGTGTCAAACACATAATAACCCATTAGATTTTCAAGATGTCGCACGACACCACAGTGCTATGTACAGGGACATTATCTCACATTGTTTCTATTTTGTATGTGGAGCTCATTTCATTCCAGAGCAAAGCCTCATTGTGTCCATTGTCTCCGCACTCAATCTGATGTGAATAAAGACTGGAAAATGTACTGTTTGTCACTCAGTGTGTTTTTCCAAGAGTATTAATGGGAGGGGTGGAAAGACACACCTCAAGTTCAAGATCACAGAACGTTGCAAAATATTTTTTATGTCACCCATAGAGATGACTAGGAACCGTAACAAAATGTTTCAAAACGTTGCAACCACTGACCACAGTCATGTCCAGATACAAAAGCCAGGGGAGGAACACTTGCCTCTTGATAGAAGGCTGAGGTCCATCAGGACAGAACTACACAGCACCAAAAGAGCTTCTCCCCCTGAGCAGTTAGTCTCATCTACAAGACATTCCCCCTTCCTCCCACAATAATCTAGGTGCTTGGGCTTTGTAGGCTCTATAATGTCCTTTTTATGAGCTATTTATTGATATTTATAATGGGGATAATCAAGATGAGGCACCATTTTTATTTATTGATTTATTTATTTGCCAGGACAACTTCCTTGTTTTTCTTTTGAAAACTTTGGCAAAATAAGAAATTCTACTGATAGTCTCAAAACATAGCCCCATAATACAGAATTGCAGACAGCCTCAGATACCCTCAGCCTCAGACAGCCTCAGCTAGCCTACCAGTAAAACGATCCATCTCATACATGCACTCTAGTTCACCGGGGTGATACGGAACTACCTGCAGCACAAACTAAGCAGATTCTGAGTCCATGCAAAGGTCACAATTTGTCATACTCATAATGCATGCAATGTATTTTTGTGGCCTAAATGATGGTGAAATTTGTGTATATTCAGCTGCAGAGGTTACATGAAAAATATACACAATAATGAAACACTACTGGATTTGGTCATGCTGAGACATTGTTTATCAAATACTACAATGGAAATGCCCAGAGAATACTTAAATGACACCTCCGAAATCAGTGTAATACACAGTACTCCTTAAAGTAGGAATATAAAATCCTTGAGAAAAAAAAAATCACCACAAGTAAGTTAAATTTTGAATTTACACAATCAAAAAGGTTAGCCCCTTCCTTTAAATCTCCCTGTTTATTTTTTGATGGACACATCACATTTCTCAGAGTTTGATAGTCCCGTCACAGTCCATTTCTTAGTTGTGTCGGATTCAAGAAGACTGGATGGAAATTTCACAGTCCTGCTCATGCCACAGGTAACTGATATTTTATTTACCTTGCATTTCATTAACTGACTGCAATTACGACGTGAGGAAAAGTTCAAGTAATTTGTGAAAATGTCTTGAAAGAAAGATGACTTCATAACTCCCCACTCCCCCTTTAAGTTAGACCTCATTCAGACAGCAGCCATAGCAGGAGTGGGACACAACAGTTGTTGTGTGCAAGGGGTGCATTTGCACCTTTGAATTCACACCAGACACCATCTCCTGTGCAAACCAGCTGTCTATGGAGACCACCAATCATCACACATGGTACACAGAAAACTAGTGGACCACACGTGTGATATGCATGGTCTAATCAGTTGACATGCTTTCTCAATGAAAACTCTAAAACCAAAACCGCGGCCGTTAATGACCCCTAAGGTAGCATCACATCTAGGACAGAAGTGTCATTTCCCCGTAAGAATGAGACGTCAATCTCAGATTGAGGTTCAGAGTTCAGGTGGTTTATTATGTGTGTGTGAGTGAGTGAGGATGCCCATAAGCTGGAGACTCATGGTCTGTGTAGCAGCATTTTCACCTAGTCAAATATACAGTTACAACACAGTGAAGATAGAATGATTCCTTACAATGTAAACAGCTAATAACTGAAGAGAAAGAAAGAGAGAGATAGAGAGAGAAAAACACTTGATTCATATTTAAAAGAATGCAGTCTGTCCCCAAGGCATTGACAGTGGCATAACAATCTTGAGACAGAAAAAAGTCCTTTTGAGTGATGCCTGCTTGTACACCCGACATGCCCCCCCCCAACCCCCCCATCCAGTTCCACAACTTGATTTAAAGGTCTTCCAGCTGCCCACGGGTGATTCGACTACTACATATGGACTAACTGTAAAAGACGACACGGAACACATGAAAACAAGAAGAAACCAAAATAGAGTAAAACAATCACAGACCAACCTCTGTTCTGCCATCAAACAAACAAACAAAAAACACCTAACGTGAACTGAGAGTTAAAAAGTATTTCTCTTATTTTGTTTTTTCTCTTAATTCTTTTTTTTTTCAGAAAGATCAAAGATCGATGCATATGCATGTCAGAGCAACAGGAGGCAAATCTATGAGTTAGCAGCTCGGAGCTCAGCTGCTTCTGCCTGCCACAGTAACGACTGTCACACAGCTCTGCTGTTCCCTCCATCTCCCCTGAGTGCTTACGCTTTGTGCGCTTACCCCGACACCACCAGATACCCCCCACACACCCCCTACCCCACCTGTGGTGGAATGAACCTGGCAGATCAGGGCCAGGCCAGGCCTGGGCCAGAGCCGTTCAAGAGTCGTCAGCTTTGTGGGCAGAGAGAGTGGGTTCACAGGTGGGCAGCCCATGCAGCAACAGGTCAACAAGCATCAGTGATGTTCTGTCCAACACCTTTTCATTGCCTTGTGCAAATACGTCTGGAAAAATAAACAGCAACAGCGCAGGAACACAAAAGCTCTTTTTGGAGCAAAGAGGCTTTTGTTAAACACTTGTGTAAACCATAGAACAGATGCACCCTTCTTCTCCTCCACCTCCTCTTCTTGCTAGAGTGGTGAGATGTTGTTGACCGTGTGATGCGCTTTTAGTTTTTGTCGTTTCTGGAGAGAGCGCTGCAGTGATGTGTGGGTGGTGTCTAAGCGTCTCCTGCATCCCTTGGTCACTGTGGAAACGCCTCGTCTCTTAGCAACACACATGGGCTTTCCTGATTCTCCACACGACGTTTAGGACCCAGCAAAGCTGCTGGCCATGATGAGAGAGAGAGAGAGAGAGAGACATAAAATAAAGACACAGGTTTATTCATTCAATTAAGCAAGTTTCTTTCTTTCATTAGGACAGTCATGTAGCTACTATAACTACTGTATACCATAACCATATGTAAAATTATCTACCTTTTGGATTTTATATGAGACACATTAATTCTACTATCACGCTGGTGCACAGCATACACACACTGCTATCTGCAATCTCACTTATATTAATTCCACTTGTGAATCCCAATAGCTGGGTTTCCATTCAATTTATTTGCATTAACCAAAATTAGACTCAAGAATAGGTGTTTCCATTAAAATTAGATTCAAGAATAGGTGTTTCCATTAACTGTGTAATGCAAATAAAAAATAAACATTAGGCTAATCAAATTGCACATTTTCCGACCAGTTGTGGGCTCAAAATGTAATCTCACCAGGAAAGAAACGCTGAACTGTTTCCATAACATTGAATCGCAATACAACTTATTTACATCAAGAGTTAATCCACCCCCCTCAAGGGAATCATACTTATATTCGCATCAAGGAACTGATGCAAATTTGCAGGTGTTTCCAACAGAGTATTTCTTATTCGCATGACTTAATCATGAATCAATCATCTTATTTGCTTAGCATAAGCATGTATCGACTAAGTTGACTCATGCCTGTTAAGTCTTTGAGGGTACAGGGTTTAGGTATGCAGTTAGTGTAGACAGTGTGTGTGTGTTGCGTGTTGATAATTACTTGATCCCCTGGAAAAGAGTTATATAAAAGTTGTAAATGGATTTATGTGGCAGTGTCACTGAGTGAAATAAGTATTTGATGCCCAAGCAAAAGAAGACTTGTTGCTGATGATCTTGTAGTCCATTACCATTCCAGTCTTTCGTTTCGTAGAGGGTCTGGACATTTGGTAGTCAATTGCTTGCTCGAGGTGTTTAGGTTTAAAAGATTGGATCAGCCCCTAACGGATAGCTTGCCTTGACTGATAGCATTCTAGCTCTACAGTCACAATGGCTTTGTCTGTTTGCTGATTGGACAGGTTAAAATGCCTCCTGAGACTACGAGCTCAATGCGATCAAATCCAGACTATCACTATACGGAGATCATAATCAAACAGAAATGCTAGGAAAGCATGACCAGGCTAGCCTTGAGCAGGTCTACAATCTTGTTGGTCTGACATGTTGTTTGGTCTAGCCCATGGTGGTGGATCATATGGACAAGTGTGCTTTATGCACATGAAGCTTTGACATCAGGAGTGTCTGTAATTGACTACGTTTATATGCTTTTAAGCATCCCGAATATGAGGCGTATCCCGGTTTTGATCATGTTCGGGATAAAGTGTTTACATGAATGCAGAGAAATCGGGTTATAAATATCCTTGTTTACACGATAAATACTAATATATCAGTAACAGATTATAGTGTTCTTTGTGGTGTTCTCACTGAGGATTCTAAAGAGCACCGCTTGATTGTCTCGGTGCTTATCAACATTCCATCTCGCATGTCACACTCTAGAATCTTTCTCCACAACTATCAGAAATCAGGATAAAGTGTTTACATGCTACATGCTAAGTGCATGTAAACATAGTCATTGACTGAATGCAATCTCTCTGTCCCATGGGAACATAATTTGTCTATGGACAGCCTGGCTGTGTGGAAGGGGATTAAATAAGTATTCCACGCTATGAAATGTCCATAACTGTATTGTTTTGTGTGGGTTTTTTTAGATTGTTTCTTTACAATCTACCTCTGTCTGTTAAAATGAACACACCCAATACAAATCACACATTTCTTTGTAGGTGAGCAAACAGCAGGGACCCAGTAATTATTTTCCCCACTGCATACCATACGCTATAGCATGCCTAATGTCCCTTATATACGTCACTCAGATTTAACACCCCTCAGCTGTTTTGTGAGCCCATTACATGTTGACAGACGGCTACTAAAGACAGTCTGGTATGAGGAACTGGTGTGTCTGTCTGTGTGTGTGTGTGTGCAGAAGAGAAGCTGGGTGATTGGGCCCCAGTGGCACAGCTCTCTTTCCAGTTCCTCATGTCATTGTTCTGTTAGATGCTTCTAAAGCGGGCTGTCAAGCACTCACGTCATCTTTCACTGACCAGTTGCCTCTCAGGGGGAGCAGTTTACCAGGCATTAAACCATGTGAGGCAATAAATTACACCATTGCTCTCAGCAAAAGAGATAAGGCTTGTTGTTGTGATGCTTGATCACAGTTGAAATGATTATGCAATTTAATAACAAGAGTAACAAGAGTTTTTGTTTTCTATTCATCTGTTTTCATGACCAAAGGTCTTCAGTGAGATGTGTCACCTCTGGTTACCATGGCTACAGTCAGGCACTGTTTTACTTACCGTTTTTGTGTTTGAGAGATTTGGACCTTCTGGGGGAGTTTGGGTTCTGTGTGTAAAACAGATACAAGCAGAACTTACTAACCCAATATTAACTGAATGCCCATCAATTATTTTTTACACACCGGCTAACCGCAACCACCTGCAGTTTACACCTACAGATCAGATATACCACTGGGCTAAAGGCTCTGACATCTGCTCTGTTTGGTACTGATTGACAGTCACATAAAAGGTAGACAATATAAAGAACCTATCAAAAAACAATGTGTGCTGATGGACATCTTAGAGTGTCAGCCAGTTTTTTAGATTACTACGCAGTTAAACAAAACACTCACTTCCCAACGGTAAAGGTCATTTTAAAGAATGTAAACCTTGTAATGAATGTATACCTTATCTGACTTTCTCTTCTTGGCTGTGGGGATGAGAGTGAGAGTGTGTGTGAGAGAGAGAGAGAGAGAGAGAATAGGGTTGCTTGTGAGTGAAAAGTGGACATTATCATATACTGGACATTATCACCATGTGCTTAAGTAAAAACAAACAAATAAAACAACAGATTGTGTGGACATTTTCTTTTCACAGACCACGATATGACATGACATTTAAACATTTTAGATTTGCTTTAGAGGAAAACTCCAAAGCATTTTTAACCCTTACCTTTCTTTTCGGCCCCGTAGGACCAGTCATTATCATTGGCATCATCGTTGTCCTCCTGGTCGCTCTCCGACTTGTTGGTGTTGTTACCACTGGCAATTCTACAAGAGAAGCAAACACCACATAGAAATGGTACATGACTAGATTATACATGCACACCATCTCACCACGCTCACGCGCGCGCATGCACGTTTGATCATCTGAAAACACTGTATTCATGATCACACACACACGCACACACACACACACGTACACACAAACATTTACCAGCACATACAAACACTCCAACAGCAGATGCAGTCTCTGTCATAGACGCAGGTGTCATACCACCACCTGAGTCTCACCTGCAGGTGTCAAAACGCCAGCTGACCCAAATTTCACCTGTAGGTGTCAAAGCACCACCTGAGTCTGACTTGCAATAGTCTCTGTCTGACTCCAGTGCCTAGTTTACAGCTGCCCCCCACCCCAACACCTCACCTCACTACCACTGTGGCTTGTTCACCAAACCTCTCAGTGCTCCCTCTGGCTGCTGGGTCCTATCCCATACCTAAACAGTGGCTCAGTTGTTTCCTCTGTTCCTGTGTAGGTTTAAAACCATTTGCCATCTTGGGGCCACAGCCTCAACCAGAGTTGCGACTGGTTACATCTGAGATGTTTTTGGTTAATACATCACTCCTGCATTTTACCTGCCATTGACAGAGTCTCCTAAGAGATTAGCTCTGCCTTGGCATCTGGCATGTACCACTGGAAATGCAGACGTGCCCCCCTGGCATGTCACCTGTGGTTGGCAATGCAGCTGTGCTCCCTGGCATCTCACCCGCAGTTGGCAATGCGGCTGTGCTCCCTGGCATCTCACCCGCAGTTGGCAATGCAGCTGTGCCTCTGGATATCTCACCTGCGGTTGGCAATGCGGCTGCTGTTCCTGCCCATCCCCAGGCACTTCTCCAGGTGTGGCGCAAAGCGAGATGCAGCAATGCTGCGGCTGCAGTTGGGACACACACACTCCTTATTCTTCCACTGGTTGTACACCTGGCCAAAGATGTCCACCCCTGGCTGGTCCACAATTTCTATGGAGAACACGCATTACAAAAAGCAGTACATATTACATGCAACAAAAATACATTGTGCATGACTTCAGCAACATCACTGAGGAAATTAGCGCACATGCTCATCCACCGTGAATACCGACCAGACTTTTAAAGGTTATTTTTAACCAGCGCTCCTCTCTGCTGATGGATGACAAAAAATTCCTAACAATTGAATCTGCATTTTTAGCCAATCTATAACCACCTCTGGATTGATGGAATATCCATCTGGATTGCTGTGGATCGGATTGGATTGTCTGTTTCTACTGAATAGAAATCCAGAAACCTGTTCAGAAAGGAAGTACATCTACTTGATGGAAATACAGAATTCTCTTCAGAAAGGGAATACATCTACAGGAAATAGATGCAAGGAAACAAGTAGGACAATGTTTGTGGTTGGACAGATGAGGAATTTCAGGAAGAGGAAAGCCGTCCCTATGGGGGACACACAGAAACAGTACTACACGCGCTGCTGTGGAATTCATTAATGTGTGTATAGGCTATACCACAGTTTCCACAAATAAACGTGTGCTGTTGTCACAATAATGTGACAAGACATTCTTAACACAAGTCGGTGGTGGAAGTGAGCACTTACTTATTGAAATTAGGCCCATGTTGTTGCCATCTACCGGTATAATACGGTGAATCAGGACTGATTCACACCCACCCACAGATGTGCCACAGACAAACCCACATTCCACTGAAACACATACGTGATTGATCAAAGACAAAAGCAGCATGTTTTAGTCCTACCATACTCCTTCATGCTCTCCTGATCCGTGTCGTCCAAAAAGAAGTATCCCTGCTTGACAGCCCGGTGCACCTCGAAGCACAAGCCCAGACACGCGTCCTCCACCAGATCTGTCAGAATATCCTGGGCGATGCCCTGTGTGCCAGTCAAAACGCATCATCCTCTCAGCTCAGTCTCAGTACATAAGCAAACAGCTTGCTTATTTTAATCATCAGCATATACACATAACATTTTTATTACCATGCAAAAGGTTGGGCTGCGTATTAGGCAGCACAGGGTTAGCGTCACTCAGGGCTATAAATCAAGACGTCTGGCTCCTGCTTGATCTACTAAGTCCCCCGACATATGGGAGGCATACGGTGTTATAACGGGTGGGTGGAGGATTCTGCGATTCAAGCCTATTTGTAGTGCTGGACTAGTGGGGCGACCGGGGCCAGCCCTGTAGCATAAGCACTGTGCCACACCGTTCTTACCTCCATCTTGCTGTTGTCCAGGCCGGACAGTGACATCTCCTCCATTTTCATTTGCAAAAGCTAAAGGAGGAGGCACTGCTGACTACATAGTGTAGCACAGCAGGCATCGGGAGCTACAGAGCTGCAACAGGGAAGAAGACAAAGAAAACACATTACGTCTTCGCACCGGTAGCCTAATGTGGTTCAGCTATGAATGCAGGCGGCTACGCAGCCTTTAGTTGATAAAAAACAGACTAAAGCAAGTTCTCCTAGTTCAGTTCTGACGTACATGGCCTGCTGAAAAAAAAACACGCCGCATACACAGTTTTACCATCACAAACAACTTCAACGCGGAGGATTAAAGGTGATTTAACACAATGGCGGCGTCCGGTGCACTCTGATTTCACAAACCTCGCAACCATGTTGCAAACCTCCAGAAGCGAAAACGAGCAGCCGTCCAGGACACTTTCAATAAGCGTACCCATTATTCACTTCCCTACTATTTCACTACCGAAGTTGTCCAATTAATCTGTTGACATCTCTATTGTGGCTGAGTCGACTGCCAGTAACAAGCAGATAGCCCATCAAGTCTGAATTAGGTTACTGGTAAACTCTGGGCAGACAGTAATCGACTTATTACAGACTCACACATTTGATTGTTGACAACAGTGGTGTCCCGATATTCCAGCCGGCAAAAGCACACAGCAAAAAATGTGAGCAAGGGTCTTTGTCAAGTATGCTATGCTGTTACGTTGTAACGCCATGACCAAACATCAAAGTAACATTGTGTTTGCAACACTGCCTGGGCAGTTACAAATGGTACGTCTACAAAACGAGAGTGAGCCACCGACCACGCTTTTGTTTCCATGGTTGGTAGATTAATTCAGAGGAAGACATTATCAGTTCTGAAGTGAGCGTTTAATTCATTTGGCACTTTTAATCGACGTTACTCACCGAGAACCGAGCGGGCCGTTGCAGGCTTCGATTGAGCATACCTTCTTCTTACTCCAATGCGACTGCTCATTTGATCCAATCGATATTCAAATCAGATTGAGGTTAATGTTCAAAAATGTAGTTATACGAAAGAGGGGGACAGTGGATAGTCAAGGCTGCTGTGTGACACCCTTCCGCTCGCAGTCTATATTAGGAGTCATATATCGCTGTGACCAGCCAAGCTAAGTCCATCGCCTCCAATGCATTGCTGTCAGCGGGCTTGCGCTCATCTCCAGGCTGGCCAATCGATAGCCAAACGCCACTTTTCACTTGGCAGAGATTGTAGGAACTCCCTCTGCGAGAACAAGGCACATACAAGGCACATGTCGTTGTACAGAAGAAGAATTGAATTAACTGAAATGAATGAAATTAAAAATATCTCAGTTAGGCCTTTTTTCCTATTAGCCTGTTTAGCCTACTTAATTCTTTGCTATTTTCATTGTGCCAATGGGATGACACTAAAAGTAACTTCCTTTTCTCATATAATTATGTAACAACGGTTAGAGTAATCAGCATAGTCTGTTCCCTGTCTATTCTGATTTACAGTGGTGTGCGTTCTGTAAGGGTTGCACAGAAAAGTTAAGTGTATGGTGACAAAACGGAGGTGAAAGGTTTATTTTAGCATCTGCAGCTATTGTAAATATAAATCTCTTTCAGCAATCAATCAGTCAATCAACAAACAAGATTTGTATAACTGAGACAAATAAAGCACACACATATTAAAGGAGAAATCTGGTGTGAATCAGTCAATAGCCCTGTTGTACAAGGTCACTGAATGCTGTCTGCAGGAATAGGAACCAGAAAATGTGATGCAACATAGACTGAAATTTAAAACTTAAGTGTACTCTGTAAGCCTTAAGCCTCTGTAATTCAGCGAGGGAGAGATTTTATTGTAAATAGGTTTTTGGTGGAGGCTGTCACTGGAAGCAAAAATAGGGAGTGAGGAGTATGTTTCTGTTTGTGTAAGTGAGCACAAATACACTTACATTCATCGTCTGATCTGTCAGTAAGACTGTATGTGGCTGAAAACAATTTTTGTACATTTACTGTGGTCTCACCTATGAATTTTCCACACAACACATACAGGTGTGACAAAATTGAATAAAACACCCAAAATGTTTTTAAAAATTATTAAAATTTGTATTTGTGTGTCAGATAGCCTGTATGAACAAAGTCATGGAGCCCCATGACCATCCAATTAGATTAAGTACATTTTTGAGAGGGAAAAAATGTGATTTGGGTCAAAAATGGCCAGAACACAGCAGGAGGGTTAAGCACCTTTACTGGAAAATCTGCTTCTGATATGCACTGACAATTTGATATATGACAACAAAGACTTAAACTAAGAGAGGAATAAAAGATGGAAAGGTCACAAAAGCATTGTAACTGAAAGATTATCAAGAGCAAATAAACAGGCAAAAAACAGATAACATGATTCATATGACAAATAAATTATGAATAAAAAGATTATTAATACATATGGCAATGGTTAAGTAAATCAATAAAAGCGATGAAGCCACATAAAAGACTGTTTACTGTTTAGGCAAGCTGTCCCAAGGCACAGTCTGGTAAGCTAAGGTTGTCTTAAGGCAAAATCTGCACACTGAAACAAGAGCACTTAAAATCTTTTAAGGAATGTTGAAAGTGAAATCTGGTGTGAATCACTGTTAGCTGCATGAATTCTCCTTTAAGAACATGTGTCCATGGATAACCAAAGGGTTTATTGAGGTCTTGACTTTCATATAGCAATTCATTTAGAAAAAGAAATACAGGTTGTAGTTCAGAAATCAACAACCTGTCATACATCAATGCATGTTACACAAAACCCTGACATCTCATTGAAAGCTTTTGAATAAGGGTGTGTTCCCTTGAGGAACAAAACTCTCATATTCTGACAAAAAGCAAAGATTTCCAGTGATTTTGTCGATATAAAAAGAACAGTGTTTACGAATGGCGCGTGGCTCCTAGCGCTTGCTGAGCAGATACCGGCTCCCATCTTGCCAATGTAGCTGACCGATTTTCATTCTTCATGTCTTGAAAAAGTAAGCACCATGGCACCATGCTGTCCATGGTGTATCTTTAACAGTCATTGGCCTCTGTGTCTTCTTCATTAAATCTCCAGTACAGGGAGGGGAGGGGTAGAGGGCGTCTAGGTGTATATGGGCCTCCGAGAGGCAGGGTATATGAGCAGGTTTATATGTTTATACTCCACACAAAAGACAGAGACAGGCAGAGTCTTTTGTCTGTGTTTCATCTGTGGATGGCATCTGGGACTTGAATGAGGAGTCTAAGGGAATATCTATAGGGACATCTGGGACTGAAAGAGGAGGGTAGGGGGGAACCTATACAGCGCACCTATTGGGGGTCTCTTATCAGGATGTCTGTGACTGACAGAGGAAGGTATGGAATATCTTTAGGAGCCTCTGACAAGGAGAAGAGGGTAGGGAATATTTATAGGGGCATCTGAGACTTCAGAGAGGAGGGTAAGGAAATATCTATAGGGGCATCTGAGACTTCAAAGAGGAGGATAAGGAAATATCTATAGGGGCATCTGAGACTTCAGAGAGGAGGATAAGGAAATATCTATAGGGGATCTGAGACTTCAGACAGGAGGGTAGGGGGTATATATCAGGGCATCAATAGGGGCATCTGGGACTGAAAGTGGAGGGTAAAGGAATATCTTTCCACACATCTATTGGGGGTCTTTATCAGGGCATCTGTGACTGACGGAGGAGGGTAAGGGGGTATCTCTACGGGCATCTATAGTGGCATCTGTGATTCTGCATACACATCTACTCCTGGCTCCTCCTCCAACACCACCTTGGCATCATCTGCATCCAGCTGCAAAGATAACAATCGGCGATCACATATTACTATGACGACGAGAGACGATGACCAGCAATCACATATTACTATGACAACGAGAGACGATGACCAGCAATCACATATTACTATGACGACGAGAGACGATGACCAGCAATCACATATTACTATGACGACGAGAGAAGAGGACCAGCAATCACATATTACTATGACGACGAGAGAAGAGGACCAGCAATCACATATTACTATGACGACGAGAGAAGAGGACCAGCAATCACATATTACTATGACGACGAGAGAAGAGGACCAGCAATCACATATTACTATGACAACGAGAGAAGAGGACCAGCAATCACATATTACTATGACAACGAGAGAAGAGGACCAGCAATCACATATTACTATGACGTCGAGAGACGATGACCAGCAATCACATATTACTATGACAACGAGAGACGATGACCAGCAATCACATATTACTATGACAACGAGAGAAGAGGACCAGCAATCACATATTATGACAATTATAGACTTCATAGACAATTCTAAACTTCATCACACATTAACTGCTGGATATCATTATGAGTTAATGAAAATCTGATTTATTTACCATACTGTACAATATACTTTTCACGGTGTTTCACAAAGCCAAGTAAACACCAATATAAGTTGGACATATAATTTAGTAGCTCCCGGTGGCAGGTTGGCACCTTACATGGCAGCCTCCGCCACCGGTGTGTGAATGTATGTGTGTGAATGGGTGAATGTGAGGCGTCCTCTGTAAAGTGCTTTGAGTACTCGTAGGAGTCGAAAAGCGCTATATAAATGCAGTCCATTTACCTCAGCGTTCTAACTAAACAATGATGAATTATGTGAGTGGAAATTTAATGCCGTGTTTCTCAGAGGTTTAAGCTGTTTAACCTAACTCTTTAATAGCACAGAGCTATATACAGTAAATCTAAATGTGTAACCAAAATCTGTTGCTGCAGGGCCATAGGTGACTTACACATTTCATCTCGAGCTCAGTGAAGAGCCGTCCGGTCATAAACATGCGAAGTGGAATTGTGAGGATGAGGACGAAGGGCAGTGCCAACGAGACGGGACTGGACTTGATGATCCACAGAACTGCCAGACACACCATCTGGATGAGGGTGAACATGTGCATTCGGTTTGTCTTCACCTGTGCGGAACAGAGGGAGGAAAAGGAGGAAACACCCATTAAAACCAAAGGCCTTTTAGGCCTAAGGCCTATTAAATCATCTCTGGGAAAACCAAACGGACAGTAAAACTAAGCATCACTGTTTGCACTGCATACATAGTGCATAATGCCAGTGAAGAAAGAGGTAGATAGATAGATAGATAGATAGATAGATAGATAGATAGATAGATAGATAGATAGATAGATAGATAGATAGATAGATAGACAGACAGATCCCAAAGGAAATGTAGGCATCCTGTAGCTTATGACAAACAAAAGACACAGACATACACTATACTATAAAAAAGCATAGGAAACACTAAATAACACACTAGACAAACACAGCTGCAAGAGAAGGCAACCAATCATGTCGGCGCGGGAAGTCGAGTAGATGCTCAAGTGAGAAAGTAGGTGGGTTCTATTGCTGAAACTGATACTGAAAGAGGGCCTGAGGGCCTGATTCTCTTAACTAGACAAAGCCATCTGGGTCCTCAATTCCACTAGGTTAACTTACCGGACCTATATAGAAACTGATGGTGAAATTGACTCCCTCTTGGACTGTCTTACATTCCTGTCATTCAGGGTCAGATTAGTTTTACAGTTTGGCCTGTATTTGATTAGTTCCCTATCTCAGGCAAACTGAAAGAAGTGGAGATTGACCTAGTGGCCACAGTGAGCAGCATAGCAGATCTGTATGTGTGAGAACCAGGCTATTTACAATCACCAGTTCCTTAGAATTTGGGGTAACATTTTCTATGAACCCAGTATTCATAAGGAATTATGAATGCATTTAAAAATGGTTTTAATGAATTCATAATAATTTATAACTAATCACATCAGTATTCACTACTGTTATACATTCTCATGACTGTACTCATAAGGCATTATAATATTATCATATAAGCTTTTACAACTTGAGGTGTCACAAAGACTTAATATACTTAATATAAATATATATAAGGGAAACATACCACTTTTACTGATTTACTAATTTTCAGAAGTAATTGTGTGTTTATATCACTTAACTTAGAGTATGCATTGAGCACTTCATGCTGCACTCTTCATTATTTGGCATGAGGAATTGGACACTTAAAAGGACAACTGACAAAACTGAAGCTTTATAATGATTTGTGATACTTCAAGTTGTAAAGGCTTATATGTCGTTCATTAGAATGTAAAAACAGCAATGAATACTACTGTCATTGTTATAAGGCATTATGAACTCTTTTATAACCCTTTCTGAGTACTGGGTTTGTAGAAAGTGTTACCGAATTTTGTCAGGTATATATTAAAGACAAGAGCCAGTGCACGCACCACGGTGGCGTAGGGTTCGTTGGGGTGGTACTTCTTGGGCACTAGCAGAAGAAGCATCCGGTCCCAGAGCTGAATGCCACTGAGGGAGGTGATGCCCATGTAGAGGAAGATCCCAAAGAGGGCCGTCATGGGGATCATCTTCAGGATGGGCTCCATCAAGATCGACAGACCTGAGAGACACATACACACATAGGGGAATTAATGGTGGTCAAAACCACTTCACTTTTACACTGACTTACTCACTTAAAGGAAATGTCCAGCATAAATCAACTTATAGCCCTGTTGTCCAAGTTTTATGAGTGCTGTCAGTAGAAACAGAGGCGAGAAAACACCAACAGCCATCGGAGACCTCAGACAACAGGGATATGGGTTATTTGACTCCAGACCTTTCCTAAGCATCATCTTCAGGGGCATATTAGGACACAGATGACTCAACTGCATAAGGTGGGACAACCAAAGATCATTGAATACTGACCAAGACAGAGCAACGTAATATGTTACAATGGGAGCAAATGTGAATAGTTCTGGTCTGCATAAGTGGAAATGTCACATTAAGTCACAACATAAACTTTTCAATAATCTTCTGTATTTGCGTATGAGTGCTTGACTTTTGTCTGCCTAAAGGAGGATTTTCTCCCCTCCCCCTTGCGAAAATAGACCCTCTCTGACTGAAGTGACCACCTTTAGATATTCATGTGCAGCTTGAGATCTAACTCACATTATGAACACTCTGACATAACAGGATGGATGCAGGCATGAACATAAAGAACTGCAGCTCTCACAATACCAAAGTCTTCTCTCTCTCATCTCTTCAATGTACTGACTCTGTTTAATTGCTTCATTGCTTGCTTAATTGACAAATAATAACACATTTATGTCTTTATGTTTTTAAGCCAAATGTCAAATGTCTTAAATGGGTTTTTTTTGTCATTGTTGATATGTGGTTTTGGACAAAACCATCTGCAAAACATAGCATTAACATAAACATTGTTTTATTGTGGTAGAGAGTGGAACTAGAAAGAAAAACTCACCAACCAGTAACGCCACCAACACTCCACTTATCCTCTGTTCCAGAACTTTCTCTATGACAGGCTTTGGGCCCTTGCTGGTGACCGTGAGGGCGTTGGCATGGGTGACCGAGCGTACAGTAGCTGCACTCAGCCAGGGAACCCCGAAAATGGCACTGAGACCCCCCATACTGACCAGTAGCAGCAGGTCAAAGTGGAACCCTGAACCCTTGGCCATCTTCCTCTCCGGCTTGCTAATGATCAAACTGGATCGCCAGAGGAAGAAGAGGTGGAGGAAAAGAAAGTGGGACAAAGTGACAGTTACAAGAAGTATCATTTAATGTAATTTGACAACCACATATTTTAGTAAGAACTTTCAGTAAAGTTCTTTTGTAAAGACTAAAATTCCGGGAGACATTTTTAAACTGATATAAATTCAATTCAAGGATATTTATACAGCGTCATTTACAATAGAATTGTCCTGTGGTGCTTTACAGACATTAACATGGAGCACCAAAGAGCAACAGGGGCAAGGAAAAACTCCCTTGTGGTAGTTATTCAAGGAAGAAACCTTGAGCAGATCCACAGCACGGTGTATGTGTGTGTGTGTGTGCGAGGATGTTTGTGTGTGTGTGCATGTGTGCATGCATGTGTGTGTAAGTGAGTGAAAGGGTGAGTGTAGTGTGCTAGCCTACTCACGTAGTGATCTGAGACTCGAGGAAGATGAGGATGAAGACGAGGATGGCTGGCACCACGCTGGCAAACATCATCCACACAGGGAAGGTCTTGTGCTCCCCAAAGGGGTTGATCAGCCAGCCCCTCATTTGTGGGTTAGACACCTGCAGACCCTTCGGCACCACCAGTTTCTGCCCAGGCGAAGGGAAAGACAGGATATGCTGAGGTAACTCAAGCCAAATTATTTGTGTAGCACAGTCTTACTGTAAGTAGAAAGGATCCTATGTCAGCCCATGTCAGTTTATTTGTATGGCACAATCTGAAGTAGAAAACTAAAGAATGCATCTAATGCACACCCTGTTTCTAATTACTGAATTACTGTGACTCACTAATTACTTACTAATTAATTAATACTTGAATCCTGTCAAACAGGAAAGTTTCAGTTCAGGATCAGACTTGTCATGGCAATCTTGACATATATAGTATTATATAGAGTTGAAAACACATGTACTGTATATGTGATGACATGAAAAGTTATGGGATGTTATGGTTCTAGAAACATGCTGGCTGCTCACATTGCATCCCAGCGCTCACCTGAGTGTAGGTATCCTCAATGTTGATGTCCACCACGATCATGAGGAAGATAGCGATGGGCACGCCGAAGTCACCCATCAGACGACGCAGCTGGGTGAGACATGAGGACAGGGAAGTATAAAATACACAGTTCTGGCAGGTGTCATTGATATTGTAACATTCTTCACTAACACTACATAAGATCTGCCCTACGTATTACACTACAGATCATGTAAGCAGATGGTCATAATAGGTCGTAAATCATAATATCTTCATAATGTCGCACACTACCCCCAACCCCTCACCTTTCCTGGCAGGAAGGTGCCGTTCTTGAAGATGCGCAGATAGTAAGCGATGGAGAAACATCCCAGCATCAGACACATGGACAAGAGGGCGGTGTTGGGGTACGCCCGCATGACGGTCTTAGTCACCGTGCTGACGTTGCCTGTGACGTTGTCATGGATTTGCTGCTGGACCACCGTTGGATGCCAGGGGTCCTCTACAGTGTCATTCAGGCGGTCATAGTTCAGGACAAGAGGGTGGGCCTTAAAGACCTGCAGCACAATGAGGAGAAGACAGCAGACCTTAGTTAAGGACTAGCTCAAGACTGTTAACTATGAGTCATTAAAGTTTAATAAATCAGTACTAGAGCAAGACTGTTACCTATGATTAACTCAGATTACTAAATCGGTGGAAGATCAAGACTGTTAAATATGATTAATTAAGGATTACAACACAAGGACGAGATCAAGAGTGCTATCTATGATGAATTAAGGATGAGAAGTAGACGAATAGAAAGAGAATGGGATGGTGGTAGAAGGTGTGGATGAGAGTGTGGCATTACCCTGCCCAGCTTGGCGAAGGTCTCGTAGATGAAGATGAGGGAGATGAGGATGGAGAAGATCTCCTGCGTGAAGCGCGAGATGAACCGGACCAGGAAGCTGCCCTCCGCTGCGACTATCAACACGACGATGACCACCAACCACACGCCAACCCACACCCTGCCCACAATGTACTCAATGCCCTGGGTCTTGCAGAACTATGGGAATGGATGGGAGAGGGAGATGAGAGTGACTATGATGATGATGATGATGATGAAGATGAAGGCATAAGTCTCACAAAATGACTCACAGCATAGAAGGCTTCCTCGAATACCAACAGTGGACTAGGTGGACCAGACAGATAGAGAGAGAGAGAGAGAGGGACTTTGCATGTGTGTGTGTGTGTGTGAGAGAGAGAGAGAGAGAAAGAGAGAGAGAGAGAAAGAGAGCGAGAGAGAGAGAGAATGCGAGACACTCACAGCATAGAAGGCCTCCTCAAACACAAGCAGTGGGCCAGAGAAGCCGATGACGAGCACAGGCTGGGCAGCCACCAGGCAGAAGATGATGCCCTGCACCGACGTGGAGATCAGCAGCTCAGGAACGCCCATCATGTTCTCCACCTTATCAGCTGCGAGCAGAGGATGTGACATACAGGACAGTCACAATCTCATTGGAACAGACAGGCATCAATCACTATCGCATCAACCAATCGACAGTGAACATTTTTAATGACTGCATTTTGGAGAGACAATGAACATATTCAGCTTCAACTATGGCTTAAGCCGATGTCTTCAAAGCAATGCATCATGGACTTCTGCTCAATACCCAGCATGCTTTACTTTAAGTCCCTCAGCCAGCCAGCGAGTGAACCATCTCAAAAGCACTCAAACTAATTGTCCTGCATTGCTTGACTACCCAAGACCTTCTAGACCTTACTGGAATGGTAGAGCCTGAGCCTGTAGGTCATAATTGATGAGGTCTATGGACCCAGTGTTTGACTATATGATATTACTTTAAATAAATGTCTTCATGAGCTAATCCCCGCTCTACTGAACAGCAAACCACAACAAACCAACAAACAAACAAACAAAAGTGCTCACCCAGAAGCCCTCCAAAGGTGATGGCAGGCGACAGTGCAGCAAAGTAGATGAAGATTACGGCAGCCAGCACCTGCGCGTTCATGGCGTCTGTGATGTCACTCCTGTAGTGCTGGTAACGTCTCCGAATGTCTTTTATCATGCCACCGAAAGGAATGCCTGTGCGCACGAGCGGATCCTCAGCGGGTTGCCCAGATGACGCGATGGATGCTAGATACACACACACACACACACACAGGAAATAAAACACACAAAAACACACATAGCATTCCACATCAATCATTCACATATCAAAACTTACCATTTGCAGTTCTTCTTCAAGACTAACCTTATCACGGCTTGTGTCCTACGCCCAGTACAGCAGTAGCCTACATGTGCACTAGCATCTAGCGATTAATACCAAACCATGATGCCTTTCAAGCATGAAGTTGCAAAGAAGATTTTTTTTGCCTCAATGCTGTTGCATGCAGGGTCCCATCCTCCTTATTGCCAGTCCGTTTACCATCTAGATGACTTTATATTAACGTAAAAATAGCTTACTTATAATTCCTATGCATCCTAGACTGTATCTTGGCTGTTCTATTCCAAGTTGAGACTTGTTTGCCATGGTTGTGGAACAACGTCTATTGAAGACTGCCAACTACAGGTCAACACAACCACTATAACTTCAAATGCCACCCTAAACATAATAAATCCTTTTTCTGGGGAGCTTACTTTACGGATCACGAGCTGTGCTCTCAGCATTCTGCCCTGAACAGTGCTGTTTATTTATGTATCATAACCTTTACTTGGATGGTTTAGAATCAGTCATGAGGTGACAGATATGCTTTCTGTGGTGGAGACATACTGTGTTTACTAAAAACATTTAACCTGAGCCTTGACTGTGAACAGACTCTGAAAGTATGCATTCAGGTAGGTTATAAGAGAAAGAAAGTGTAAAAGTTCATTATTCCTTTTTATTGTTAATAATAATCACTATGTCATCTTATCTTATCTTATCTTATATAAGTGTTGTTATAGTGTAGAAGGACCTCTCTATGGGGGATGTCTACACAGTGGTGACACAGTGTGTAATACACTGCCCATAGAAAGACACACACACTCAGATATGGTCATTACAACCAGTAAATGTAGTTTCATTACCAGCCAACCTGGGGGGTGAATTTCTAGAGGGCGATGAAACTAACTTTTACTACTTCTGTACTAACTAACTGTATACTCTTTTCTTTTACTAAAGACGGAGACTGCAACATTAGCAAGTTAGCCACGGCACATTCCGGAAACTCTTCCCACCTCATCTCCAGCTGCAGGGCAGCTCCAGTGAGCAGTGTGTGTGTCAGCCTTAAGTACCGCTGGGTGATGGTGTGTTTGGTGGGTCTCTGAGGGCCGCTGGCCTACATTAACGCTTACATTAATTAACGCTTACATTAATGCACCAGGGGGAGTCGCAGAGTCATCATAAGGGCTTTGGGTGTTTGTGTGTGTGTGTGTGTGTGTGTGTGTGTGTGTCATCTACCTGCTCACTGATTACTCCCACAAGGAATTCAACAGAGCCTTCCTGTGTAACACGCCAGGTAATGACTCTCTGTGTGTGTGTGTGTGTGTGTGTGTGTGTGTGTGTGTGTGGTGTATACTGTTAGCACAAAGTATTATCCAGACTGCAGGTATAGAGGTGTTTCCCCTGTTTCTCTATGTACACTGTACTCGCAAAAAATTGTCAGGGCACCTATGGATGAGCTAAATATAAGTGACCATTTCCTGTAATAGTTGTACATGTGTGTGTGTGCGTGTGTAACTGTATGTTGCTCCTCACCTTTCCGTGGCTTGAGGTCAAGGCGGATCTGTGGGTCAGAGGGGCGGAGTCGGTCCTGCAGGAGTTTCTTCTGGAAGCCAATTAGAGATGAGAGCATGGCCTCACTCTGGATCTCAGTGGGCGGGATCACAATGCTGCAGTCCATGAAGTCAGCCACAGCATCAGTCAGCTCATGGTCATTCTGTACCTGCAGTGCTGCTTGATTAAAAACCTGTGTGAGGGAGAGCGGAAATGCTAATTTACACACCTGTTTGAGGGAAAGCATGTTTGTGTGTGCCTGTGGAGACTGTGTGTGTGTGTGTGTGTGTGTGTCTGTCTGTCTGTCTGTATCTTACTCTGTCAGCCATAAGCGCTGCCATGGCTCGACCCGACTCATGGTAGTCTATGTCACTTTTGGTCGGTCCGATCAGCACAAACACAAAGCGAACTGGTACAGGAGCCTCCAGAGCCGCCTCCAGAACCTTAGCCTCTTTCAGACGCACAAACGCCACAACGGGTTGGTCCAGGAAGTCCAGAGCACCTGGTGCACACACACACACGCATATTATGCATTTGTGGATTGTGTACACTATATGTAGATTGATTAGACAAAATTAACAATAATCCAAATACACACAGCAAATACACTATTGGATACACAAATGCACAAGGAAAGAAACACATAAGTGCAAAAAAACAGATTATTCAAATATTGCATTATACAAAGAATACTCTTGTTTTAGTTTGACTCACCAACAAGTACCATGGATGCCTCAAGGTTCTCAGATGCATCTCTCTGGATGGACAGATAGATCAAATCTAACAAACTTGATCTTTGCACACTTTAGATTTTGACTGTTCTGTTTGATAGTTATGCAGCATAAGATGAAGTCTTAATGATTATGCTTTGTCATGTTACAGATTATGATGAAGATCCTCCCAACCATATGAAGCAGTAAAAAGGACAAACTCAATGATGTGAAACTATTCATGGTTGCTTAAGGCATCAGTTTAGTGGATCTCATGTAAGGATTATAACTGAATATTTGGTAACAACTGCAATAATGGTACAATACATATGTTTAAGCAATGTTTAGTTAGGTTTACTTCCTAGTGTGCCACTCTAAAAAATGCTGAGTTATTTCTGGGTAACTGTAATAAATTCACATGCTGGGTTAAGTACATTTTGTAATTGACCCATAATTGGTTCACAATTGTGTAAAATGGCAACGATCTGTGTTAGATTAGTGATGAAGCACAAAACCTTAATTCGTAGACATGCCAATCCATTATCAAACACTCGCAAAACTTTTTCCCCTCAGAAAAATACCATCTCAAAAGAGGCTGCTGGTTGCTTATTGTCCTGTGTGTGCAGCACTGTGGATTTTTCCAACCTTTCAAGTTGAAACTTACATTTACATTTATGCATTTAGCATTTATCCAATGCGACTTACAAAAGAGGATAACATTCAAGCTACAACACAGTGAAAGAAACTAACAGAGTGCATATTGCTAATATAAAAATTGCAGTATTTGCAGTATTGCAGAGTTGAATTGTGTTAGAGATTAATTGTTTAGCTAACGGAAATTGAGACTGCTTGTCAAAATAAACCTACCGGTATCTTTAAAACAAACTAACGTTAGCGACATTAGCAAAGATCATTGATAGCTACCGACATGACATTAGCTTCCTAGCAAGGCGTTGAAATTTTTAGCTCAAGTAACACAGCCACGAGTTATTGGTGTTGTGTAATTTTATTTTAAATAAGTTATTTCAAACCGTTTCAGTCACAAAAGTATCGATTTCATACTTGATTTAACATAAGTTATCTGCCTAGCAGTGTAGGCATCTTCGTTGGGTAGCTAGGTCTGTTACAAAGCTACAATAGCTACAAAGCTAAGAAACAGCATCAGGACTTGCTGGTACAGACAAGAGGGAGAGTAAAGTGATGCCTGGTGCTGTAATGACTGGTAGTTACACATTTCTCTACCAGTAGCACAAGAACATCAAAAACCCACGCAGTTTTGCATGTTAAGCGAATTGAATGGTCATCTGCAATATTTGAGAGTGACTCCTTCTTGAGTTTATAACGTTGTCAAAGCAGTGACTTGAAATCCCAAACTGTTAAGATACCAGATACGCCGCCTAGTTGTATGTAACATTTCCATCGTATTTGTAGAAAGACGACTACATGAAAATAATTCCAGCCAGGTAGGCTACATGAATTAAGTAAACAACTGTAACCAAAATCCCCCAAGTGTCTCTGCTGTAACCTTGCAAGCCGCTGAGACATGGGTCGACGTAGTCAAAAACTTAGTGCGACCCTTCAAATGTAGGCTACAGATCATCCAAAAATGAAATTGTGGTGTGTGTCAGTACCACAGTGTACACTGTTTAATGTTATACAGTGAGTGTAATCATTGCTGTTTGACCTTAAACAAACAGTATCCTTTGTTCGTGATTTGACATTTAAGGAACCAAACACGTCTTAATCAACTGTGCTATATGCTCTTATTTCTTGCCCCTCTCATAGATTGTGAGCAATTCTAAAGCCTCCACTCATTCACATACAATGTTGTAATAAGTCTATCAATGTAATCAATATAACTGACAGTTATACGGACATTCTAACATGCTGATTTTTTTCCCAGGAGGCTTTCGTTTTATTTACTCGAAATTATTTGATGGCGTGAGAGACAGAGGTTAAGGTACACATCTGAAATACTGGTCACATTACCTCTCTCCCCCACCCCTCTTGCACCCCCCTTGCTCCCCCTGTCTCACGTCACTCACTCGCGCTGTTTCTAAAATTTGTTCTGCCCTGATGGCTTCTCCCACTCACAAATGCAATTTGCGTATTTTCATATCACTCGTGGGCGTCCGGGAGCCACTATCTAAATACGGGTGACATGTCTGCAGTGTTACCTCACAATACCTTGTACGACGCATTCTTTTTGAGCAACCTGTAACTTTAGCACCATGCTTACGCAGCTCAGCTACATTATATTGGGCACTTACTTCCTACCAAGAGAACGCTAAGGGACGCAAATGAATAGGATAGATAAAAAATTGTAACATGTTATGACAATAATCATTAAAAGCAGTCATCATTGGCCAACGTTTCAAAGTGCATTTACAAGAGGCTTAATTACTTCAAATATTTAATCTATCTGGATTTAGCTTTAGCATGCTAGCACTACTGACTCTGACATTACCTCCCATCGTTAAAAAATAAATTACTAATCGAACAGCTTTAATCCTCGACCCAGCTTGGATCGTTTAGATGACACCTCTCTGAACGAGTAAACTCACATCACGAAAACCGATTTCAGGTATATTTATTAAAGTTAAGGATCTCGACAATAAGAGACTTCTCGCACGTCGCCATTGTTGATATAGGAAGTGCCGGATATTGGTGTCCCTCTCACTTGACAGAAAATGACAGCTTGACAGGCGAATTGAACTTTAAAACGACAGTGACAGTCTTTCATGTTTATTAACTCAATTACTGTTGTGTTTAAAGGTGATTACGAGCAGTATAAACACAGCTTGCAACCGAGTACGGGCAGGTGCTAATCACTAGCAACTAGCATGCATGCCCTGGGGCTGGTTCATGGTTACTGTATGCCTACCAAACAACGTGAGCCATGTTCATGCCATGTTTTCTTACCGTGCGTCGACTAAACCGGCCCTTGTTCGTCACAGCAAACAAAGATACTAGGCCATTTTAACCAGGCCAGGCCATTTTAATGGTCACTTGTTTTTCACAGCTGACTGTTTGGCATGCATTTCAGGACATTAGCCTACATGATCCCTTTTTCACATGACCCTGAACTAAGGCATTCTAACCCAAGTCTTTGCAAAGGTAAAGTTTTTTTATTATTAGATTACTTCATAGTCTTAACAAAAGTGATAAATTATTTGCAAGAACAATGTGTTAAACTTCTGTCCTCAGCCCCAGTAACAATCGTGCCTCCACCTCATCCTCCCTGTCCACCCCATCCACATATCCCCAACTTCTGGATGTCAGACCACTTCTGTCAGGTGAGCATCACGATTTGCAATTACTTTATAAAGTTTTATGATGATGTAAGTAATCAATTGTGGGCAGAAACAATGTGTTAAACTTGTGTCTTCAGCCCCAGTGCCTCCAGCCGGGGCTCCCTCCACCCCATTCACAGATCCTTAACCTCTGAGCACCAGGCCACTTCTACAATTATGTCAAATGGGAATCACAATAATTTCTTTAGCGCCACATTAATTTGGTAATATTAATATTAATAAATTATTAATATATTAATAAATGATTCAAACACAGATAATCTTAATACCAGACCATTTTTTTGGTCTTTATTTTTCCCAGTTGCATCACCTCTCCCCCTGACTATCCATCATGCCTTCCAGTCAATTATTCCACATGATCCCTTTTTCAGTCACATTACAGGTAATGTGTTTTTTTTTCTTTGCTGTTGTTGCTTTTTGTAATTACTTAAAGTTTTATCATAATGAAAGTGATCAATCATGGACAGAAACAATGTATCTGATATAATCTTATGTCTCCAGTTCCAGTACCCCCTCTTTGTGCCTTAGCCTATCCTCCCTGTTTTCACATCCACATATCCTCATCCTCTGTGCACCAGGTCTCTACAATACTTCTGCCAAATGGGCATCACTATCTCTTGGCTTTTTTTTAACCCCACATTGGGACTGGGGAAGTCAGGCTCTGCTCATTGCTCTGGCAAATCTCTCTACTGTCTGTGAACAAAACTCTTCTCAAAACTTCTCTCAACAGAAGCTGTACGGAAGAACTGGTCTACTGCAGCAGAGAGTGAGGTATTCTTATACCATCCATTGGAAGCATGTACAACATCTCGCAAGACACTTCAAAACATGCTCACAAGATAAGCTCTGGTCAATGTTAGAGTATCCAAATGTTAATAATTACAGCTAGGAGCAATGTTTTTATGACATTTTTTATGACATCATGATATTTTGTAAGTAAGCATAATTTTATATATGACAGTTCGATATTTTGGATGTTTTAAATAAACAGTTGTCTCAGTCTGGTGTTACTGATTTATAAATTGGCTATATGTATGTGTGCATAACATGTAAAATGTAATTAAGATACAATATAATAAAATAATCCTATAATACAGAAAAATAAGCCAACTTTAATTAACCTAAAAAAATAATAGATTAACTTTCAACCCAGAACTGTGGTAGCATTAACCCAGCAGCGAGTAATCGTCTACCCAAAGTTAGGTGAAACACAACCCATTATTTTAGGTCAAATTGATAGCTCAGCCAAATGGATTGCTGTAGCCCAAGGTTAGGTCAGTCCTCTTTTCACTCAGCACATAACTCAGGTTATAATTGGGTTACTTTTTAACCCAGCAGTTTTTAGAGTGCACCTCACTGTGTGCTGTGTGCGTCTCACTAATTGACAATTGGGATAAATGCAGCAGCTGAATTTCCCTCACGGGATCAAAAGAGTATGCATGAGCTGATTACTGGTTATGCAGTAGAAAGCTGTCTGTATGCTTTTTCAGATTGCTAGTTTTCTCACCCGCTCGGCCACTGAATATGTCTTCATCTCACTTCCTGCTGTTAGCGGTTGTGTCTCTTGTGGTTGGCTAAGAAAAAGAAGGTGTTCACGAAGAAGTCAGAGTTATAGTTTATTGTAGCATGTTGACAATGAAGGCAACTCAACAGTGCTGAGTGGTGTGTCCTGCGCTAACACATATACTAGCTCAGTCATGATCCTGTTCAAGTTAGCTCAGTGTCAGTGAGTTCTGTACCTTCTGTTCTGGAGAAGAGCTTTTAAGACAGCATCTTTGTTGTTGGGATCTATTGCCTTCCTGTTGGCCATCTCATCCACCAGCTTCTCTATGATGCTGGCCTGGGTCCTCTCCCTTATGTCCAGTAGCACCACACCTGGGGATGGACACACAGGTATGAAGAAGAGATGCAAATTCTGAGAGACAGATGAAGACGAACTCATAGAGAATATGAACAGGGTTTATGAATAGTGATGATGATGATGATGATGGATCTTGGTATGCTCTTAAGTTGAAATGTTTTGGCTTACTTACAAATGCGATTGTTTTTGACAGAACACCTCAAATTTGAATTGTGTTTGAATTGTTTGAATTAGAGGATGATTGATCATTCAACCACCAAAGTAGACCTTTTACCCAAAGGTTGCCTTTTGATTGCATTAGAGTGAATTCTAAGCTGTTGACTTACGTTTATGACAGTATTGATGCAAGATGGAGGGATATTAGAGCTTTTTCATGTTAAAGAGATTGTTGAGTGTGTGGAACCAGGAGAAATGAGGATTTATAAAAAGTGAGTGATGACTCCCAGACAGGGACACTGACCGGTGTTAAGTGCCCTGCGCAACTGGACGAGGCTCTTGAAGGTGAGGTAGGAGACATGTGACTGCCCCCAGCCGCCAACCTCAGGATCGTAATTCTCCTCGTAGCCCACCCATCGGCCCATCTCCTGCCAGTAGCCCCCCTGCTGACCCTCTGTACCCATTAGTTCATTCAGCTCCACGTAGACCTACATACACACACACACAGACACACATGTACATACGCAAATACACACACACTGGCAGAGAAATAAATATGCACAGAAATACACAAACACATGCACATACACACATTTTGTCATTTTATGGCTGGTTCATCATGCTTTTGAACATGCTTTTGCATGTATTGAGTGTGCGCTTGATAAGATTTTTAAATTGGCTCAGTTATGCTATACTGTAGTGTTTAATATTTGTGGGGTGAAAGGTTTGCTGTCATGTTTTTGGTTGTGTAAGTAGGGTCTTCATGACACGCACACATGCGCGCGTACCACACAGATGCTATAACACAGTGTGTCTGCTTCCTGTCTGCTGGTCAGTGATGATGGACAAATTTAGAAGCTTGTTTACAGTAAACAGCCAAGCAGAAGAAGCATGTGGCCTTAGACTATACCAAAGTGGAGGAGTGTGTGTGTGTGTGTGTGTGCGGTTATGTGCTCGTTTAAGATGGCACTGTATTTGCATGTGTCATGTTTTGTGTCTGCTTATCTTTGCTTGGCTTTACCTGTATCTCTGACCTGTAAATCTCACCTGCAAATTCTCACCTATAAGCTAACCATCACAGACTGGTCGGAAAAATGTGGGCAGGGGAAAGGGTTGGACATAGTTCAAGTGTGTGACAGCCCAGTAAACACATATACGGATACAAGATATCCTGATTTGTGACAGTCTCACCTGAAACCTCTACCTGTAAGTAATTTTCAGTAAACTCCCATAACTCCTACAATTTTTTACCTATAACGTAGGGTCTCACCTGAAACATTACCAATAACTCACACAAAGGTAACTTGTGTTTCACCTAAAATTCTTTACCTGTAACCTGGGGTCTTCCAGTTTCTCCTATAACTCTTTACTAACTTGGCGTCTCACCTGAGCCCTCTTTACCAATAACCCATTCACAGGTAACTTGTAATTCCTGCAGTGATTCTTAATTCTTCTACCTGTAGGCCTAAATGTCTCACCTCTTTACCTATAACTCACTCTCCTAACTCTCTTAGTCAGTGCCTGTGCTGGTGATGTTCCACCAATCAAAGGCTAGACTGTATTAGGTTGCCCACCTGTCGAGCTCCACTGGTGTTTGCGTTGGTGTTGAAGTTGAAGGCCGCTGAAACACACAGAAAAATAATCATCACACATGATACACACACACACGCTTACACACACACACATACACATTTTAAGTGTCATATAATTTTTGACCCATTAAACAACATAAGAGTTGAAGATCAAGTCAGACATATTTTCCAAAGGAAAGCCTTTGACCTACATTTCACACACACACACACACACACAAACACTCTGATACACACATAAATAGTGCCTAAGATGGTATAGGTACAACCAAAGCTATGCTTAATGGGCCATGCCAGGTACACAGGAGTTGCTTCAACATGCTTCACACAGGTACACACACACACACACATGTTCAGGAGAGAGGCACACGTGCATAGCAGAAGCTAATACTGATAACAGGGAGGTTGAGGTGAGTTTAGGCTGTTCTTATCCAGAGCAGACATGGTAGATAAGACTGGAAACTGTTTGTGGTTTAAGTTGCATAGCATTACAATTACATTTCTTTGAAGTCTACTTTTACATGAGATGTCCAAAAAAGGCACATGAAAACACTGGTTTTGGTCAAAGTCATAATGAGAGCCTTTTCTCACAGTAGCTTGATAAATTCTTTTTAGAAGGCAGTCTTGCACAGGTTTGTAGCAGTTTTCTCACAAGATGAGTGACCATAAACTCAGAATACAACTTTAAAAAATTGCTCAGTACAAGTTACTGTGGTTGTGATGCAAACTTGGTAAAGTACAGATGTGCGCAGTTATAATTACTGTGACCTTACAATCAGCATCTTGCATTTTTAACCCCAAATTCAACAATATTGACAGTATTGACAAAACACTTATACTGTCCCTGTGTTTTCCAGACATGATTTAATATGTATGTTTTCTCTTCAAACACTCAGGACTATTTTCAAAACAGTGTCTCATGGCTGCAAGAGTGCTACAAATGGCCAAGGGGTTAGATCAAAGACAACCAGATAATCCACTTCTAAGAAAAAGGAAAATGTATTTTATCCCATCATATTTTGAGTCTCCAACTATGGTATTTATCTTGCCTATGACAGATATTTTGAAAACTAAAGCATATTTCTATTTTTTTTGTTTTTGTCACACTTACTACCCATTTAGGAGAACATCTAAGAAATATATCACGGATCAATAATACTATTTTTATTTAATAAGAGGCATTTTATGTGTGTTTTTTGCTATTCTGCCTGAGTCCCTAGGCTAGACTTTGTGTGTCACTTAAAAATAATGTTGAAATAATGTTGAATTCACACACAAAGTATGTATTGCTGTCTATTTCAGTGAAATATATTATATAACCCTATTAACTTATTAATTATTTATGACTTAAATGCGGCATACTAAACTTGTTGTGCCTGTTACCTTACAGTATGGCATTTTGCCTATCAAGACAGTATTCCCAAATAATATTCAAAACCAGAATGACTGAACCTAGTCTTGTTAACAGGCATAACACCATATCAATTGTGATAGTTGACAACATGCTGCAGTTTTGTGACAGTGAGGTATCCAACAGCAATGGCATAACTAAATCACAACCTTTCGTGAGATGAAGCATAGCTTAAAGGTGGGTGGCTTCTGCTCTGCAATCAATTTTTTGCCCTTTTTCAGGGGGTTACTGTCTGCTCAACTCAATCAGTCCCCTCAGCTTTTACCTCACTGTGCCCTTGTGGTGCATATGCAGTTCAACTGGGTTCGGCCTATTCCATTAGCTTCCCCATACTGAAAAAAGTCCACAGTGAGCATTGCTAATGCTTGAAAGACTTGTGGGAATTATCTCCAATACACACCCATCTATGTACTAACGTCGTGCAGTTGAGTCTGAAATATTTCCTTTATATTTCATATTCAGAGTTTATTATGAGAAATCCCTTTAAATATAAAGGGATTAAGTATAAAAAAAATTTATTAAGTATAAAAAAACCCAATAACGCATAACTAAATGTACTCTGTAAGAGGTCCAACATTTCGGTTATGGAAGACAATACCAAATCCATATTTCCCATTCAGAAACTTCTAGCCACCTCACTGGAGTCTTCAGAAGCAAAGACAGGATGTTGCTGTGCAACAGAGACAAATGGCTCCTGGTGAGGTGCCGCAGGGGCATAAGGCAGGAGCTGGGAAGTGTCATTTTGTATCAAGAGAATGTGTGCTCGTTGCCTAAATTGTGGGCACAATTTAAGTAGTTTACGTATGGATCTTTTTTTGTTTTAAATAAATAAACAAATAAATTAAGTAATATTGGCACATATTTCCTCAATATGGGACACGAAAAAGGATCTAGGAATGGTAGGCTACATCCCAGGTCATACGCAATATGTAGTAAAGCAGTAAGCTACTTTAAGGCAAAACAATTACACACGTCGTTTTAATACTATTTAGATCAACAAAGGCTTTGTGAACGTTACTATGCAATTAAATGCCATTTTATCAGCCAAATATCAGCTAGATCAACATTGCACAACATTACTTTTGTTTAACGATGGCAACGGTTCCTAAGGGAAGAAATGTCTTGTTTTTAACCAACCGTATTATTAACTTATTACCAAATGGTTGGCAATAGGAAATGTACATGAAATTAATAGAAAACCAAGCCATTTCTATGGGCTTGATGGGTTTTTCAACATTTTTCAAAACATCTGTGATAGACGCGTGGCACAAGTTCTTGTGGGCTTTGCTCCGTTAAAAACAATGGTCCTAATTTTTTTCTTGTCCTGTGGCGCCGCAGACGTGTCCGGTGGTCGCTGGCCTTTAGACCAGCCCTTTGTGACACCTGAGGTTTTTTAGATGACATGTTGAGCCATTGCGACGCCCGTCATTTATCCCTTGGTAGGCAAAAAGATCAAGGATCAAGGAGTTTATTTGTCACATACATTGAAATACTAATTTAAGACATTAAAAATAGTTTAATAAGTTAAAAAGAAAGAATAAAGAAAAAAATATATTAAAAACATGTCAGATCTTGATTAAAGTGAAAATTATGAACGGCTGTCACATATTGTAGCATTCACTATATTATTTTGCTGGGCAGACTGGTTACTGCTTGCAGCCAGGACGGCAGGCTGGACGTACGAATTTGGGATAACCCTGTGGATAACTTCTGAGATTATTATATAATTTTCCCATAATAAACTATTTAAATTGTCCACGTAGGGTCGCTGCATTTATTTTATTTCATGTTTGGGGAAACACTGCATGACGTTGTTCACCAGGTAAGCTTGTGCTGTGTTGCGTTAAGCTAAAACTCATTTATATCACCTATGCAACTTACTACTATGTTATAACTATCTTAAAGTTCATCACTGGCATGTGCTGCAACGTACAAAAAGAGTATGGGTTTTTAACTTCCATGTTATAAGTTCCATGTTGTAAGTTGTCTTATGGTTAATTTAGCAAAGTGTTTCTGCGGCACCACATTCACGGCTAACGCTAAAATTAGCTGTCAAACGAAGCATTTTCCACTTTACAGTGTGATGCAAGCACACCACCAGCTTGACATAGGCTGCTAATATCCACCTTGTTTGTTGTTGCTTCGTTTATTTTAAAAAATACAATAATAGAGTCCATATAGATTAATGGGGCACAATAAAGCTTACGTTAGCTCTAATTCTTATTAATACAATGACTATGCTGGCGCTTCTGCCTACCAGCTGCCTACCGAGCCTACCAGTGAGCATTATCACGTAGATAGGTGAAAAACCTCAGTAGAGGTCTCCTAAGACATCGGGTGTTTGTCAGTACACACTGAGCAAGGAAGTATTATACAAGTTTCAGTCCAAGAAGTCCAGTTGCCTACAGCTTAGCACTTAAGAGTAGCATGACCTGGATGAAGGAGAACTTTCACAGACATACATGCTTCGATGTCCAGGAGAGGACTGAGTCAAAGATGTATGTAAGAACACAAGCTTTGCAGACTGTTAACCAAAGATGCAGTTGAAGTAGGAAAACCTAATATAATTGTAATGCATCAATAATTACTTAATAATTAATATCAATACTATGTATCAATAATTACAAAATAATAAATAGCCAGATGCGAGATTTCCTCATCTGAATCTATATTCTCTGACTAAACTGGTCTGGAGTCAGTGAGGCCTGTAAACAAGTGAGAGGTTTGGGTGAAGCTGATCTGATGAGAGAACAGGCCTGGCAGCACTCACCTGCAGAGGATAGAGGCAGCAGAAGGAGAGTCCAGACAACAGGAGAGATGGGCTGACTGACTACACGGCCTTATAAACACAGGCCAGACCTGCTACCGGGTCCAGCCAGTCAGCACGACACACCCTCATACCCTTACAAAGCAGACCTCCATCATACACACACACACACACACACACACACACTCACACACACACTTTAAGAAATGGCCACAGCATACACAGACATACACGCATGCATAACAGTAGGTATTCACAAATACATACGCCAATTTACGTTCCCAAAATGCACACAAACGCACACACGCACACACACCCTCGTGTCCACTCACACTATGCAGGCACACCGGTCATTGTGTTCTGGATGACACTCATAATATTGTTGGAGTAAACATGGTGCCTTTGATAGACATTATCTCTCTCTCACACACACACACACACACACACACACACACACACACACAAGAAGATATTCAGATGTTCACATAGACACACGCACACACATACAAGAACACACTGAAGCATTCACGTGCACATACACACACACAACCATTATCCCCCCTCCTCTAATCACTCCTGGTTGGACTGTTTGCCCTAAACAGCAGGTAGAGTTTCACCTGCTGGTGCCACACTTAGCGTCAGACAGAAAGAGAGAGAGTGAGAGCAAGGGAGTATGTGTGTGTGTGTGAGAGAGAAAGAGAGATAGAGAGGAAGTGTGTGTGAGAGAAAAAGAGGGAGGGGGTTCAAGAGCAAAGCTAACCTTCAACATCTCCTGCAAGAGCCTTCCTCTCCAGGTACATCTTCGTTTCCATCTCTCTTCTCCTCTCCTCCTCTTCATCACCCTCACTCTTCCTCCCGATGGGACTCAAGTCCTCTCTCATGACTGCTCTGAGTCCTGCAGAGGCCCTGTGAGAGTGTGTACAATCACTTACTTCATTCAACAGGAACTAGCAGGCCAACACTTTATTTCTTTGCAATGACTGGATTCAAAATGCAAACTGTTGCAGAATTGCCATTTTTTGTGAGGGTAAATTTCATGTTTCAGCGAGTCGTGCTCTTATTTTCTCAAGATATTTCCCATGCAGGTCTTGCAAGAGGAACTGTAGGATGCCAAAAGCATTGGAAATCCAAACCCATTACACTTCATGTGAAAAGTCACCTATGGAGATGCTTTTTACATGGCCAAGATTGAATTCATTCTGATTATTTCTACATAGTTCTGTCTGTTTATTTATATCTATTTGTAAAATATCTGTTTTCTCTTATCTATTTTCATGATTACACGTTGTACAGTCATTTTTGTCATTAGAAATGAATTATGCTTTAGTACAGTGGTTGTCTCAGCTTTTACCAGCATAAAAATAAACTTTAGGTCCAGACTATATGTGGAAAAGACCTTTCACACACCTATCCCCAATACAACCCAATGGCTCCTACATTATTATGAACCATCAATGTATACATAATGTCTCTTTCTCTCTCTCTCTCTCTCTCTCTCTCTTTCAAGCTGTTGTACCTGCATGGGGTACTCATGGGGCAATCACTGCTTTAGTGCATATAGTTTCTTTAGCGCAGTTAAAGGAGAATGCTGCAGTAGCACATACCACCCAGTAGGGGCAGCATGTCTTTGTGCAGAGAATCCATACCTGCACTCAGCACCCATTTTCTACATCTATCTCTCTCTCTTTCTCTCCATGCACTCGTGCCTTCTCTATGTCTGTTTGACCAAGGCAGAGGGGAACTTTGTTGTCCTCTTCAGCCTAAACAGATTTTACTGTAGTAGCCTTGCCTACTGATGCCTGTGGGCACACTGTCTCATGCCCCACTGTTATGCATGCATGACAGAGGAGGGACAGCATGTGCCACCACCCGCCTGTTTGTTGTGGCCAGTGTGTGTGTGTGGCACCACAGAGCCTGGGTTGGTGACTGGATGAAGTCATCTGTGTTTGTTGTTATTGTTGTCTGTTAAACAGAGCTGAGTAAGACAGGAAGAGAGTACGAGGAGGGCTAGAAGAGTGAATGAGGGAAAGACAAAATTAAGGACAGAGAGAGAGAGAGCTCAAAAAGGAAAGAGAGAAAGAGTTGGAGGGAGATAGCAGCAAAAGGAGTGATTTTTTTTTGTTAAGGAAGATTAAGAGAGGAGAGAGAGAGTGTGTGTGTGTGTGTATAAAAGGACTTACGGATGAGGAGAGGAGAAAAAGGAAAGATGAGTCAGAGGAGAGGATTATTATTATACGGCTCTCCAGAATGCTTTGGGAGGCTCCATTCACTTTGAATGGACCTTCTCAATGTTCAGAGGTCAGTTATTTCTGTATAATCACTGCTGCAAAAGTATAATGACCTCTGTCAATGGCAATGGGTTTTTTGCTTCAGATTCACGTCTGCATATCATTCCGTGAGTAGAGATCATTCACTTATCTCAATGGAACTTTGTTGAAAGTGAAAAGAGATCAACTGCATTCTAAAGAATGTTTCAAGTTCAAGTTGCATTGAGAACTATTGTTTATCCACGGAAGCCACAAAACTTCAACAAATTAAGTTTAAAGACGTTTGTGAGAAGTTTTCTTTTGTCGTCATTTTGGCAAGTAGCTGTATAATAAGCTAGATAATGTATTGTGTGCTGGTCATTATAGGAAAATATTTCTCTTCAGGATGGATCAAGACCCTCCGCGTCGTGTTCTTCCTGTATGAAAATATTCTCTTATAATGTAAAGACAATACATTATCCCTTGCATATAGTGAGAAGAGGAGAGGGAGAGAAAGAGGCAAGGGTCTTTGGTAATGCTGTACTCACTGAATTAGGGGGATGTAAAGAGACCCATCCTTTTCATCAAATAATGAGACCTGATTAGGAACGGGTTAGGGTGAGAGACATGTGTGGCAAAGACACAGAGAGAGAGAACACACACATACACAATTAATGTCAGATTGGACTCATTTTGTTATCTTTGTCCGTCCATCTGGTCCATCTTATATGTTGGGCCGTATATACATAATACATATCATTAGGTTTGGGCAGTTGTGATTCTTGTGACGTTCTTGCCAATAAAACTATTGAATTGGGTCAGTAATACATCCATGATGAGCTGATGTCAAGCTCATTGCCAATATGTCAGATACAGTAGTACTCATCTGTAGACTCACCTTCTCAGAAAAGAACTCGTTCGCCATTGGTGATGATCAGCACTGTCTACACGACTTACACATGACCTAGAGGATGGTCATCAAAGCACTTTGAATGGTAACAATCATACAGATGTCAAGACATATTTAAGAAGAACCAATAACAAAGTGTACTGTATGTTCTCATACTGTCATATTCACTCTTTCTTTTTTGTCTTCCTTCTCTCATTCTCTCTCTCTCTCTCTCTCTCTCTCTCTCTCCTTCTGTTTTCTGCTGCATGGTAGTTCTTATCAGGCAGGCACACTCTGTCTTAGGGCCTCAATCACTTGTAATCTACAACCAGTCTCTCAGAATGAGAACTAACTGCAAAATACAAGGAAATTCTCACACCAGTGGTCACAGATCCACACAGAAGCACACACACACAGACACACACACACACATATGCACATGCATACACACACACTGACACTCTCACACTCACACACACACACACACACACAATGACAGATGTAATTACAGTTAAATTACTCTGAGAACGCCATTATTCCCGCATTTACAATAATCTCTGAACCTTTAACATGGGAACTCCGGCAAAAAATATCCCACAAACATATAATGTACTTGGAGTTTTTGTAGTGAAACTACGAAACACTACATCATATGTCGAGAAGTATGTTGATTGGATAATTATAAATATTGATATCTACTATCAATAAAAATATAGTATAATATAAATATAAATAATAATATATAGTGCAAATTATATGACCATTTCCATGTCTTTGCAAATGTAGTAATCGTAGTAATAATTGCCTTTTTCCAGTAACTGCAGTAATAGTTTGCATATTTTGTCATTTTTTCCCCCCCCTCATCCTATGACCAATCCAGCGTAAACTACCAGGTTCTAGCAGGTCAACAAATTGTATATATAATTATTTCAAAGAAGAAAAGTGGCAAGACGAGGCCTTGAAATAATCATTATCCTGTTGTACTGTCTGTCACATATAGATTGATGAATTTACCTGCATATTGGCCCATTGTATGCACTGTTCTGACATACTGTCATTCTATAGCTCACCTGTCTAAAGCACGCCTGATGGTTCCCCTGCGTCACTGCACACACACGAGGTGAGGTTGATCACAGGTGCTGCTCTTACCTGGGAAAAGATGTTGCAGCAAGTGTCCTGGTGTGAAGGATGAGGAACGCAGAACCACAGCACTGCTCCAGCTCTCTCTCTCTCTCTCTCTGTGTGTGTGTGTGTGTGTGTGTGTGTCTTCAGTGATCAGAAGAGGAAAAAACTGAAAAAGACCCTTTTCCCAACACTTGACCCTCCCACTTAACCTCCTCTGTGCACACACACAAACATACACACACACACACACACACACACACACACACATACATACACACACACACACGCACAGACACGTACACACACGCACACTCACACAGAAACACACAAACATGACTACAAACACACAAACTCACACATACACCACCCACACCCACACACAGATCCGCATCCCTCTTGTTCCTGTACATCTGTCTGCACACACACATGTGCGCGCGTGGGAAGCGGGGTGTTCTATAGATCAGGAATAAATACAGCATTCCAGCCGTTTGTTCAGTATTGCACTTTCCACTGAATACTACTCAAGCACACACTCAGTGATGCAAAGACCAGCACACCTCATGGATCTCTCATGGAGTCCTACACCTGAGATCACCAAACTGAACCTCCTCTCTCCCCATGCTCCAGTACGTGTGTGTGTGTGTGTGTGTGTGTGTTGAGGGTGGTGTATGTGTGTGTGTATGTGTGGTGTAGGTTTGTGTGTGTGTGTGTGTGTGTGTGTGTGTGTGTCTGTGTGTGTGTGGTGTAGGTGTGTTTGTGTGTACGTGTGTGGTGCAGGTGTATGTGTGTGGTGCAGCAGTGTGTGTGTGAGAGCCAAAGTCCAGATGCTGATGTGTGCACAGCCTGATGCTACAGAATTAATTAACTAACTATTACTAAATAACTATCATAGGACTGTTGGCCCACCTGGGGGCAGGGTAGGGGCGTCTATACCTAGACTGAAATAAAATACAGAATTCAAGTCTTTTCTATGGTATTGCACTCTACACGCTACGTCCTTCAGAACACATGAATTTCAAGTCTTACCATCCTACTTGAGATTCAGGGTTCCACAGTTTAACAGGATGAGCCTAAAGGATTCCTTTGCACACCAGGCTATGCTTAATACTGAAACTAAAAAAAGACCAATTTCAGATTTATTTTGATGTTTATTTAATGTGTCATCTAAGTATCTATGATGCAAAGTCTGGTCACTTCATACTTCAGACAAAGGGGTGACTTCTAAGAAAAGAAAACTCATCTCTTGCTTTCCAAAGCAAATTAGCCAGCTTCTGGGAACTCAGATGTGGTTTGATCTTTGATCAACATAATACATATAGGCTTGTTAGCTTGCTTGATGGGTGTCAGCACCTTTACAAGAAAACTTAGAAAATGGTTAAGAGATTCTCCTCTTTATCCTTCACAGTTTTAAAAACTTTTCTGCCTCTTTCATTCAACACTACTCAACCACCACCCCTCAACAGTTGTGTGTGTGTGTGTGTTTGTGTGTGTTGTGTATGTGTTTGTAGGTATGTTGCTATTGTCCTCCCCTTTGCTGTGGTAGCATTAGCAACACTTCTAACAATATCAATGGAATTTAGCAATTTCGTGCTGGTAGTCTCCTCAGTAGAGTTTTGTCTTGATGAGGATTGTTGTTCCATCTTATCTGAATGACTGTTGGCTTGTGTTAAGACTATTTATAGGTCACAGTGTCAAAGACTGATGAGAAAACAGACCCTCCCACAGATAAGAGAGGCCATCTCCATATCTGTTCATATGGGACATTATCCTATATGCGTTATAGCTCCTTACATCAGTGCTATGGACTTAAAATATGAGAATCATTGGCTAAATACTGCAAAGTGTTACGTAACACATGAGAACAGAGAACTTCGAATGTGTGCGTCTGTGCGTTTGTGGGTGTAATGCATGAGAGAGAGTGTGATAGTGTGTGAGAGTGGTTTGATGTGTGAAACAGAGTTTGACAGTGTGTATGTGAGAGAGTAGCTGATATTTATAGCCTATACGGCCTCTCATATGTGTTTGTGTGTGTGTGTGTGTGTGTGTGTGTGTGTGTGTGTGTGTGTGTGTGTGTGTTCCATATCTGTTCATATTGAATGTGTGTTATATGACAATATAACAACCGCACAATAGACTTCTTACATTTTTAGACCCAATGGATCTTCATTTCCTTGAGAGATGTTAAACTCACAGTAATTTGTTGACAATTATTGCAATGAATGCCATAACAAATGAGAACAGTGAACTCTGTGTGTGACTGTGTGTGTGTGTGTATGTGTTACACATCTGTTACTGTACTATGTGATGTGATAGAGTTGTAGTCATGTAGCAGCAGCTCACATTTTAGGCTTCTTGGACCTTCTTTTCCTTGAGAGATGTTAGACTCACAGCGGTTTATTGATAAATACTCATTCCAGCACGACTCATTAGTCTACCTCATTACACTGCCTCTAGCAAACATTTCCCTTTGTTTGGTTTGCTTTGTTGTTCTTTACAACTAGCTAGAACTGTTGTCTTAACCAACCACACTGTTGTCACATGTTTAATAATGTCTCAAAAAGACACAAACTGAATTCAAACAGATAGCTTATAAGTTGCACCAATCAGAGCAGCGTAATATAGCACCGACCAAGAAGAGTTCATGTTAAAGTTTGAATTTGGGAAACTTTATTTATCACTAAATATCTCTCTATGGAATGAATTTTAGTTTTCTATAGAAAAAAATACACCGTTTGAGAGCGGGTGGGTCCCAGATGACATAACAGTAGTAAAATTTGATGATTCAGTTTGTTGCTCAAGGCAACAACGTGCTACAGTTGTAGTAAAATGATAAGGTTTTTCTGATATTGACATTGGAGGAAAACAACCTATATACAAATTATCATTTTTGTTTTCAAATGATCATTTTCAGTTAAAAACAAGTTTATTTTTAATTAGAAAGTTTACAGTTTCAAAGTTTATCAGACAAGTTGTATGCACCTATGTGACGTGTGGAGTGCATTGTCTGGATGTGAGTTTACATTTACTAATTCATGTAGGCTTATGTAGGCTATGTCTGTATACATACATGTAGGTATCTGTGTATGTATACATGTATGTACATATGGTTGTGTGAATGTCATGCACTTGTGTGTAAGTGCATCTATGTGTGTGTGTATGTTAGCCTGTGTGCTTTTGTGTGTGTGTGTGTGTGTGTGTGTGTGTGTGTGTGTGTGTGTGTGTGTGCACTGCCTGTTTGTGAGTTTGTGCTTAAATGCACATGTTTCCCTCTCTGTTTATTAGCGTGTATGTTTTTGTTTTTGTTTATGTTATGTGTGTGTTATGTGTGTGTGTGTGTGTGCGTGTGTGTGTGTGTGTGTGTGTGTGTGCATGTGTGTGTGTGTTGGTGTATATGTGAGACTGTACAAATTGAAGTTTGCATGTGTGCCTGTATAAACACAAACTGCTAGTGAGCCTGTGTGTGTGTGAGTGTGTCTGATTGTATCTGAGAAACATCTTGTGGCAATGTTTTTACATAAAGTCAAATTAAATATAAAGGACATCTACAGTAGCCAAAAAAGTGCTTTGTTGCCTGCAGGGCAACACATGCCATGGAGGGATATTATGGGTGGGCTGTGGCTCAAACAGACCTTTACCTATGTCCTTAGCATTCATTCAGCACTGACTACATGTTTGTGGGCTGTCATGTGAGTGTCTGGTGTGGGCCATCATGCCATTGACTGTCCTGGGTAAAAATGACACATATATTGAGTACTGAACCCTGGTCTCTGGATCCTTGAGGAACGATACGACCACTACTAGACCTCCCAGAACTTACCAAAAATCCAAACAGAATTTAAAATACATTTGGCTTGTGTCATCTTGCATAGCTTTTTCTGATCTAACTTTGGATGCATTTTTATTAAATTCATGTTACAGTAAACAACATTAAACAACCCCATGTAAGCAGAGGGGAAAGAGAAAAACAAAAGGCTAATCCAATGACCAACTTGTTCTGATGTAAGATTTCTTTCCTCAAATAAAATCAAGATAAAATTAATTAACTTCCCTATTTTACCAATCAGGACACTCTGTTTCCTTATCATCCTCTACCATGTTACTGACTTACAGAGTAGCAGACATTTAGGTCTTTAACTAGTACTCAAAACAACTCATTTGATACATCCACCGTAATGCTAGTACCAGACCAATGACAAGTCAAAGTTAGCTTGCTGCTAAAACATCAGTTGTCATTTTAGCAGATTGCTATAACTGCATACTGAGTGGGTGGTTAAACACTGTCCTGCACCCTTCTGCTGGTATACCATCTCCAAAGTGGCCAAAACATGTTGACAATCATGCATAACATGATGCCATGCTGTGAAGTGAGTTCGGGAGCAGGTTACTGGTAATTCACTTGAGAAACATTTTGCCTGTGAACATGTTGCAGCTATTTTCTTGTACAGAGCTGCTGCTGGAACAACTTTGTCCACATAGTTGATGGAGTTACGATGCATCTGAGAAGTCTGGTACATGGAAGCAGGAGGAGGCGAAACCGATCGCATTAGCGTGTGTTTAAAATGAACAGAAAACGTGACTTAACCCATTGTTCACCCAGACTTTTTTTTTAATCTAAATTATTGGTGGGGACAATCCAGCAATCACTGGATATTGATGGGAACACATCACTTGCATCCACCCTTATGCAAATTCTACGCCCTTGGATTTAAGTACATTTAGTACATTCAGTCTCTGTGTTTAACCCACTCATGAGGTGGGTCATTAGTGGCATAGTAGTGGACACACAGTGAGGTGAAGCACACTAACATGAAGCAGTGGGTGCCCAAGGAGTAGTGTGGGGCATGCAGTGGTCAACTACTTTCCCTCTCCACATTTTTCCCAACTGGTAGGCCACAGCTGCCCCAACAGAGAGCAGGGGGAGAGAGCAGCCACTCCGCTCTTCCTTTAAGGAGCTCCAGCATGTGTCATACCTTTGGGTTAAATCATTCAAACATGACCTAGAGGTGGCACCAGGCTATGAAGAAACAACAGTATCGGTGTCATTGTTGTTGTTACTCAGCTATCTTCTGAAGTCAGCATGCAAACTAGACCGGCTTTCATGACGTCACATTTGGCAGTTTTCTCAAGAGAAAATTCAATTCAAAATGCATAGATTATGAGTAATTCTTTCATGGTCTGGTCATGTAAAACTCTCTAGAACATGCAAACTCACACTAACCA